>CM023941.1:41263277-41428581 GCA_013407115.1 Glycine latifolia
ATTAGGTTTATAATTTAATTGGTCAAACAATCCTCGTTGGGAACGACAATCCCTTATCACTGTATTACTTGAGCGACCGGTATACTTGCCGAGAGCGCAACAGGCGTCAGAGAGACCGACAAGTGGACAACTTTAATTTATTTATCGACAAAATTCGCAATTTCGCATGCCCTATTTGGAGTGATCATATGCTCGTATGCCCATGTAAGAATTTCCCTCCAGAAACGTACATTAAGTCAAACAAAAGTACCCAAAATAATAATGAGAAGTAATTAAACAAAAGAAAAACCTTCAGTTAATTACACATGAAGTGGAGCTCAATTTAGAAGGAAGGAAGGAACCCTCTGGGACTCGCATATGATTTTTCTGAAGGATTATTATATTGCTCCTGACACCGCAAATAGATTAATTATCCGTGTGTTGTCTGTCACCAACAGTAGACACGCACAATACACCTACCTTGATATTTGATCTGCCTCCCATATATACTAATTTTTAATTAAAGACTTGATCTTTATTTTGGACATATCCATGCAGCAAACAGCATCCACAAAATTAAGAATTAAAGAAACAAACTATTTCTTAACAAAAAAATCTAGAATAATATTTCCGACAACCCCTCAAAAGCCCTGGAATGCTTGATTATTTATTCATTTCGAATCCAAGATCAGAATGGCAAGTGATCGGTGTTCAATTAATATGTTATTACTGAAACAGCCAAAAGAGTGTGTTGCTGTGATATGCGGAAAAAGAAGCTAAGGTTCCGCTGAATATGCTTCATTTGTCAGCTAAGTTATCTAAAAAGCATTATTAGTTTGTGAGAATAAAGTTTGTAGCGGGGATGCCAGCAATATGGCACGTGACAGACAAAGTACGCGTGTTACTCAAATAGTCAAGACTATGATTTCTCAGTGGCATGAACTCCACCTCCCTGGAAATGTGGTGAGTAGCTAGCTCGGAAAAGAACCAAATATTTAAAAGACATACATACCCTTGACCACTCCACTCTTTCATCATTATTTCGCTCCTTTTGTCCCCATTATATATATTTTTTGTATTAATTGATGAGGGCGGGATAAATCACGTGAGCAACACAACACTGATCTAGCTAGTCATGACTTACAGGGACCACATTTCCTGTTAAAATAAAGGGAACCTCTAAATTTGGTACCCAATCTTCGGGAAAGGTGGGAGCAGAAGGATAAGGTAGACGCATAAGTCGTGAACATCTTAATACCTCACATAAATGTAGATTTTATCATCATGACTTCACCATGAAAGCATACACCCTACACTACCCTTTACACAGTGATTATTTTTATCTTTGAGAATCAAAGATAAATAAATAAAAAATATATGATAATTCATCTTTCTTAATTAATTGAGCTACTCGGTGGAGTATCAACTGATTTGATTACTAGCTAGCTAGTAAACAAGTACTAGTGTGTCACACGAGATTAATAATATTAATTACTTTTCACATGATAAGTATCATGTTTTAAATAAATAAATCTCATCTCATTTTAACTTTTTTATTTGTTAACTAATTTTTCTATTTATATCCTAATGAAGAATTCTCTCATCTCATAATATTTATCGTCCTACATTTCTTTTACAGAGAACAAGAAAATTAATAAGTAAATAAAAGAGACTGACAATTTATAAAATAGTCTTTTGACTGTGAATTAAATTATAAATTTTGTTATCTGTCATTAATACTTTATAATTAAAACTTATACCTTTTATACTATTTATCTTAAATCACCCTATAATAAATAATTTTTATTTTATAAATTGCATTTTTCTTTTTATAATGTAATTATTGAAATAATATATTATTATTGACATAATAGCATTTCTTATGTCAAATATCTCAAATCACACTTCTTCCTACTAAAGATAACTCAGTCAATTCTTTAACAAAGATTAATTAGTTATTGATAAAATTAGTAGATATTTTATTGTGATCTAAAAAATCACCTTCCTTTTATCTTTAAATAAATGTATATTTATTTTTCTTCACTATTGTTTTGATATAGGTTTTCTTTGATAGGGTTCTTTGAGGTTTCTTATTCAGAGTATTCAAGTGTGTATTTGTCAATTTTTTAGATCTAAGGGAGATTTTAATTAACTTGGACTAGTTGGTAGTTATTAAAATTAGGTGGATATTTTGTTATTATCAATCTTATCTTATTAGTAGTCAAGACATTAAAAAACAAACCTATCATCTAATGCTAATTAAGTTGGTTTAAGATCACACATTTTAATTTGACATTTTTCGTTGAACTTCTTTGTTTTTCTTATTTATTTGATTTTTTTATTTACTAGTTAAAGATGTTAAAATAAAAAAAATCCTAAAAATATTTCAAAATTTCAAGTACACAACAAATCTTCAAAGTGAAAAAAAGTGAACTAACTTAAAAGACCGAATAAAAAAAAACTACTAAACTTTGAAATGTTAGAATCACTTATCTCTTTCAATATATGATTTGTATTTATTTTATCTAAATTGAATTTCAATTATCAAATAATTAAAACAACAACTTTATATCCCAATGTAAATTTAAATAAGGAATAAAAACAACATAAATTATTTGCCAAAATGTAAAATAAATATTTTATATCAGAAAATATTTATTCATCAAAAAGTTAATTGTAATATAATATATTTGATTAAAATATAATTTATTATATAAAAATAAAAGTTAAATATATTTGACGTAAAAAGAATTCCATTAGTTAATCGTAAAAAGTTTGAGGGAACGGCCGAACAAACGCACGATAACGTCTTATTAGGTTAGTTGTGAATTGTGATCCTGATCGTGGATATTAAATTCCGTGCGTTGCGCTCTACATTAGAGAATGTAGCCTCCTGTCTTTCAATTTGTCCCAGATTCAGTTGTGCATGATTAGCGTACCATGTACGCGAGTGTTCACCACTTTCCGTGTGCCTTAATTGCACCAGACTTCACCCTTTTCAAATTTGCAGCGCGCTAAAACGCAAAGCCTTCTTTTTCTTATTTGTGTGTAAAGTGAAACTGTGGGCGTTGCCTATTTCATAGGAATCGGAGTAGCCACTAAATTTAATTATTATTTAGAGATAATTTATTTTTTAATTATTAATTTGTTTTGAAATATTATTTAAAATAGGATGAGTCATACTATATATTTTATGATTTATGAATTGAAAATTGTAACTTGATGTTATGATTTTTTTTAATATTTTACCATATCAGTTAATTATTTTTAATTTATACCTTTAAAACCTTAAAATTTTTCTTTTATTTTTATGATTTTAAAATTGTAATTTTTTAAATTTTTCTATAAAAATTATAAATTCATTTATAATTTCTATTTTTTTAAATACTTTTGTTTTGTTTATTTTATTCAAACATCTTAACTTTATACGTAAGTGAAAAAATAAAGCTGACGACCAACAATACAAAGAAAGTAAAAAAAAAAAAATAGAAACCACCATTATAAATTATTGTAAATTTTTATAATATTCATTTGATCAATGAATAAAAAATATGATTTTCTTTTGTCTAGTAAGATGTTTTGAATATTAATTTTAAAATTCATGATTTACAATATACATTTTATGATTTGTCAGAGTGTAAATATTATAAGGACTTTACAATAGTCATAATTTTTTAAATCCTTAACAATAGCAGCAGATATTTAATTAATTTTCCTTGTAAATAATCACGTTTATTTATTTTTTTAGTGTAACATAAATATTTTTTAATTTATCAGTAATTTACACAATTTTCTTTAAGTAATTGTTTTAAACTAAAATAAATATTACAAGATTCTTGTGAAGTTATAACTTCATCATTAATTCAAAAAACCATTTTAGACAACGAGGGATGTTTTTAAACTATCATAGAAAGATCAAATACTATACGTATAAAATAATAAAGGTGAGTGGTTTGAATTAATAGTTAAAGTTTTGCCAAAATATGATTATGAAGTTAAATAGTAAAGATACCTAAAGTTAAATATAGTTAAAGTTTTACTAAAATAGCTGATGAGTGAAGCGGACCTTATGCACCCCATAATCCACTGTTTCCAATTCAAGCCGAAATTCATATCCTCCAATATATACTATCATTAATGCAAATTATCATAGGATATAGGATTTGTCAAAATCAACTTTAAAACACAAACCACCACCTCTCCTTTCCTATACGAAAAAAAATATAAATAGTAGATAAATTTACGATTTCTATAAAAAAAACTTTAAAATCGCAAAAATAAAAATAATAATTAATCATATGATTTTAAAATGGTAAATTAAAAAAATTAACTAAAATAATAAAATATTTTACAACTTTAATTAAATAAAAGTAAAATTTGGTTATGACTTTTTATTCAAAAGTCATAATGGATATTACATGACTTACCCTCTTTAAATAATAATTCACAACGAATTTCCACATAATAATTATAAAAAAAAACTCCAAATAATCGTTTTGCCAGATTCCGAATCCCTCCTTTTCCTTTCCTATGTTAAAATACTACTACCATGAAAACAAATTATTGTTATAATTTTCAGAAACACAAAACGGTAACAACTATTTATTGGGTAATTGTACAATGCCTCACCTTGTATGTCACCTCCAATAAACAAGCTAATCATTTTTAATAAAAGGGAATCAAATAGTCAATCTTGGATTTTCATGAGGCTGAAGCGTTTCCTAAATGATTTCTAACACAGGTTGAAAATTAAATTTTGGTTCAATTCCTTTCCCTTGCGCATTAAAACTCGAGGAGGATATGAATGTTTTCTTTTAATAGGTGGGTGTACGTAGAAGGAAGAGATTTTGGAGCTTATAAAATAGAAATATTCCAAATACGTACGTTGGCGAAATAAAATTATATTAAGTTTGATCTTATATTCCTACGGTAAAGTTTTAAAATAATTTTTACACCAATGAAAAAATAGAAAGAAAAAAAAGTACTACATGAGATAAATTTAATAATATGCCAATAGAGATATATAAGAGGGAAAAAGTACGTAATGAAATTATTATACAAATAAAATTACTCAAATATTATTCATTGTGGTTGGAATATGATTATGAGTAGTACCTACTTCTTTCTCTTCACACAATTAAGAATACAAATTCCACTGTATTGATTTAAATTTCAGTAAAAGTTTGGTAAACAAATTTATGGGCATCTGATCACTACAAGCAAAACATTTTATTTTGTGGTACAGCAATACAAACAAAACACTAGTATCCGAATTAGTTTCCTCAAATAACATTATTTTTTCTTTCTTGGAAACTTAGTTTTCTTGTTTATAGAATAAGATGAATTGGGACTAATTACAAACTTATGCCATAAAGTTGAATTGAAGGCAAAAAATGAAGACCCATTATAATCCGTATTGAGAGATCGAGAGCAGTTAAGTAAGACACCGATATGGTTATAAGTTAGTATTGATTTGGAGTCAAAAGAAACGGCGCTAAAAGGAGAAAGTTGTGATAGAAGAAAAGAAAATGTGGAGAAATATTAGTAGAGGAAGAAAACGGTGAGTGAGAGAGGATATATTTGATGGTGGGAATTAGGAAGGAGCGTTTGAGTTTGAGTAAGAGAGGATATAATAATAATAATAAAGAATTAAAAAGAAAGGGCAGGTAGAAGGAGAAAATGATAGAGAGAGAATCTGGGTTGGTAACTGTTTATACGTTACTTAAGCGACAAAATAGAAAAGAAAAGAGGGACAGCTGTGGTTGTGGTCCCCAGCGGAAAATGTTTATTCTCCCGCGCTCCCGCTTATTGAATCCTATTCCTAGGCTAGGCCTCATTTCTTACTCTTCTCTTACTTACTTGCATACTTAGGAGAAACAAACACTAATGTAGTAGTGCTGCCTCTCTGGACATGGACACGCCAGAGAGGAACCAGATCACCGCTACCCTCTCTAAGTTTGAGGTTTCACTCTTCACCCTCTTCAATTTCACACCTTCCTTTCTCTTCATCTCTTTCTTTATGCACTTTTCGGAGCAAATCTTCTATGTCATCGTCTCAATTACTTTAACTGCACTAGATCTCTCTTCAACTCGTTTTGATACGTTTTTGTTTTTTGCCCTTCGGGTTTTTTTCTCTCCTTTTCTTTTGCTGATACAAGCCTAAACTTTGCGGCTAGCAATACTTGCTTTTTATGAATTTTTTGTATTTGCAATCAAATTGAGAAAATTCCACCACTTTTTTTTTTTTTTTTTTTTTCTTTTTTTTTTTTCTCTCCCCCCTTTTTTTTTTGCGGAAGTGTATCAGAGTGTGACAGTTAGTTTGCTAAATGCCGGATTAAACTGGTTTAAAAGTTTTACGAGTAAATTTTCCCCACAGACTTGATAAACATTTTCTACAGTCTGTTATGTACATTCTTGTATCTTTTATTTACATATTTATAATGTTCAATGAACAATACTTGTCAGATCTGGTCCGTTAACAAATTATTATAATTATTTTCTGATTTTCTGTACTTGGTTGGTATTTGGTAACCTGTTAAATGACTTTATCCATGCCCCCCTCTTAACACCATTTACTCTTCTTGTCTGCATGTCTATATGATTGTTATTATTCTTCAATTCATCCGGTTTAAGTATATTTGTAACCTTTGCTATATGCAGGATTCACCTGTTTTCAACTATATCAATAGTTTGTCTCCTATAAAGCCCGTTAAGTCTGTTCCCATTTGTCAGACTTTCAATTCACTGAGCTTTTCGTCCCCTCCATCGGTTTTCACATCACCCCATGTCAGCTGTCTCAAGGAATCGAGATTCCTCCGGAGGTAATTTTGAAAATAACTTGTTTTTCATGACATTTCTATATAAATGCTTTAGTGATCCATTTCTGATGGTTGCAATTATTCATCTTTAGACATAACCCGTTGGGCACATCAAAGCCTAAGGTTTCTTCTGAAGATGTAATTAAAGTTCACTCAAGTGAAGAGACTCTTGCAGATTCTACACGTGCACACCATAACTCAAGTAAATTAAAGGAGGAAAACACTGGCAAAGGGATTTCAATAAGAGATGCTTCAATCGAGCTATCTAGGGAGCACATAAAATTTTCAGATGAGCTACCGCAAACTTTAAAATATAATTGTGGTAGCCCTGGCTATGATCCTCTACCTTGTGGTGATGAGGCTAACTCTCTTTTGGAATTGCCTGGTGAGGCAGCAACAGATGTTGGCTATGTTCAGGAAGGCTGTAAAACTAATTCGGTTGAGGGTGAAGTGCATCTTCAGGAAATATGTCAGATGGAGCCAAAGAGTGAAGGTCCAGACTGTTATTGGGATAGTTTAATTCCTGATGCCCCGGATATGCTAATTTTTAATTCCCCAGGTGATGCAGAAGCTTTTAATGGTCTAATGCACAAACCCTTGGACTCTTCTATACGACTCAGCGAATTTATGTCTATGCTACCATATTCTACCATCAATAATGGTAGGAAAATGCACATTGTTGATTCAGTTGCTTCTGGTTCTGCACCTGAAATTGAAGATCATTGTTCTGAGCCCATGACAGCCACAGGCACCAACCAAACACAAGATAATTTTGCCAATGTTGCTTTAGTGACTAGCAATTCAAATGAGAAAGCAAACGACCAGGTAAGCAAATGAAATTTGTCAATGTTGAGCTGAATTATCTATATTGTGATTTTTCTTGCATATTGTTGGATGTTTTCAATGAGTTTATCTCTAAGGCATGATTTTCTAGGATCCCAAGCACTGGTTTGAGTATCAGTACTCATGTGGTGCGTTATACTAGCATATAAACAAGTGCACTGTTAAATCATATAAACATCCTTTTCCACATTTTTTATGTGTGCATGATTGCATATTATTGTTGGTATCATCCTTTTGTTATGGTTTGTGTTGAAGTATCATTTCTAATTCTAGCACAATGCTGTATCACTGTGGTTTGTAGCCAATCAGGGCTTTATAACTTATATGTACATAACAAGATTAAATCCATTTTTTTTCCAATCAATATTGTGCTGCATTTTGCATTCCCTGGTATCTGCTAGTAGTAAAGAAGCATGTTATATGTCATTTTGTATTCTTTTTTTGGTTTATAAATATTTGAAACCTTTTTTTCTACTTGTTTTTATAAATGTTTTTTAACGACTCAATCAATCTATAAAAACTTTTGCGTTTTGGTTTCAGCTTGTTTCTGCCACTCACCGTACCATACGGAGGCGCTGTCTAGACTTTGAGATGGCTAATGTGCAAAGGAAGAACTCTGATGAGAATTCAAACACCGGTTCTAGTACATCTGAGTCTGATGAGAGGAATGTTGCTAATGAAAAGCAATTGCTTCCTGCAAAACGCAATGGGGATTTACAGAGGGGAATTTTGCAAGGAATTGGTCTACACTTGAATGCACTTGCTGCCTTAAAAGAATACAAGGGAATACAAGTTGAAAAGTTGTCTTCTGGAAGACAACTCAGTCTGCCCAGCTCTACTTCTTTGCATATCTCTACAATCCAAGAACATCAGCATCTATCATTGGTACTTGTGTCATCTGAAAGAGAATTGGATCCATCAGACAATGGGGTTCAGCCTGCTGAAGATTGTTCCCAGCCATCAGCTTACATGGCTGGTGAAGACTTCAATCAGAACAGCCCCAAAAAGAAAAGGCAAGTGAAGTTTTTAATTACCTGCACATTTTCTTGATGAACTACATCCCATTCTTTTGAAATTTTCCTTTCTTCACTAGCCTTATACCAAATTGGATTTGCAGGCGTAAGTCGGAGACACCAGGAGAAACCGAGGGCTGTAAACGCTGCAATTGCAAGAAATCAAAGTGTTTGAAGCTGTAAGTTGAAATTAATTTATATTATTTTCTTTATTTTTGGGTTGCAGCAATGAAATAGTTTATTGTAGGTATATGTTGTGATGACCTTTATCTATTTTTATTAATGATCGAGATCCACTTGTACAGCAATCTTGAAATTCTCATATAGTATCATCTCTTTGATTAAATCCGTGTAAGCTATGCGTTTTATTCTATAGAATTTAAAATTTTAAATGACTTCCAACATGTAAATTGGATTCAATTTTCCATGTTTAATTGGTCCTGTTACGGCTACAGGCTATTGTCTGTCAATTTCTTTTGGGTTGTCATTGCTTTTTTGTTTTTGCACTTGTTTTCATTCAATGAAAGCTTTAGAACCAAAAAAAGGAAAGGAAATGACCTCACTGTATTTGAAATTAGCCTTGCTTTATACTTATTTTCTTTTCTTTTTGTATCAGTTATTGCGAGTGCTTTGCTGCTGGTGTCTACTGCATAGAACCCTGCTCTTGTCAGGATTGCTTCAACAAACCTATTCATGAAGACACTGTTCTTCAAACTCGCAAGCAGATTGAATCTCGTAACCCTCTTGCATTTGCTCCTAAAGTCATCAGAAATTCTGATTCTGTACCTGAAATTGGGGTTAGAAAATAAATTTGACTTAGTTTTTCATCTAAGCAATTGAAACCACCTTTTTTAGGTATTAATTATTATCTTTTTGCAGGATGACCCAAATAAAACACCAGCTTCAGCACGACACAAAAGAGGATGCAACTGCAAAAAATCAAGCTGCCTAAAGAAATATTGCGAATGTTATCAGGTTTTCACCCTTACCCATCGTGTATGTTTCCAATTTCAGTCATAACATGAGTTACAAATGGTAGTTTTCTTTTGAAGGGTGGTGTTGGTTGCTCCGTTAGCTGTAGATGTGAAGGGTGCAAGAATGCTTTCGGTAGAAAGGATGGTAAGTTTTCAATGAGAACCATCGAATTGGCTATCAATTTGTCCTATTGAATGTCTTAATGCATTTTGATAATTCCTTGTGGTAATTAACATTCCTGTTGTCAATTGACTCAATTCCTTGTTTATTTTTGGTTCAGGTTCTGCTTCTGTAGGCATAGAAACTGATCCAGAAGAAACAGAAGCCTCTGACAAGGGTGTGACAGAAAAAGCTTTACAGAAAACTGAAATTCAGAATACTGAAGATCATCCCGATTCTGCTACTGTGGCAACACCATTACGGCTTTCCAGGTTTGATATGCTGACTTTTTGTCAACTGAGATGATAAAATTGATGATGACCCTTATGGATTGATGTTATTTGATTTCCATGGGACAGGCCGTTGCTTCCGTTGCCCTTTTCATCAAAGGGAAAGCCACCAAGATCTTTTGTTACAACCATCTCTGGCTCTGCATTGTTTGCCAGCCAAAAGCTTGGGAAATCAAACCCTCTTTGGTCTCAAGCTAAGCATTTTCAAACTGTTCCAGATGAAGAAATGCCGGATATTGTGCGAGGTGATAGCTCTCCTATCACTTGCATCAAAACCTCTTCTCCTAATGGCAAGAGGATCTCCTCACCTAACTGCGACTTGGGATCATCTCCTAGTCGCAGAGGTGGCAGGAAGTTGATATTACAATCCATTCCTTCATTTCCTTCTCTCACCCCTCACCCTTAGAAATGGGGAAATTTTTCATTGTAAGTTAGCCCCCCCCCCCCCTCCCTCTCTCTCCTTTTTAATCTCATGTTTTTAGTTTTTTGCTTTAGGTTTATGTATATTCAGTTTAGTTTTACTTTGGTAATAATGTGTTGCATTACTATTTAAGTAATAGTTATAATCATTCCCGGGAATAATCTTTATGTTTTTTTTCTTATGATTTTGGACATTTCTTTATGAATAAGTTCCTAATGGTACTCGTTGGACGAATTATCTTAATTTAAGCTGTTGATTTGTCCCAAAAAGTGAATTGTGACTTCATCAACCTAACAAGATGTATAGTTTTTAACCAATGCTGGGAGAAAAATCAATCGTTTATAAGTCACAAATTCGTATATGAAGCCTACAACCAGTTGTCTAGCCTCGTTCGATTTTTTATATGGAAGAACAAAGCAAAAGACGAATTAAAAATATATGAAAAACAAGGAAATAGAAGAATGATAACAGAAAAACATGACAGTAACATCTCTTAAAAGACTTTGACTGACAATTATTTTACAACATCCATGACTGAAAAATTAAGGCATTTTCTAACAAATTTCTAGTTAATGTGGAGTTTCAATTTGAATTTCAAAGGTTCAAATACGTTTTTTATTTTTATTTTACTTTGGCTTTCATCCTTTTATTTCGCTTATGATTTTTATCATTGTCTTTCTCAAGTTCTCTGCCTTCGCATTCCACTTTCAGTTTTTCCTAAAAACTAAATGCAATTTTCATGGCATTCATGGTTCCCATGTCTAGTTTTTTTTAATCATCTTGAGCTTCTCCTTCATTGCATTTATCCATATCCTATAGGTTCCATGATAACAATATTGCAACTTAAGACATCACAAAAATATCTCTTAAAGACTATCTCTGATAAAAACTTAAGGCATATATGAAAGCTTGCAGCCCATCATGGCTTGTGAACAAAGAAAATGCTTATTTGTAATCTGGAGTAGAGTATGGAATCCTTTATTTATTTTTAGTTACTTTTAATCATTCTTCTTGGTTCTAATCTGTGTTGAGCGGGGAATTCATTGTTATGGATATGGAATCTTTTCTATCATTCTGCAACTGCATATCGTCTCGTCTAGTGAATCTGAAGTGCTGTCTTCAATTTCTGTCTAAATTCTAACTATCACTATCATTATTTACTAATTAATTAATTTATTTTTATGTAGATTCTACGTGTTTTAATGCACACCATTTACGGGTTACAGGAAAGTGCCTTTCTTCTCAATAATTTTTTTTGGGGGGTGGGGGTTTAGTACTCATACTCATCTGTTAGTTGAAATACCTCTTCAGAGAGGTGAGATTTCATTCTTTCAGCGTTCGTGGTGTACACAAACTTTCCCTCAAATCGGCACAATAAAAATATTGGCTCAGATTTCTCTTAAGATAAATTAAGAGAAAAATGGTCTATCTACCAAAATGTAGTAGTTATAGCAAAAAAAATTGTAAAATGTTGTAGACTGTTATATAAATACAAATGGAATAGGATCCGTATATATCAGGTGTGGGTCTTTAAACTTACATCAAATCTTAGTTGCTCAATTTAAATAATCTAAAGTTTAAAATTAATTCATTTAAAAATTAAAAAAAAGCTGATTAGTATGTCTCGTGACATGATTTTGCCTTATCTAATTAAACTTTTGATTAAAAGCTTATCTTGTAGAACTAGGATAATATTTCCCAATCTTATCTAATCAAGATCAAACCTCGTTTAGCTAATTGGATTTCCCAATCTATTTTCATCAAGACTAGATCTCATTTTGCTAATTGGTGAACATTGCTTCTACCAATTGTTCGGCTAATAGTGAAATTCTTTTTAGTTATTTTCCTAATCTATTAAATTTTAATTCATCAATTTCGGTCAAGAGCAATAATTTCTTCGATTCATCAAAGAACTCACGGCGGAAAGGATTTCTCCTGGGTGAATATAATAGTAACTCATTAGATTTTGAGTAGAATCATCATTCGTAATGACTTGAATTGTAGAGGTTAATCCAGAAGAATTTTGATATTTATGCATATTGGTCACCGGCTTATTAGAGTTTATTGAAGATGATTTTTTTAGTAAAAGAGGAGCCATTGAGGGGATTGGCTGCGTGTGGGAAGAAAAAAAAAAGCTTTAGAATAGAATTCTAAACTCACGTGACTATTTATTTATTAATATATTATGATCCATTGGATCTATTTAAATTAAGGATTGAGATTTGGTATAAGTCTAATGACTTACATATAGTGTAAATGGATCTTATCCCGATCCAAATTATTATATATAATAGGTTGATTAGTTTGTACAATATCTATTTTAACAATTATATATATATATATATATATATATATATATCATAATTTTTAATTTATAAACTCATAAATTAAACGTATCGTATTTACAAGTGTTTTATAATTATAAACCGTTTTTGCCGAGAAGAATTTTACATTGTCAGTGTTAAAAATAGTCAAAAAAAATATTCCGAGGTCAATGATTTCGCATCGTTGTTGTGACATAGATGATCCAACCAACTCAAGTCACTTCCGTAGACCAATCATCAGTTGTATGATCGCCTTAACCCTAACAATGACAATGTTGAATGTGGGCTTGGGCTGTTCCATAACAATATATGTGACAACAAAATGACCGTTGACGCAGTCTCATATGTCCTGCGTATATTCCATGTCCTCATTCTTTCATATATCCCAAAAGAAAATTATCAAGGAGTTGTCTCGCACTATATGTAAAATAGGAATTTTAAGACGTGTTTGGGGATTAAATTTTAGAAGGTGCAAAAAAGAGGATATTTTTATATATTTTTTCAATATTTTTAAATTTATTAATGTTTATAAATAAAATAAATAAGATGATATATTAATGTTTTTTAAGATGAAGATGATAAATTAACATAAATTTAATGTTTTTTATAAATCTTATATAACTTTCTCAATAGTTATTACGTTTATCTGAATTACCAGTTAATCCACCTTTTTGTCTCTATGGAGCTCTTTAGGTACATATAAAGATTTCCTTTCGATATGTTTTGATAAATGGATTTCTTTGGATATGGTATGACTCTTCCAAGTATCTTTTATTCTTCCTTTTAATATATATATATATATATATATTTGAGCTGGACCCTTTTGGAGATGTAAAAATTGGGGTGTCAATATAGTTCAGATGTCAACTCTTTCCTCCTTTGGCCCTTGCTTTTTTGCTAAAAAAAAGTATTATCAGTTAATGGTTTTGACAATCTTTCTTTCTTCTTTTTTTCCCTTGAATTAATGGTTTTGATCAATAATAACCCAAAAAATTGACAAATTTGCATGCAAACCCAATTAATGTTATAATAAAATGCTTGTATTAGTTCTTCTTTAAACTTGATAGGTAGATAGATATATCCACGTTTTTGTGGAATTTTTTTGGGTAGGTAGGTAGTACGGAATTTTAATTCCGAATTTATCATCTCCCAAGAGTTTATGAACAGACCCATAAAATGGGAGAAAAACAGAAAACATTGAAATAACCAAGGGGAAATTGAATGCATCACCGATTGCAGAATTGAATTTCGGAATACAGAATATAATTGTAAACAAGTTGTACGATACTGCTGCTACTGATATTGATTGGATGACGGTCGTACGTGTCTCATCTTCACCGTCAAGGTTTTACATTTTAAATATAAAGCAAAAATTACACGATCAAGACTATTTGGGTTATTATTGATCTCAAAACCAACATTTTATTTCTCTTAATTTTTTCCTTGAATTAATTGGGTTTGCATGCAAAATATTCATATATATTTAGTGAAATTATCAGTTCATATTCAATCAATAATATCTTTGGTTAAACTGAGATCCTTACCAATAATAGATCGAGGAAAATACATTCGATTCGCCTACATATGTTCATATATACTTATTATTATAGATTACTAGCTATTATCATATGGGTGGTGAATAAGTGGGAAATATTGACGCCTTTTTTCTTATTAATTCCTCTCTTTACAGAATGGCGGTTTATTATTACGTGACCAAAGTTTCTTGAATCGTTATTAATCTCCTCAAGTCCACACCCTCCCTCTCTGTCTTGTCTTCACCTTCCTAATTGATGAAATAGTTTTTCAATTCAGACTACTAAAACTTTATGAGGGAAATGGAGTGCCGGTGTTACGGCTTGAAAATTAAAGCTACTAGTAAAATAAAATAAAAATGATTCATTAATCTTTTTTGAAATGGGGATGGGACCATACATAGAGTGCCTTTTAATTCCAAAACACCTTTCTTCTTCTAGATTTCAAAGACTAGTTGCTCTTGGGGTTGTTGAGGGTTGGGCTGGTCTTGGAAGCGAAAATTAAGAAGAGAGGTGGATAAGAATAAGATAACCTAAATTTCTCACGAGTACTGAACAAATATTTACATGCGTGTGGACTAATAATGTGTTTTTATTTCATCGTTTGCGTAGAGCCAATAATGTTTAGAGAGAATGGCAAATGTGTGGAGTAAAATCACATCATGTGGGTCGGGGATTTGCAACCTCTTCTAGTACTCTCTTAAAAGCATTTGAGATTGGTTAGGTACGTAGTAACATCAAATGAAGTGGTACCAGCAAAAGAAGGAAAGAAAGAAGGTAGTCTTTGCCTTGTAAAGAGGTGATACTCTTGTTTTCAACCATCATGTTAATTACTTTATATATATTCTCCTGATTTCTATATGCTTATCTTGTTAGCTAGATCGATGGTCCTTCTATCTATTGGAAAATATTGAACTGATATCTAGCTAGTCTAGATTTTCCTAACATGGATTGATTGCCAGCTTCTCCCAGTAACATACTTTTGTTTTCTTACCTCAAAATCTAAGATTAGGACCATTCTTTTAGAGATGAATAAAGAGGTAATTTTCTCCTTAACACAAACGACATGTCCACTAATGATTTTTAATCTATTTAAGCCATTTAATTCAGTGCTATCTATTTTTGTCTTACTAACTACATCTAGCCATTTATTTAACTATTCATTCACTTATTCTATGCATTTAATTATATTACTTTATGAATTTTTACAATCCGGCCTTAAATTTATCTTTATAACGCTATTTTCTTCGATTCTCAATTTAATTGACCCTTTTAAAAAATATTTAATTCATATGTTCTGTTAATGCAAATTAATATGAATTCGTCGTGCTACAATATCATACTAATGAATTGGATTGTGGTATGATGTAGTAATTTTCTATTGATGACTTTGTTTATCCCCTTCCTTTATATTTGCTGTAATTTACAATATTTATTTACCGCATTTTACTAGGAGTAATGTAACAATCTATTTCAGTCACACAAACATCCAAAAGCTTTTTAGCGTGGGTATAAGAACCCATATTGAGAACCATAGTTACTTTCTTCATTAATCGCCTAATGAGAATCGTTGAATTAGTTATTTCTGGTTCACATGAATAATTGAGTTGCATGTTTTTTGGTACAGTAGTTTTCAATATTTTGGTACAGATTAGAGTTGCATTTGAGACCAAATAACTATATTAACATAATTAGTATATGTATAAAAATTAAAACAATATTTTATCCAATTTCCAATGTAAATCTAGTTTGTTAAATTCAACTGATAGAAAAGCAGTTTGATCTATTAATATATGGAATATTCAGAGTGACAAATTATTCCCTCCAAAAACTACAATCTCCCATAAAGTTCATCCAATAAAATCATAATAATACTATATTCATCGATTTGAAGCGACATATTTATTATGAATTTATTAAAAATAATCGATACGATAAATTCTCGCAAGAACATTTCACTCATACACTACCATTACATTACTCCATTAGAGATGTACTGTACCGTATCAGTTTAAAGGCTATTGACCGCGACAAGTTCTTAATATAATACGTACTCCAGTAGGTATAAGATGATTTTCTTACACTAAATTTTAGGAGTATTATTTAAAAATATTATCAATTCGCAATGCATTACGTGGGTTGTGACCTAAAATCAATAGCTTCAACTAGATTAGCTGTCATGAAATTGCAACAGGCCTTTCTTTCTTCTAATTTTAATTCCTTTTTCATTTTGGATTATCTCTAAATATTGAAATATGTTTTGTGTTTTTTCTTATGACCATATTTGGTAAAAGTAGTTAAAAAACTAACTAAAAACTAATAAATTGTAACTAAAAGCTATTAAGTTAGCTTATTAAATCCTATATAAGTGTTTGATAAATTTATTAGTCAAAGTAAATGATAAAAACAAATATGTTTATATCATTTTTTTATGAATTTTAAATTTATTTTGTTGATAAAAATACATCTTAAAAATTTATAATTTTTTTTAATTAATTTTAAATCTTGCAATTTTATATTTATAGATCAATTATTTTAATTTATTTTTATACTTTTAATTATTATATTTTTCATGTTGTGTATTATAATATTAATCTTATACTACATTTTAAAATATTTTCAATTAAATTTAAAATTAAATAAAAATAACATATTCTATAATTATGTTAATCAATGCAATGGTTAAAATATCATGAAATATAATGTTTAAAAAATAGAGTAAATAATATAAATAATGTAATAATTAAAATAATATTTAATATTAAAATATTTTAAAGAATAAAATAAACCTATCATCCATCAATATCCTTGAAGTATAAAGCTGTAATAATAAAATAAATGTTCTAAATAGTATAACTATTAAGATAAACAATGTAAAATAAAAAAATCTCAATAATAATAATAACACAACAGAATAAACACATTAATTATCATTAATTATCATAATCTTATGTAATGAAAAGGAAAAAAAAATAAAACTGTACCTTATGTAAAATAATAATAATAAAATCATATAGCTTTGTGAGTGTTTTAAAAATCATATAACTGATTTAAGTGATAGTGTGGTTTTAAATATTAATCATCCGTTTAATATTGAAATTGAAAAAATATTAACCAATGAAAACTTGTTAATTTTGATCAATCTCCTTTACATACGAAATGTTTTCAGTTAATTATTCTAAACTAATACTTATTTTTGAAAGAAAACAAATACTTTTTTAATTAACATTCTTAAATCTAGTCCGATCACAGACATATATTTTGTAAAGATGAATATTAACTTTACAGAAAATAATCTTAACCTGTAAGTCAACCTATTTTTTTCCTGTATTTTATTTTTGTGATTTTCGCCATCATCAATTCAGAGTATTCAGTATTATTCACTAATGGCAAGTTCGGCTTCACCACAGCCCAAGTGACCCGTCACCATAAGTATTTCCTTTTGGGTTTGCTGCATGTTGTGAATAATTATTAATTATACGGTGGGACACCTTCTCTTCCTAACCAAACACCTTGACTGTCATCATATGCATGTTTCATATTACTATTACTAGTAGACTCCAGAATCTTATGCTTAATAATATGCACGCAGAAATGTATTTTATCACAAACTCTAAAATCATAATTATATTTGAAAACAAGTATCATAATAGGATCTACAATTTGTTTAATGCATTGTATTCTACAAAAGACAAACTCTTCCAACTACCATCATAGCTTTTGACTTTACTTTATTCCAATTATTGTCATTCTATTTGCAGGGTAGGAAGAAATAGATATCAAGCAGCGAACCTCATAATTAAATTACAAACTTTATAATTAAATTACAAACTTTATATTCCATACCCCCTTTCCTCCATATATTGTCGGTTTTGTAAATGTGTCGGTAAAAAAAAAAATTAAGCTGGAAGCAACCAATGATTTGTATTTGTTTTTACATGGAACACGAGAAAAGCAAAGATCATTGCGACAACTTTAACAATATCTCGAAGATGCATTTGTTTTTTTACAAAATCTTTAAGATGCATTAAACATTAGATATAAATTATTATTCTTATATTACAATCACTATCTTTTAGTTTTTTTTTTAAATCTTGTAAGGGACACTCGATGATTGTTAATAATAATACTAATGTAGATTTAACGATGTATTGTACCAATTTAATATCATGTTTGCATGTCATTAGGAAATTCATTAAAAAAACTAACTTTCAAAAGCTTAAGAGAAATAAATTAAGTTTATAAATTTATAAAGTTTAAAATTAATTAATATTTTATCACTTTTAACAATTAAATTGATAAAAACAATAAAAAATACTTAATGTATCATTCATTTTATCAAATTTAACACACCGTATCAATTAATCCTCTCTGATATACCAGAGAGAAAGTTAGTACATAAGTGAAGTGAAATGAATAAATTTAGACTAGCAACTTTTATAAAAGTTACTATATTTAATAACTCGATCTATCTATATATTGAGTTTTAGTAATCAAATTATTAAATATTTTGATATACAATCGTACTATCTACCAAATTTTAGGGATTTGACTCCTATAAGGTGAGCAAGGATTAAGTAAGTAATTTCAGTTATTAATAAGAAAATCAACTATTAATATTTCAATAGATTCATGATTTAGTGTGCATGTTAACATAATAACTACCATTAATTTCCTCATTAATGACTAATATTGATTATTTTATCCTCTATGTGAGTTTTTTTTTAAGAATATATGACGTGTGTTATTCACTTGAAAATATATGGATTTAAACTTTAAATAAATGGAACATCTGTAACTAGGACATTTTATAATCAATATTTACTTATATTTTTTAAACAATATTATATATTAAATTAAAATTATTTAAGGAAGTATCAAATAATTTTCATATTTATAAAATTATGTAGATTTTAGGTATTCAAGCATCTGAGGGTGAGAGGAATAAACATAGATGACTAAGATTCGTTTGTTTAAACTTATTATTAAAAAATATTTTTTAGTTAAGTAAGAAGTTTTTAAAATTTTTTGTATGTTTATTTAAATTATTTTTCTTAAAAAATAATTTTCTTTTTCTAATAATAAAATCTGATTAGCTTTAAAAAATATATTTTTTATAAATATTTTTTTAATTTTAAACAAATGCACCTTAAATCTTACTATAAAATTGTTAGATTAAAACTCATATTTTTCTTAAAAAAATCACACGTCTTGATTATCTCTTTATAGTTTACCAAATTAGGTTTATTTTTTATTTATTAAAATTATTTTCTCTCTTTAGTGATTCAAACACGATCATGATATAATTATAATGATAATAATTATGAGACCATACTGATCATGATAATGACAATTATAATTATTATTGTAATAGTAATAATAACGATGATAATGATAATAATTTAAAGTTATATATATATATATATATATATATATATATTGAAAAAAGTGTTTTTCTTTCTAAAAAAAGAAATTCCTTGATTCCCGGGGATGATGAGGGAGTAACACGAGTGTGCAAAGGAATAGTCAAATTTGGGCACCGTTTTCCCTTCACATTTCAAAGTTCAACCAAGGACAGGTGAATAATACAATGGAAGACAGACAGGCCACACAAACCTGAAGAATACGACCGTTTTATAATGTTTAATATCCCAAATTAATAATTGTGATTAAAACATAATCATGGTTTTGGATCCCATTAATATTTGTTGAACTGGTGGTCTCTGCTTGCTATGCATTCGCACGCATCCTTTCCTTAGAGGATACTGTAACGTTAATTATTATAATTATCTCTCCCAAAACAAGATGATTATCTAAAACACAACACTCAATACTTTTCCGTGTTCTGTCTGTGTCCGTTGTCCTTTTTACAGTTGATGAGTCATATATACAGTGTCAGAGCCGACACGACACAATTCTACATTGCCAATACCCCACTTCAAAGATTTCCACTTTGGTGTCTGGCGATTGAGAAAAAATGGGGTAAATGGAAGTTTTGCAGCTGCTGGGGGATCTGTTTTCATCATCAAAGCTGCTGATGAAGATCCCATTGTCAGATTTCCTCGTTCTGGGCTGTGGTTGATCCCAATTGGTCCAAAGCACGATACTTTCTTTATGGGTTTCTGGACGCCCTTTTACTTGGTTTGATGGTATTTTGTTCCTTGAAGTGGTAGTTGATCAAGTTCGTTCACTTGGTAAGTACTTGATCTCATATAGGCTTTTGCTCATGAGCACTACCTTTAGATGTACCCTTTCTTTTCCCTGCCTATAAAGTTTTCTCTATTTTTCTTCACTTCTCCTTTTAACTCCTCATGATCATGAATCAATTTGCATAGGATCCAACTACCAAATATTCTTTTATATATGTATATTTGCTCTGCTCTTAACATTTATGTTGGTCATTTGGTGAGTGCATTTTTTATTCCGGTTCACCTTCAGGGTCTGTTGTTTGATCATAGAAACTGCTCTTGCTTGAGGGCTAATTTCTCCAATCCATTCATAATTAAAGCAAGATAAAAAAATGTATCTTCTGTTTGTGCTTGGATTTTGGAACCTTATTTTGCATTTATAAGTATTTATCTAATACAATTCATCATGATGTAGGATTGAGGCTTCTACTACGCATTTGATATTTCATGCTATGCTCTGGCCCTCTTGCTAACTCTTTTTGTTCCTTCCTTTGTGGCAGTCGCCCCCAATATCAAATTGTCTGAACAGCTGAAACAAGAAGTTCTCAAAACTGATCAATTGGAGCTGTGTCCAATTTGGCAGGTAACAGAATGGAAAGAGTGCAACTTTATTATACATTAAGCCATGGGAGTAAAGTTGGACTTCTCATGAATCCGGAGCAATTCTTATCAAGTATACTCACGTTAACATTTATTTGATGATAGGTACAAGACATGGTGAAACAGGCCTGAAGAGTCTCAAATTAGAAAGACTCTGGTGGTGGAAATATATGATCTTATAGTCTTGCCTAGATCAAATATTAGGCTTTTGGCAAATCAAAACTATCTGTGTTGTTATTATTTGCTGGAGTCATGGCAACCTTGTCTCATTCCGAGTCTCGGCGCTCGTATTCTTGGTGGTGGGATAGCCACCTACCAAAGAATTCAAAATGGCTTCAGGAAAACCTTGCAGGTGTGTCTTTTTCCTCTCTCTCTCTCTCTCCCTGTATATATGTGTGAGTCTACAATTATGCTACAGGAATCTGAATATATTGTTTGAACTTGTTACATTTTCTGGTTAGCAACTTTGCGATCTATTCCATAACAAAATCACCAAAAAACAGAACCAGAGCTATTTTTTAGTGAAACTAGCTTTGCACGTCAAGATCTACCAAGAGAATAACTTTCTGCAATCCGCAACAAGAGACTACAGATAGAAAGCCCTGGATAATATCATTCAGGGAGCTTTCACAGGAATGAACAATTTGAGACCACAATAGAGGTCCATAAATTTTCTATACTACGCATGCTAATTTCTTATTTATTTTTAATCCAAAATTCATCAGAATACAATCATACAATAATTCACTACAACAAAGTTCATAAATATCATTACAATGGAAGTAGTAAGACAATAGGCTTGAGCATTTTCGGAATCAGATTTTGATGTCAATGTCTGTTATGTTGTCTGGGAGAATGGGACTAGTTGGAATAGGCTTGAGCTACTCAAATGTTGTAACAGTTTACATGGTAAATCAATATCAATATCATATAAATGCGTGTGGCCCCATATAGCCTACTCAAACAATTTGTAAATGCCGAATAGTTTCTCTCACAAGCTTAGGCTGCTTGATTAGCATGACCCAATTTCATTACAGCATCCTTTGGCCGATCCTTTCGGATCTACCCTGGGTTGGTAGTAACTTTTTTAGTGTTGAAATCAAATTTCCTCTTCCATTGTGTCATAAAATCATTATTATGTCTATTTATCATCATCAGGCTTCTAAAAGACAAAAGTGTGAACCTTCAACTACCCAGCAGGAATGATATATATACTTTGCATTTTGCTGTTTGGATGCTAACATAATCATGAAATTGATGGAGACAAATGCTCAAACTTAATTGATGAATATGGTTCTTAATTTTTTTTCCAGTTATTTAAAAATAAAATAAAAGGAAGTGGAACTCCATATCAGTCAAATCAGATACGAGATTAATTTTTTTTCTAACTCTCCCTTTTGTAAAACTGAAATAAGAATATACCCTACCGTGTTAGATATAAGAAGAAAAAAAAACCTTCTGTAAGTTAGTCTCAAATATAAATAAATTTCAATTAATTTCACCTTATTAATGAAATTATTTTCTAAATACTTTTCATTTAATTGAGATTTTATTTCCAATGTTTTTTTTTTTAATTTTTAATATCAAGTTCTACTGAAAAATAATAGTATAGAAAAAAAAAACTTATTTTAAATGAGGTTGATTTATTTATTTACTTACGAGACCGCATGAAATAAAACTTTTTTAATTAAATAATGCTAACTAACTTATTATGATGAACTAGTTATTTATTTATTTACTTACGAGACCGCATGAAATACATAGTGAATCTAAGAATATAAATGTGAAGACAGAGAATGGAAATGGCGTTTTGTACAAGATTTCCGTTTGTCGGGGTGTTTATTCTAAAGTCAGAAAATGTTGAACCAATTTTACTTTTTATAGACTCACTGCTCACTGCTCGACTGTGTGGCATTAGAAGTTGTGATTATTTTAAATAATAAATCCAGTTGTTATAATGTGTCAAAGATGCTATAACTATAATATACAAGTGCGAGTAATTAAGGAAATGATGGTTGATTCGGGTCTATGCTTCTGTTATTTAATCCAACAACTGAAATGATATTATGTTTATGCAGACATAGATACCAAAGTTAAAGTAATGATCAAGCTCATTGATGAGGAAGCAGATTCATTTGCAAGGAGGGCAGAAATGTACTATAAGAAGCGTCCGGAGCTCATGAAATTAGTGGAGGAGTTCTACCGAGCATACCGTGCTTTAGCAGAGAGATACGATCATGCAATGGGAGAGCTACGCCATGCCCACAAAACAATGGCAGAAGCATTTCCCAACCAAGCACATTACATGCTGACTGATGATTCGCCAGGTGTTGAATCACACACACCAGGAGTGCCTTGTCCTAATTATTCCAAGTCTGAGCATGCAGAGAAAGCAGATAGTGAAGTTCAAACCTTGAGGAAAGCCCTGGCCAATATACAGTCTGACAAGGATGCTATCTTTCTTCAGTATCAGAAGAGTATGGAGAAGTTATCCGAAATGGAAAGAGATCTTAATAAGGCACAAAAAGATGCTGGAGGCCTTGATGAAAGAGCAAGTAAAGCTGAAATTGAATCTAGAGTGTTGAAGGAAGCACTGGCACAGCTAAAATCTGACAAGGAAGCTGGTCAAGTTCAGTACAACCAGTGCCTAGAAAGTATAGCTAAACTGGAGACTCTGTTATGTCTTGCTCAGCTGGATGCCAAGGAATTTGATGAGAGAGCTTCTAAGGCTGAAATTGAAGCCAAAAATCTAAAGCAAGAACTAGGCCAGTTGGAAGCTCAGAAGGATACTGGTCTTCTTAGATACAAGCAGTGTGTTGAAAATATTTCAGTTTTGGAGGCCAAGATAACCCTTGCTGAGGAGAATTCCAGGATGTTAAATGAGCAACTTGAAAGAGCAGAACTGGAAGTGAAAGCACTTAGAAAAGATCTTGCTGAACTGAATGAAGAGAAAGAATCTTTAGCTGTCCTTTACCATCAATGCTTGGAGAAGATATCTAAAATGGAGAATGAAATTTTGCTTGCCCAAGAAAATTCTGAAAAACTAAATAAAGAAATTGAGAAAGGGGCTAAAAAACTCAAGACTTCTGAAGAACATTGTGATATGTTGGAGAAATCAAATCAATCTCTTCGACTAGAGGCTGAAAATCTGCTGCAGAAGATAGCTATGAAGGATCAAGCACTTTTAGAGAAGCATGCTGAGATAGAGAGGCTGCAGACTCTAATGCATGAAGAGCATTCTCACTTTCTTGAAATTGAATCCACTCTACAGACTCTGCAGAAGTTGTACTCTAAGTCACAACAGGAGCAAGGAAGTCTGGTTATGGAGCTTAAATATGGGCTTCAGTTGTTGAAGGATTTGGAGCTTCCGAAACCGGGTTTCAAGGAAGAAATGCAAGAGAATGTGGAAGAAAACAGGATCCTGAATGAACTTACTTTCTCTTCCACCAGGTCGTTATTAAGAAGACAGCAAACAGAAATCTCTAAATTAAAGGAGATCAAAGAGAAACTGGAACGAGAGTTTGTTGTAAACTCTGAAGAAAACAATGCCCTCCAGCAGGAAGCTCATCAAATAAAGAATGATATCCAGCACTTGAATAATAGATATCATGCTATGCTGGAACAACTACAATCTTTAGGTTTGGATCCTAAACGTTTTGCAGCATCTGTGAAAGATTTACAAAATGAGAACTCAAATCTAAAGGAGGTCTGCAAGATGGAACATAATGAGAAAGAAGCTCTTCATGAAAAGTCAAAGGATATGGATGAACTTTTGATTGAGAATGCCTTTATGGAATTTTCCCTCTCAAGATTAAATGATGAATTAGATGGATTAAGAGTAACAGTGAGGAAATTTCAAGAGTCTTGGCAACTTCTCCAGGAAGAAAAATCTACGGTCGTTGATGAGAAATCGGCTCTACTTTCACAGTTACAAATAGTCACTGAAAGTATGCAGAAACTGTTGGAGAAGAATGCCTTGTTGGAGAAGTCCCTCTCTGATTCGAAGATTGAGCTGGAAGGTTTGAAGGCTAAATCAACTGACTTGGAAGAATTCAGCAAGTTGCTAAATGATGAGAAGTACAATCTTGTAAATGAAAGAAGCATCCTGGTATCTCAGTTGGAAAGTGTTGAGGCTAAACTAAGTAACCTGGAAAAGTTGTTTACAAAATTAGAAGAAAAATATGCTGACTCGGAGAAGGACAAAGAAAGCACAGGCAATCAAGTAGAAGAGCTCCGTGCTTCAATTTTGGTGCAAAAGGAAAAGCATGCAAATCATAAACACTTGAGTGAAGTCCGACTGACAAATTTGGAGAATCTTTTTCATGCACTACACGAAGAACTGAGGTTGGGGAAGATTGAATTTGAAAAAGAAGTTGACAAAGCTGTAAATGCTCAGATGGAGATGTTCATTTTGCAAAGTTGTATAGAAGATCTGGAGCATAAGAACTTGGCCTTGTTAACTGAATGTGAAAAGCATGTCGAGGCATCAAAATTTTCTAACAAAGTTATCTCTGAGTTGGAGACTGAAAACTTTATGCAACTGATGGAAGAAGAGTTTTTGTTACATGAAATTAGAAAGCTTAAAATGGCTATTCATCAAGTGTGTGGGGCTCTTCAGATTGATCCATATGGTGTGCACGACAAAGGAATCAAGCAAGAGGAAATGCCAATATTGCATATTTTAGACAACATTGAGGGCTTGAAAAGTTCTTATGTGAAAAGCCAAGAGGAAAAGAAGCAGCTCCTTGTAGAGAATTCTGTCCTCCTAATTTCACTTGAGCAAAATCGATCTGATAGAGAAAAAATGGAGTCAGAGAAAAAGATCATGGAGCAAGAGTTTGAGAACATGAGACAGAAGAATGCAATGTTGCAGAAAGAGAAGGTTGAACTTCTAGAGAAGAACAGGCAACTGAGGACTGAAGTAGCCAATGGAGAAGAAAGAGAGAATGCATCAAAGTCCAAATTGGCAGCCCTGCATGCGGAGTTGATAGATTTGCAGACAAAAAATCAAGTGTTTCAGGAAGAAAATAGTATGATGCTTGAGGAGAAAAATTCACTGCTTAGGAGGGTTTTGGACCTCAAAGATGCAATGTCCGTGGCTGAAGATGAAAACAGTGAAAGACTCCATGAGGTACTAGCTCTAAGCAACCTCAACTTGGTTTATGAGAGCTTTCTCACCCAGAAAGTCATTGAACAAAAAGCACTTTCTGAACATCTCAGCAGCAATCTTAGCCGTTTAAACAGTGACCTCAATCAGGAACTTGGAGTGTTAAGGAAGAAATTTGAGCTGAAAGAAGAAGAGAATGTTTATCTGAATGAGGCTACTAAGAGGATGGATAAAGAGCTGCAAGAAATCAAAAATGCAAATTGCCGTTTAAGTCATCAAGTTGAAAATTCCGAGAATCTTCTCAAGAAGAAAGACATAGAGCTGCTAGAAATGGAGACAAGGCTGAAGGCTGCAGAGAAATTGAATGGGGAGTTTTGTAGATATACTGAGGAGCTGAAGATGAATCAAGAAGAATCAAGAATGATCAGAGAAAACCTAGACAGGCAGATTCTTGAACTATTAGAAAATTGCATGAATCAGAAAAGAGAAATTGAACACCTTAATGAAGAAAATAGAAGCTTTCAGTCCGTGATGAGATCATTACTTCATGAAGTTGAAGAACACAAAGTTAGAGAACAAACACTGAATACAGAGTTGCATGACAAAACAAATGAATGCCAACTTTGTGAGGCTGAGGCAGCTTCGTTCTATTTGGAGCTTCAGATTTCATCCATTATTGAAGAACTGCTGAAAGGCAAGGTCACTGAGCTTACTGGAGTTTGCAAGAGACTTGATGATGAAAGTGCTGGAAAAGGCTTGGTGCTTGAACAAATGATAGAAAGAATCAGTTTACTGGAAAAGGAAATTAGAGGACTGAAGGGGCAGTTATCTGCATATACTCCAATGATTAGTTCTTTGAAAGAGGATTTTGCGTCTCTAGAGCACACTTACTTTCTTTGGACAAATAAAACTTTGGCTGTAGGCAACGGAGAACAGAAGGTATCATCCTGTTTCACCTAGATATTATGTACTTGTATTTTCTTCTTCCTCTTCTCTTGTCAAAAAAGCTTATGCAGTTCGCTTATATTTTCTATTTATCCATGCCTATCATGAATTTTTATCCAGGATGTAGCCATTGAGACTTATCTCCAAGAAGAACATAGCTATCAAAGTTTAAAAGGAAGTGCAAGCACCTTAACACCAGATGGGGTTGCAGATTTGCTGAGCATGCAGACAAGGATTAGAGTAGTTGAAAAGTTTATGATGGAAGAACTTGAAAGACGTGTGAAGAAGGAAAGTTTGACCGCAAATGTCAAGGCAGAAGCTGTAACAGAAATGAATGAACATTCAAATTTGGAAGTTGGCACATATCCAGAAATTGACGACAGAAAAGTGGTGATGAAAATTAAGAAAGACAACAGCAAACATGGCCATAATGCATGGAGGACAAAATCTCAGAAAAGGTTAATAATGATAGACATTCCTCTTGATGACTACAAGGATGATCCAGACTCCAAAAAGTATTGGAAGAGAGATCACACTAGGAGTGATAATCATATGCTTGAGTTATGTGAAACTGATCATCATGATGTTACTGAAGAAAATAAACAGAATTCTGTTTCACTAGAGGATGTAATTGCATGCCATGAGGCAGAAAGATATCAAAATTACTCTTCAGAATTGGAGACAGAGAAGGAATTAGGGGTTGACAAGCTAGAGTTATGGAAGACTCGAAAAGAGACAACAAGTGAAGACAGCAACAGGAAAATTCTGGAGAGGCTTGCCTCCGATTCTCAGAGGCTTGCCATTCTTAAAATGACACTGCAAGACTTGAAGAAGAAACCGGAGACACAGAAGAAAAGCAGCAAGGTAAATGAGATTGAGTATGAAACAGTAAAAAGACATATAGAAGATGTTGAGGAAGCTGTCATGCAACAAATAGGCATATATGATCAACTGGCAATGGATATTGAAGAGTGCACATCCTCATCTTCGGACACAAACACAATGCAGTTGGAAAAGCAAGGAGGACACACGCAAAGAACAAAGCTAACAGAACAGGCTCGAAGAGGTTCTGAACAGATAGGGAGGTTGCAGTTTGAGGTGCAGAACATCCAGTATATTCTGCTCAAACTGGCTGATGTGAAGAACAACAAATGCAAAAACAAAAACTCTAGACCAACAGGTGTGTTGCTGAAGGACTTTATTCGCATTGGAAGGAAAAATAGCAGAAGGCGCCGTAAGGGGTGTGTTTGTGGATGTTCAAGGCCTTCAACTAATGAGGACTAAGTCAGACACAGTATGTTGTGAGCACTTTTTTCTTTTGTGATGTTTTCTATAACTAGTGTATCAATTGTTAACATAGCTAGTAAAATTGAAGGTGACTTGTATGAAGAATTGCATTGTAACAGTCAATAAAACTCTCCATGCAATAATTAGTTTGCACCGTATGTTTTCCTTCTTTTCCGAACGTGTATTGAGAATTTCCTTTCTTCTTGTTTTGAGTTTCATTGGACTTATTGTGTGTTAATAGAAGTATCGATTAATACTTAAATTAGTCCTCTAAATATATATGAAAAATTAGTTTATTTTACGTATGTAAGAGTAAAATTGTGTTTAATATTTTTATTTTTTATTTTTGTATAACGAACTTCTAGACAATAGAATGCTATCTTACGCTTAAAAAATTGTTTTTATGAATAAATAAAGACTTTAATTTCTTTATTATACTAATAATGTAAAAAAAAAGTTAGGCTCTCGGGACCAATCAGAAATAATACTAAAAATGATTTTTAAATTGTAATCATTGTAAAGGCAACAATATTATTACAAATAATTATTTCTGATTAGTTGATAAAGGAAAATTCATTTTTATTGTAATATCTTATCATTAATTAATGTTTAAAACAACTTAATACTTTGTATTTCCAAAAGGATGAATTTGAGCATTTCCCAATCTTTTTCACTAAATAATAAAATGATAATGACCTTATTTCACACCTTTTAAGCAAAGAAATTCCATAATTTTTCTAATTTACTAAACTTGCCATTTTGTAGGCTTCACACTCTTTGTCACAATAATCATAATATTATAATTTCCTTCTCTTCAATCTTTTTCAAAATAAAAATATTAATATCATAATTTCATTTTTTTTCTTCAATCCTTTTTAAAAAGGCAAATATGTTTATAATTCCTAATGAATATTTGAAATTTATATTTATTTTAAATAAATTTTTTCTTATTTTTGTTCCCTAATAAAATAAAATATTTATTTTTGTCACTTTTTTTACCCTATAAATTAACAAATTTTATATTTGTTCCATAATAATTTTTTATTTGTTATTAATTCCTTTGAAAAATTTATTAATAAATAAATAAATTTATCTAAGACTAAAAAAGTATCATAAATAAAAAATAAAATCATTATTTTATTAAGATTTAATGCAAATAAAAATTTATAAAAAAATAAATTCAAAATTTAGATATTTATTAAAAATAATATATATTTTAATTTTTTAAAAATAAAATAAAAATCTTGATTGACAAGAAAGCATGGTCATCTTTGGGCGGCCTGAATAGTCAACGATGGCAGACTGCAGCCTTCCTTCCTTTCTTTCTCGCAACTATATATTAAGCTACCCTTCTTTCTTCTTCTTCCATTCGAATTCCTCTTTATCTTTTTTTTTTTCTTTCCAAAAACTCAAACCTCATCAACCAAATGGAGAAAGCAGAAGACGAAAGCGTTGATTTGGGTGAAGTATGTCTTCGGCCCCTTCAACTCTCAGACCTGGATGATCTGATGGTGTGGACCAGTGATGAAAAGGTGGCGACTTTTTGCTCTTGGGATCCTTACAGCAGCAAAGACGAGGGCATTAACTTCATCCAGAATATAGCAACCAAGTTTCTGTGGTGCAGAGCAATATGCATCAAGGATCGTGCTATTGGCTGTATTTCCCTGTCCTCGAATTCAGAGCAGGATAAAAGCAGGAGCAGATCCGCGGAACTAGGGTATGTGCTGGGTTCCAAATACTGGGGCAAAGGGGTTGCCACGGTGGCTGTGAAAAAAGTGGTTAAGGCTGTTTTGTCTGAGTTGCCACACGTGGAGAGGATTGAAGCTCTTGTTGATGTGTTCAATGTTGGGTCTCAGAGAGTGCTAGAGAAGGCTGGTTTCCAAAAGGAGGGGATTCTCAGGAAATATGTGTTCCAAAAGGGAAAACTCAGAGATATGGTCATCTTTAGTCTTCTCTCTACTGATCTGAAGCCTTCATTTCCTTAATTTGTTTTACGCTTCGGAAGAAAAATGTCATTTGTATTATAACTATTCCAACGAAAATTTGTTTTACGAGAAAGGAAACCCCGGCAAGGTCATCTACATTCCTTATTCATTCATTTTTAGTCGTTGTCAAATTTCGGAGAAATAATTATAATCCTTCTAAAAAATACTTACTCTTTCTTATTCCATTATTTATATTACTAAAAATAAGTCCTTTTGAAATTAAACTTGTGCCCTAATTTGGACCCTTCTGGGATCTAATTTTGAGCAATTAACAGTCAACTGAAAAAAATTAAAATTAATGCCGATCAGGCAAGGTCATTCATTTCTACAAGTACTCACAAGTTCATGATAAAAAAAAAGGGTTTTCATTATATACCCATATTGTAAAGTGTATAATTATTAAATTTAGGTCAAATATTGAAAATAACAATAAACAGATGATTTAATTTGAGAGAAAATTAAATTTAAAATTAACTGGATCAAATTTGGAAGAATACAAGTAAAATAGAGATGTGCGTATATTTTAACCAAGTCATAAATAAATTGGCGTGAGGTTTATTATTATACTTTGCCGAGAAAATTAGGTTTTCAATATAGATTGCACGAATTCAGAGATTAGAAAATGCAACTAACAATTACGCGTCTTCATACCGTGCTTGGTTATTGGGTTGTACCAATAAACCTTGCCAAAACAAAAAAAAACCAGATTTAGATATGCAAAAACAAATGTGTTTCTAAATGTCAAAACAAAACTGAATTTAATATTTGTAAAAGCAACAGGAATTCTAAAACAAAAATGCATTATGAGCCGGATCAAGCTCCAACTACTTCAGTGGCTTCCTCAGCCAATGTTTCATCAGCAGGTCTGTCCACCTTGGCACCAACATCTTCTGAGTAATCTCCATGAACCTACAAGGATCGAACACAATAAGTATCACATCACACCACTGAGCAGAGGTTTAAAACTGCAAGCTTGCACCCCAAAACAAAATTGTAAGAATTCTTGAAGAAATGCTTCTATTCCAAATGACTCGTTAATTTAAGAATGGTCAACATATCAACAGACAAAATAATGGAAGGGGGAAAGAGTGAATCCTATGCATTTTTTACGATAAATTTTTTTGCCCCAACCAGATCAACAGTACAACTCAATAAATTCTACAATGATTGACCTTTTTCATTTAAGATACAAAAATCATGAACTCATTGTAACAACATTAGACATAAGAAACTGCGGTCAAGGAAATTTGCAATAAAACAGACATACCTCCATCAGTTTTCCAAGATCAAACTTTGGAGCTTTAAGGATCTTAACTTTACGAATAAACACATTCTGTAGAGGATATATGCTAGATGTTGACTTCTCAATCTCCTTTCCAATCATTTCAGGGATGAACTTGCGCACCAATTCTTTCAAATCACAGGCAGTTGCCTGGTTCACCATTATCTCTCTCATCTTCCTGCGAATCTGAAAAGATAAAGGTATGTTTTTTACACTATTGGATATGAAATATCCCCATCCAATAAAGAACTTAGAAAATAAAATAACAAGAGACCAAGCCATTTTCCAATTGTCAAGATCAGAAAGCAAATCAAGAAAATTGGGTATAATGTAGTAAGTGCAATATTAAGAGTATACAGATAACGAATGATGATGTAACTTAGTTCACATCCTTTATATTCCTGTAATTATCTCAGGTACTTCAATAAAGAGAATTACAATTAAAAACATGTTCAAGTTACCATAATGAATGCTGGAACATATCCCAGTCCCCGAACATTTTAAAAAATAAGATTGAAAACAAACCAATAAGAATGTTGCAGTGACTATACCTGTCTGATTTGGCTCGATTGTGCATAACAGGTCCTCTTCACCTGGTTACTACGCCTCTTAGTAAAACCAATGCAGAACATCCTCAACGTATAATTATCAGTGGTCTTGACATCCACATGAGCTTCAATTAGAGTTTGCCATTTTCGCACCAAGGACCTCAACTTATCAGTTGTGAAATCCATTCCCTACAAAGATACAATCTTAATTAGATTAAAACCATCTGAGTCAACAACAGTGATCATAATAAGTTCAGCCACCATCATACCCAAAAGTTTGTCAGAACATTTTTCCCTTGAACATCCTCAGCTCTCAAACGAATCTTCTTGAAGGCATGGTCTTCATCTCCTTGGAGATCAGCCAATGAGACCTCAAACACTCTATGTTTGAGTCCTTCAGAAGCAATCTGTTATGTAAAATAGCCATCGCATCACAATCTATATAAGCCCACACTAATCTCAGCAATTTATATTGCATATACACTGAATCACTAGTAGCAATTATTATAAATTATAAACAACGCATTCAAAACTTCACTCCACATTGAACAATGTGTATAAAAAAAAGTACAACATAGCACAACAATACTAAAAGAATATAATCAACGAGACAAAAAAAAAAGATGTCGAGATGCAAAAAAAAAAAAACGTAATACAACATCCAACAAGTCTTCCTAATGCAAATCCACGGACAGTTCTACTATATGTTTTTGGGAATAGATGCAGATACAACCCAACAACTATTATACAGAAAAAGTTATGCAATGAGAGAGGAAAAATAAAAAAACCTTGGTTCCCTGGGTACGAGAGACGAGGGTTTTGCCAACATTCTTGACCTGGAAGACGGAAGGGGCCTTGATATCGTACCAGTCCTTCTTGGCAAAGGGATCAGCGCTGTGTATTCGCGGAAGAAGAAGAAGAAACAAATCAGAGTTATAATGGAGAATACGACAATAGAAAAAAAAGCGTAAAGAGAATGGGCACTAACGCTTTCTTCTTGCTACCCTTCTTTCCCTTGGAAATCCTCTTATTCTTTCCGACAGCCATAGCTCTTCAAGGTCCGTCTGCTCTGCTTCAAGGTGCGGCTGTAACTCGAAACCCTACCTGTATCAGCACACCTCTTTATATTCTTTAAAACCTTACATGGGCTTGTCTTCCGCTTGGGCTTTGTTTATTGAAGGAAGGTATTTCTATGCCCATATCCACTCCCTTTGTCTTTCTAAGTAAACTCTTTTTTTTCCCCTTCTAAAATCAAATTAATTAAATAATCTTCTCCGATACCTTTTTCTCCCTCTCACACATTCTCGTTTGTAAGGTAGCAACACTCTCTTTTTGTTGTAGGAACAACACATTTTTTTCTCTTTCATTACCCTCCCTCCTCTTTTTATAAAATATTTTATATATCAGATAAATCATGTCACATTATTTTATGTAAAAATATAAAACAACAGAATTACAATGTTTATATACAAATCATACGTGACATTAAAAAAGAATATTCTTTAAAAATATTTTCTATTTGAGTGAGAAAATATGGAAATAAATTTAAAATATAACTTTATATATATATGTATGTATATATATATATGATTTACTAACATAGATCCACCTACAAGTTAGAAGGTGTAGATTAGTACTCAACACTTTTTTTGTCAAGACGAAAAAATCACTCTTCATTTATTTAACCAATATGAATTAAGGGTAATTATGTAATTTAATTTAATTTTAAAAATAAAAAAAATCTTAGAACCTAGTTTCTCTTTCCAACTAACAACAGTAAGATATCCGTGCATACACATGTATAGTGCTTCCGAGTGTTAAAGAGAAAATGTGTGAGAGAGAAGAAAAAAAAGATATAATGGGTATTTAAGATTTAAAAAAAAAGATTTGAGGTGTACTTATTAAAAGGGGAGTGTAATTAGCGAGTTTCTGTAAGACTTATTAAATAAAGGAGGCTATTGAGTTAATTTCAGTGTACATTGTTATATTCGATGGATATTAGATAGATAGTAGAGACAGTAGATGTCATCCGGCTTGTCATTATCTTGAAGCCTAACACGTCATTGAACTTCTGCAACATGCCTTCATCTTCTAAAATCTTCAAGTGCAAAAAATAACTTCAGGTCATTAAAATTAATTTCTTGCAATAACATTGAGTTTGCCATTGAACTCAGTGATGATTTTAATTATGAGTTGCTCTCTCTATGCGCGAGATGCCGTATCACAGACTGTACCAGCAAAGTATCTGTATCCTTGGCCAAAAATCACGGAGGCACCGTTGGGCTTGACCATGACGTACAGTGTGGGCAGAGAACAAGGAGAGAGAAAAAAGAAATTATCTGTATTTTAAATAAAATAAAATAATGTAAAACTCTATTACAGTCCTTTAAATTGTGCTGATATAAATTAAAAGAAGAGTTTTTTTTTTCAGCTGAAAAGCTTCAAGTGTTAACATGATATATATAGCAACAATGAATTGACTAGGTGAAATAAGAGATGTTAGTTATTTAAAGGGAAAAAAAATATTTTGTTATCTATCCTAGCAAATTTTGATATATCATTGCAAAGGGACATGTACGTACGAGTTGGGTAAAATTAAATTAGTAGTTACTCTGATGACTTGTGCTCTTTATTCGTATTGGGTTGCCCTTTTTCCTTCCTTAACGTTCCATCATGTCATGACCAAGATAGGTAGCCAGCCCAATTACACCAACACACGTTGTCTTCCTCCATCATGAAAAATACTATGTGAGAGAAAATGAAGACACAATGTGCAAATCATTTTGGCTGAATCAGCAGAGAAGGAAAACAAACCAAAATATATGAAGAACAACACATATATACCAGTATTAGGGCATGCTCGATCAACTCAACCAAAACCTAACACAAATTGAGAGATTGACAGAAGAAAGGGAGATCATACTGCAATTATATGAACACATACCTTTGCCGTGCGTGCTCTCTTTTCTTGCTATCAATCTCGTATTATTTTGTTCTGTTTCCTCTCTATTTCTCTTCTAACTTTTCTTCCTTTTCCTTTGTGCCCTCGTTAATTTTCTGGAGCCCCCGTGTAACTGCAGACCGAGTGAGCTATAAGAATCGTGTCACACAGTCACAGAACTCTTTGGTGTAAGCAGCTAATTAGATTAGAAGATACATAGGAAAAAAAGAGAGAGAATGCATGTGATAGATCTATGCGATAAAAAACAAAGAATGATAAAGATGAGTGGAATGTGAGTGTAAAAACTGAGATACAAAATAATCATAATCGTTATATATATGTTAGTAGCTAGATTTCTCTTTTCACTTCATTTCGTTTGAGAAAAATTAAAAGATATGAATGTGTAGTTGAAAAAAAACTCATAAAAGTGAAAAAAAATAAAATAACTCTTCATGTAAAAAACATAGTTGAATTTTTCTTCTGACAATTTTTATTTTTATTTTTATATTGTTTGTTGTACATATTACTTCTCTGGAATATTTTTATAACTAATATTGCTTTTTTACTTTATGCTGGTAGCTTCTGTGCGGGTGACTTTGAACTTTAATTTTGATGGTTTTCTCCATTCTGAAATAAAACAGATCGAATTGACTAAACGGAGTCCTTAACTAAAGGTACTTTTGATCGTGCGAATACTTGCTCAATTTCATCATTCAAACCATTGTTTCGTTATGTTCTTCTATTGTTGGCCATTGTTTCCCAGATTTGCCCTTGCTGTTTGAGTTTACCCATTTATACATGAGGTAAGTAAACCTTCTATTATTTTTCCAGTTAGAAATATACATATTTAGTTACATATATGTTATCAATCATTAACTTGGAAGGAAATGGTGATAGCGACATGTTATTTTATTGATATATCATTGCATACAACGCGTTTGTGGACAATGAGATCATAAACATCACCAGGTTGGTGAATGTGGGCTATATGAAGTCTGCAAAAATAGGTTATCAAAGATGAATACTAAATATCAACATTTTTTTTACAATATGATGATGAAATATAATCATCCTTCCTCCGTTGAGCTCAAGATAAAAAATTTCCTTCTTTTTAGTCAATATATCAACACTGATGAAATCGAACGTGATAAGAGTTTGTTTATTCTGCCATCGTCTGTGTTTACATTTTTTTTATTTTATCTTAATTAGGTATTGACTTTGATCAATTTTAACAATATTATGATTGAAATAATAGCATAAAAAAATTAAAGTATGCAAATTATATTACCATTACCTAATCAAAATTGTGAGCGTGAGCGAGACTCGCCCTACGTCGTTGTTATTGGATTAACAAGTTAGCTAGAACCCAGGCCTTTTTGGTCCAGAAGCAACGGAAATTGTGTGTTTGCATAAAGGAGTCACCCAGTGATTTAAGATTTTAGGTAAAATTCAATTATTGTTCTGCTTTAACTTTTTAATACGTAACTTATATCTCTTTTTTTTCATAATTTTGATTTTTTTTTTAAATTATAATTTTCATTTAACCTTCAAGTTTGTATAAGTTTTATTTATTTTATTTTGGTTCAATTGAACCCTATACTCAATGTATTAATTTTTTTATAACAATTTAATTAATTCAAATGTAAAGATGGGATGAAAAGACCATATGGGGGAGGGGGTGAGAAAAACAGAAGCCTGTTTAATTATTGGGCGTGGTAGGCCGCTGTCATTATTCCAAAACGGGCCTTAAAATATTTCGTCATAGGTAGACTATTTAATTCAATCTCGTTTTATCAATGATTTTCTTCCTGCACCCATCATAAATCTTCATACACTCACAAGTGAGAGAAAAATAAAAGATATCCTGTGAAAAATATGTTTTACAAAATAATGGCCCATGCAGGTCTCGAACCTGCGACCTTCGCGTTATTAGCACGACGCTCTAACCAACTGAGCTAATAGGCCTTTCATGATAAAAATAAGTAATGTCACTATATGACACTAAATTTGTTAATGTATATTTTAATACATATATCAGTTTACATAATAAATTTTGTACTAATTAATTTTAATCTAATAATGTATTATTTTACATATATAAATTTTTATTAATCCTATATATAGTGACATTCATTATTTTTTAATATAATTAACTTATTAGCTTGGTTAGAGTGCATTATTATTAATGCGAAGATCGCAAAAGTTCAAGACTTGCATGGGAGATTATTTTGATATATTTAGATTTTTTAATTAAATAATTGATAATAAAAGTTTTTGAATTTATTATTTTTAAAGTAAAATATAATTACAAAAAAATTATTTAATTTTTTTAAGAATGTATATAAATTGTTTTTGAAAAAAAAACTAAAATGGGAGACATTTCGGTCTGGTAATAGTCAAAATAAAGATTTTATTATTATTCTGGAGTGAAAATAAATTTTTTATTAGTATTCTAAGTCAAAATAAAGATGATACAAGAAACTCATGTCAAACTATTGTTAGTAGTTGGCCCCCGCCCGCCTGTGTTGATTCCAATCCAAATGGTACTGGGTACAATGAATTTGGGACAGTGACATCTTTCATACATGTACATTGTAGCTAACTAAGTCTAATTACTATGAATTAATTACTTTTTTTTTTATAAAAATATCAGTTAAAAGATTTAAACCTGTAATTCGTCATCTTTTCTTCTTCTTTCACTCTCCCCATTGGCCTAACCTCATATTATACGAACTATTGATTATTGATGTTTTTAATCAAATGTTTTTTCTTATATATCATATCTAGAAGGGAAATATTGTCTTTCTCATTAAGCTAGTACCTTTTTTAGATAGACAATATTTCCTTCTAGATATTTTACAAGAATTTAGTATATATTTTGACTATCGGCTAAAAGTATTGTTGGTGAAAAAGAAAGACTTATTTTGAAGGGCTGCCTAGCTTATTTCACAAATTGCATACATCAATCTAATTTTTCATTCTAGTGTCCATTTTGTATCGCAAAATTAATTATGGATCACTCAGGAATCTCTCTCAGGCCATTCAAGGCATCTGATGCGGAGGATTTTCTTAAATGGGGTGGTGATGATAGAGTGACACGTTATCTGAGATGGAACTCCATCACATCTAAAGAAGAAGCTTTAGCCTATATAGAGAAAGTTGCTATTCCTCACCCATGGCGTCAATCTATATGTGTGAATGACTGCTCCATTGGATACGTTTCCGTGAAGCCAGAATCGGGTGATTACAGGTGTAAAGCACATGTTAGCTATGCGGTGACTGCGGAATACTGGGGACAAGGGATAGTTGCAGAGGCTTTGAGAAGGGCAATACCAATTGTCTTCAAAAAATTTCCGAAAGTGATGAGACTTGAGGCTTTGGTGGAGGAGGAGAATAAGGGGTCTCAAAGGGTGCTGCACAAAGTTGGTTTTGTCATGGAAGGGGTGCTTAGGAAGTATGCATTTTGTAAAGGGGAGATCAAGGACTTCCTTATCTTCAGCTTCTTGGCCACAGATGAGATTAAGTATATAACTCACGATTCATCATTATCATCGTTATCGTTTGTAAAGTAGCAGTAGCTTAATAAACTATGAAGCCTGTCGTGTAATGTAAGCCCATCCGGTTAGATCAGAGGGTAGGAATTAAAGTTGGGCCTATGCTTGCAAGCCCAGCCATCATTCAAAAATCCCCCTTCTCCCGGATTATTTGACCTCTTATATTTAAACTACTCAATTTATATATGTAATGAATTTGTCTCTCGGCATTGGACAGAAGAGAAATTTTTCATGTCCAAGAATCATGATTTCCTATAATTATGAATCCAAATCTGTTTGCTACGAATAAATAAAATCTATTTGTTTTGTTATTAAGAATATTTATATAAGTTTTTCGAATATCAAAAAATTACGTGATATTTTTATCATTTTTAATGTATAATAAGAGTAATATTATTTTTTATCGTAGTAAAAAAAATCTAACTCAAAAAAGTAGGATTGTCACTTTTTACGAAAGAGTTTTTGTGAAAACTGTTTAAAATAAATATAAACTAAGATTTTCGGCCTAAAATTCCAAGAAAATTAATTTCCCCTAACAAATGCCCTCTTAGAGTGAATAGGTTTATTTCGATTGTTTTATTTATAAAAAAAACATATATAATATACATTTATTTTTGTTTAAAATAAAATGTAATAGGAATTTTGTTTTTAACAGGTCTCTCTATGTATATCAACTCTATTGAAGAAAAATACTAATTAAAACAAACGGCACTATTTCATTTGAGAATGCGCAATAGCATTTTGATTTGCAAGGCCATTACGTTTAGGCTGGATATTTTAGTAAGTGCATTGGGTAGACAAAATCAAAATCATATATGAAAAAAATGCATATTAATTTTATTTTGGTAAGTGTTGATAAAATATGACCATGTTGACTTATAAAAGCTGCAATTGAGTCCATCACTGTTTGAATCAATTGCTTGCTGGGATTAAATGATATTCCCTCCATCACAAAATAAATACTATTTTTTTATATAAATTTGGATTCTTATTTTCTATAAACAAAAAAAGTTATTATTGCATTTATGCCCAAGATGATGACGCGAAGCGGTAGCCGATGGAAGCTTCCACTCATATAACGCCACCTTAATTCCCTTTTGCTGCTAATTTTATGGGACCCACATTCAAACAAACAAGCCAAAGAGAGTTAATTGCAAACTGCCATTGCTGAGAGCAAAGTCAATGTTTTTTAAAATTAAAACAACTGATTCTCATGCACACGCGTCTTCATAATAACCCACCAAACCGCTTTCTATTTTTTACTTTCTGTGCTGCTATCTATGGGCCAATTTTTCAGGGTTTCACGATGGCTGACTCAAGTTGTGGGCAAATAAAGAGCAACCAAGAGTACAGGCCAGGTAAAGATTAGATAACCCCACTACTCACACAAGGGTTAATAAATAAAGGGTGAATAGAGAGAGAAAGAAAACGGACTTCTCACTTCATCCATCCTTTTTCATCGTTTTCTCTTTCTTATTATCATCATTTGGCCTTTTCCCGTTTTGGTGGTGAAATGCGAATTTAGGGACCAGTTTTGGTTTTACTCTCGTGTGTCTTGGTGTGTTTGTGATATGCTTCGGAAATAATGGCGCAAACCCACAAAATTGAAAGGTAGCGAAAATACAAACTACCCTCCTTTGTTTGATGCATGCACGTCTGGTCCCTTGATCTTGACTACTGAGACTCTCTTTGCATGTCGTTTTTCAGACCCCTTTTGATTCTATTCTCTCTAACAGGGCGACAAAGCCGGGGAAAAAGTGACCATTCCCATATTCAGTTTTTTCTCTCTTTTTTTTCTTTCTTCTCCAATTTCCTCACTGGTTTATGAATGGAGGATACAGAGGTATAACCAACAACTATAGTGAGAGGGTTTTCCTGGAAACTTGTTCCCAATTATGGTCTCTGATTCTGCACATAAAAGTGAATTTATTTGACTGCAGTTTTGCACATGTCTTGTAGACTGTTGTAGTACACCACTAGTAGTACAAGCCTCCAACACTGCAGAGAAGCATAGAATTGATTTTGAATTTTGATGTTGTCTACTCGAAGTTATGGCACTGTCCCTTCAGGTGATTCCTCAATCTTTCACCCGTACACACACTCACACTTGTGGTATAAGTGTAACCAAAATTGTTCAATTTTTTTTTTTGGAAGATATTTCACTATTTTGGCTATTTTCATGTAGAATAAAAATGAACCATGGTGATAAAGAGATCCATACAAAGCATCCCCTAGTGACTGACAAGCTCTGATTCTGATGGCATTTTCTAGTTCCTCACCATCTATACCAGAAAAATACAAGAAACTCGTATCATCTTTCTTCAGTTCTCCAAAGCTATTCGCCAATTTCACATCCAAAGTGTTGTGCGAAACTGAGGCTATGATGAGTCCAACCTCCATACTTGACACCAAGCCCTTCTCTGGCTTGAAGAACCCTTTTTGGTCAGAAACAAACAGCCCCAGAACCCCAGTTGGTGAACACAAGCGTTATTGGGATAAGTTGGATTCAAAGGGGCTTGTTGATGCTCTTGGTGAAATAACATCAAAGTCACAAAGCAGAATGATTCTGTTTGGATCCCAGCTCAAGATTCAGAATCATCCTCCCCTGCCTCATGCAACACTTTCTCCTAGATCTTCTTTTGGGTGTGCCAATTCAGCTCTTGAAACCTCCAAAACTCCGAGAGTTTTCTCTGCTAGTGAAATGGAGCTTTCAGAGGACTACACTCGAGTGATTTCCCACGGGCCTAACCCTAGAACTACTCACATATTTGATAACTGCATCGTTGAGAGTGGTTGTTTTGATGTTGGATGCTCTTCTTCTCCCTTGGAAAATATGTTTCTTCCTCCTCACATCAGCTATCCCTCCGAGAGCTTCATGAGCTTCTGTTTTTACTGCAACAAAAATCTTGGGCAGGATATGGACATCTACATGTACAGGTAATTGCTTTTTCAGTATCCATCCCCATAAACACCATTGGTATTCAATTATTAATTCTACTATTTTTGGTAATATTCTAGGCACGAATGCATGTCAAGTTCAGCCAGTTGATTTGGAAACGCAAATCTAGTTAGCATGTAGGATTTGGATATGAACTAACAAAAAAATTGACCTGTTTGTGGAGTACAAATTTTAATCTCTGCATAAAATTTAATGTGATATCATAATTCGAAACTGTATTAAATTATTGATCACTTGATGGGCGAAGTTTTAACTTTTAAGTTGCCTGCCTCCTCTTTTGCCTTGGCTTCGGACCGCATGGCAGAGTTAAATTTGCTATTATAATGGATGTATAATTTTTCTCGTTCTTCCATCTTTGGTCTATGTCTCAATAGCATTAGCATGTCAAAAGACATTGTATTTATCCATCGCCTATTAACCGATGACAAAATACTGTATTTTGTCTGCGTGATTGTTTTTGGATAAAAAGACTGACATGAATGAAATTAAGTGAAAATATGTTGGCTAATTAATCTAAACAGCTTATGTGTGTGATTATAATTCAGGGGTGAGAGGGCATTTTGCAGCCGTGAATGCCGTGACCAGGGAATGCTGTTGGAGGAGGGGATGATCAAATTGGAAGGTGGAGATATGCATATGGGTCATAGTTGAGTTTATTTCCCGGTGCTGCTAATCTGGCTTGCTTTGCTTCAAAGAGCTTATAATAACTCTCTTACTTTTATTAGTTGCCTTGCCTAGATTCATTTTTGGGACATAAAGTGGCCCTTTCCTTGAAGATCCTGGATCACTGTACCTGCTTTTGTTCTTTCTGTTTCTCTCTTTCTCGGTGGTAGTCCTGTAGAAGGTGGAAAAGATTGAAAATGAAAGCCCGAAATACTGTAGAGAAGATTTTTGTGGAAACAATGAATTAGGAGCATGCTATTTGTTTTTGCATTGCTCTTGAAGCAGTTCACAGTAATTATACATGATTACCCACGTAAGACCAATCGCATCATGTCAACTAGATTTTTTGAGGATCTGCGATATTAGAGTGGGAACAGTTTTCTGACTGCATTTGAGGAATGATGCTGAGCCAATTTCGAAAGGGAGAAATAGAAGAGGCCAATTTGTGGTTTATCTTGACAAAATTAAAAAGACACTAACCATTAACGTCGTACCTTTATTTGGTTGATTGGTAGTTTTTGTAGTGAAGCACATCTTTGTCCTTATGGCTGCTACCAATAAACTTCAAAACCATTGTTTTTCATGTGGTAAACCTTAGTTTTTTTTTTTTTTAATATCTTCTTCTTTTCCGTCAAATTATTGATCTCATTTATCAATTTCTACCGTTTTCTTTCTTATCTCTCTCATTCACCCCAAAAATGTAAGGGTGTGACATAAATAAAGAAACTGCTCACTAGTGCTAAAGGGACTTTGTATCAAGATTACCAAGTTAAATCATGGGTCATCCATGATTTTTGTCAAATCTTTTTTCCTTTCTAATTTTTTCTTTTTTTATTTAATTTTTACTAATAAAAAATAAGCAACGTGTTTGATAGACATATATTGTTAATGTAAAAGTTTTTACAGCATTAATTAATTAAAAAAACCATTTGTATAATTTTTAAAACAGTTATTGTAAATATCAACCAATTTATTATACACGATACTTTATATTTCAATCACTATATTATCAATACGTAGATTATTTATTTTTTGTTTTTAATTTCAAAAACAATAATGCAATTTGCAAGCTGAAATACTATTTTTAAATAAAATACTTTTTCATTTCTCCTAAGTATAAAATCTTCTATTTTTTTTTATTACTTGTGTTATTTTCTTGTTTTTACTTTTTACTAATTATAAATATATGTTAGTTCGATTAAGAATGAAATATTAAGTTTAAATTTAAAATTCTATAAAAATAAGTATGTAAAAAGCTTGATTTTCATGCATCTACCTCCTATAGAAAAATAAATGGTAATATTTTTTTTTACTATATAATGATAAGAAATATGTGATCTTAAATGTATTAATGAATAATTTTTATATATTAATTTACTGTGAAATTTATTAATGACATTTGATGAACTAATAATATAATCCATTTTCATTGTTAAAAAAAATTTCTTCGGGTCATGAGTAATGTTATTATATCTAACTACTAGTTAAATCAATTAATTTTAAGAGTATTTTTAGGATAAATTTTGAAATATATTAGTATTAATTAAACTAACTAATTTAATCACTTTACTAATTTATGAAAGTATTAATGTAAATTATACTGTTAATTAATTAGAAGCTATTATGAATGTCATGCGTTAGCACGGTATAGTAGAGGAGAGCAATACAATTTGAAGACAAATAAAAATGAGCATAACATGCTATCAAAGAACATAGGAGAGGCTGTAAAAAACATAGGAGAGTGATGGCAGACCTGACCATAAGCATGAACAAGCATAGTTAACCACCACAATTTGTCCACAAATGACACAAATTAAACGACGGTGAAGGGGCACGTGGGAATGGTGATTCTGATTCCGTTGAAAACATTGCAGGGTTAACATCTCGATACCAAGATATATATAAGAAACCAAGTGAGTGAACTTATAGAAATAAAATCAAGAATAAGAAACCGTTTATTTATTACTTTCAAAATTGAAAACTATGTTTTTAACCAGCTAAAAAAAATCTGAACCTAATTTTACTCAAACAAATACTCTATCAACTTTGTATCTTAAGAACTGAAATCGCACATTCACCCTGAACAGCATTTAAAATTTTAAAATTAGAGATCAAAATAAAACAAAAAATTACAAGATATACCAACATTAAAAAAAAAAGTATATACTTTTTGCCTTGAAAACTTGCAAGATATACCAACATAAAAAAAAGTATATACTATATGTACAAGGTCACTCTCAAAGCACTGGTTTTGCCTTAAAAACAAATGGTAAATCAAAACAATTACCTTAACACTTGACTGTTTCCACCTCCTCCAAGTGCAACAATGGCAAGTGTGAATATTTTGTTTTTAAATCACAATCTTACCCTACTATTTCCATGGTCCATATCGTCTTGCTAAACTCCATCCCTTTTTCGAACCTTTTTCCAGCTTAGCTATATGCTTTTGTTGGGCTCTGTAACCGGTACCGGTAACCTTTTCCATGCTACGGTGTTTGTGATGATTCCGCCATATTCCATATTTTCTTATTCTATTTTTTTCATTTCGTGAAATACTATAATTTGTGCTGAGTTGACCGATAGCTAAGTTGCAGCGGGTCTACCAAAAGAAATGACTTTGGAGAGTGAAATTAAGTTCTGTTGTATGTGGTTGTTGAATGCAACATATATTCCTAAATCCTAAGTAATACTATAAAGTTTAGCATAAGCTTGAATGCAAATGTTTAATATTCAAATTTATAATAAATATATGTACAGTAAGTTACTAGCGATTTTCTGATTCTGATGCTCTGGCTCATCAAATTATAATAAGTTCCTTAACTGAGGGCAGGATCATTACATTTTCAGTTTTTACCTCTACAGTGGACTAAATTTGTATCATCTCAGTTATGCAGTGGAAGTGATTCTCTGCCACCCACTTTTCGGTTATCAGAGAAGTTCGTACCTAATTCTATATGGGCTTCTTGGTGCACTCTCATGGAGTTTGATGGCAAACTTTGTTCACAGCAACTATAGTGCTGCTTTAAGCATACTTTGATATCTTTTTGTTGCCTTATTAGATGTTGGGCAGGTGGTGAGTAAAAATGCATATCAGGATCTCTTCACTCTTCAGTCTGTGTTGGGGCTCTTACCTTTTGGTAGAATTCTGAGCTACTTAAGTTGTTCTCTCGTGGATACTTATGGAGCAAGGTACACGAAAGAAGTGTTTGAAGCAAGATACTTTTGATTATTAATAGCTGTACTTGCTTTTTCTTTTCATGTTTTCCTAATAAGAACTTCATGTATGCCAGGCATTGCTTACATGATAAGAGATAAAATCTGCATTAAAACAACCTGTGCTGATTACAAGGAGGCTAACTCTTGCTTTCACCAATGCTAATTTGTTTGAGGGGAAAGTTTAAAACGGAACATTATTCTGCCGAGGGATGCTATGTGATCAAACAGTACTTTTCTCTCCACTTTGTTTATTTTCTTCATATTCTCTTGGTGCTCACATTAATGGCATTTACTTTAAATCTCTTTGCTATCTATTTCAGCACAAATGCCCTTGGTTTTACCCCAAAATTTTTAGGACGTGTCAAGCTTTATACCTAGGTTTCTTCTCTGCTTAGTGTAGGACTTTTCAATGGCTTTCTGAAGAATGTGCCTTTATGGAAAATATTTCTCACAATTACCCTTGTAAGTTCTTTTTCAATGACTCAGGTTTTACTTATGTTTCAATTGCGTGAGTGTGTGTATCTCTTTAATTTGAACTAACTGTTCTTAATATAATGCCATTGTCTTTTCCTTCAACTGTCAGGTTTTCCTGGTTTGCTATTAGAAATTTATTAATACTCATAGTTTTGAGTCAGGTGATTATCATCCTTCATTCATTAATTGTACTGCTGACTCTGAAATTAAGTCTCTTATATTCGTTTGTCTCTTTCACTTTAAGCTGCTAATTATTTCATATTGTTTTTCATTGCAATAGGAGTCCAATATTTTCTCACTTTGAAGATAGATATTCAAGCTAAGTTTGGTATTATTATTATTGGTGGTGTTTTGAAGCTCCTCTAAGAAACTAATTCCAGAAGTTATCACAAAAGCAAAAAGAGGTATTGTTTTATGTTTCAAAACAAAAGCACAATTAGCTTATAAAAGAATCTCTAGCATTCTGTTAAAAGGACTTCTTAAGATGCACCATCATCATGCAAATTTTAAAGTGAAGCCTTTTTGGGAAATTTTGTTTTCTGTATGAAGCTCTTTCCATTTAGCAGCAAGATTATTTTACAAATTTTGTTTTGAGGCAACACTTCTTCTTCATACAGAGAACAAAGTTCAATTCTAACTAAAGTAGTCATTTACTTAACAAACTAAATAGATTTCACTCGTGATTCCCAAACAAGGTTTGCCTACATAATATGCTCTGAGCCTCTAACCAAGAGTAACAAGGTAGAGCTGGGCTGCTGGGTGCACTCCGTCTACGCATAAATTAATCTCAGTCCTTTCAAAGTTCTCATTCATGGGGCTCCAAAGTTATCACTATCATTAGCCTTTTACTTCATAAAGACTTAACTTTATATTTCTAGAAGCAGTCACTGCAGCAGTTGACTTATCATTAGTAACGGTTGCATTTACTTTCCATTCTTTCTTTCTTCTGCCCCACTTCTGGGATGACAAGTTCACTGGGTCTAGATACTGAAATCTTCAAAGATTAATAATGCACCATTTTACTTTCACTTTTATCAGGCACAAATCTCTTGTAATATTCAAAAGAAAAGAGAATCAAAACCAATAAAAAAAAATTCAAAAGTAAAGAGAATCCTGTCTGTGAAACATTTTCGTACCAGTTTTTTGCTCTTAGAAAAATTGCCAAAACTCCTTAAATAATCATTTTTGGTCGCCAATGCAAGTGAATAACTTTTGAATTAATTGATGTTGATAAAAGGTAATTATTCGGGAATCAAACTAATGTAACAATCTATAATTGACCAAACTAATGTCTGGAAAAAATACTCCAATAAACACAAGCAGAAGAATGAAGACGTAGTCCTAGTGAACGAGTCATGTTTTCACATGAACCAAAAAATGAGGCACTTGAATTCGTCATGTAACAATCACACAATAAAAGGGGGGAAAAAAGGTTTAATATCTGAATATTAACAGGAAAATTTCAATCCACAAACAAGAAAGTGAAACTAACTTAAAGTGGCTTTGTAAATGCGGCTTCTTATGTGTGCACATGGTAGGGCATCCAATGCTTGGTCAATGTCAATTGTTTCTTTGTCACATACTTCAAAGCGGTCAACTGACAAGTGGGATCATACTAAAACCTTTGGTGCCCCCACGGCAAGCAATAACTAAAATATGTGACTGATAAGTGATTTGAGCCTTTACAAAGATCATAGGATAGTGTTTCTCGGAATGGGCATGAGATCATGCTTGCTTAGTCCATATATCATTGTTGCTTCAAGTTCAGCACATATGTGCATTATTGTTCCCCTAACCATAAAAGAAACAAAGGAGGGCTTTATTTACTTGCACTGAACTATGCAAACATATTTACAGGCATGTGTTCCCCAATGTTGCAATTTTTCATCACCCTTTTTCTATGTACATGGAACTTGACTCTTGATTTTGCGTTTTGATACATACATAGATCGAGAGTTACCTCAACCTCTTGGTAAATGTTGATAAATCCATCATGGTGTATAGTCATATTCTGTGATACCAATAGTGTCGTCCCTCTCAATTTTATGCCAATGAAAAAATTCCCAATCCGATATTCTCAACTGTTACAATACCTGCATAGTCAGTATACTAAAACAACCCATATGATTCTCTTGGAGCTTGTCAATATGTAATATGGCATTTCACTATTCAGAATAATTTTGGAAAGAACATCTTTAGTTTATCGTTCAAGAGTGAACTAAACCCCAAGTTTGATAACAAATTATTCAACTGCTTGCATTTTATATATCTATGCACTTTTATATAATACAGATATACCTGTACGTCTGCATGTATTAATTATAAAATTATTAATTTATTTATTCTCTTTCAATAATTTAACAAAGACAAATACTTTTTTATATTTATTTATAAATATCACACAAATGGTTCTATTAATTTCTAACGATGTGCAAGTTGATTAGGTCCTGTTAAGATTCTTCGTATATTGCATAAGACAGAAGGGATATCAATTTTGAAAAGGTTTTATGAGGGATCAAATTGAAAACATGAAATCTGCTCTAGCTTGTTTTAGTCAAAATGATTGAAGCTGACATAATACCAAAAGCTCACTGTGTTCTAATAAATTATTTGTAGGAATAAAAACACATGTCCCACAAGTTTTTTAAGGCAACTATTTAGACCACCAATACGAAAAACAGCTTATTTGATTATTGTGATTTTCCAGAGGCTATTATAAGCAGACATACTCATCCAATTACAGAACCAATTTAATAATGTCTAAAAGGTCTCTGGTCCACGAAGTTATTGGTTCAAGAAATCTATTTGTTAGTAGTTGAAAGCAATAATTAATTTTTATTTTGTGGGTTTGGTTTACGATTGTGCCGGATCCTCCTACAAGTTCCAATCTGCTTAAAGATATTTGCATGAATTGAGTTTGAATATTTGAGTGTGTGAAGTCACACTTACAAACAGGAGTTGACTTCTATTAACAGCTCCGTTGCAGGTTGCAACCGGGGAGAGGGTGTTTATTAATTTGTTCTGATAAACTTTGAATTCTAATTGACTCAAAATCTTAATTTGGAATTCATTACTGTTGAGCTAGAAGCTGATTTAACCCCTTCAAATCAAATTTTTATTTACTATTTTGGTAATGGTTTTATTTTTTTAATTTGCAAATTCAATCTGTTGAAGTGATTTTTTTTTTAATTATTACTTATGTTATATACTTATGTATTTAATCACTTATCTTTAATTATTACTTACAAATTTTCAATCTTTTAAACCTGTCCCAAATTAACCTATTATTTATTGAGTTGGTTTGATTCAAGATTATAAATAAAAAATGAATAAATCCAAGACAACTTGATTGAAGTTTAATCAGTTTAGACTTTAGATAATGAATCTTATCAACAGAGAATCGAATGTAAGCTTCTGTCATCATCCTACTTTTTAGGTTTGGAAATTCTTGTGCGGATTGGCTTCTGCTGATTGGCTGGCTAAATTTTTGGAGCTACCCATGAAGAATCTGTCCATGGTTCGGTATCTTGCCCATTGCAACTTTTGACGCTCCTGCTTGTGGATTGCATGGGAGTCGTGCATTTTAGACCTGTATGATTTAATTCCATTTGAGTGTCTTTGAGTAAAAAGTTTAAAAAATTGATGTAGATTCTGACACATTTATATTTTACTTTTATTAATTTAAATATTTTTTTAATCTCTTTTCACTTTTATATCTTTTTCATTCCTTTAAATCAAATTGCGTCTTAGTGTTTTGTTTTTTTTTTTCTGAATCATTAGTGTTTTGCCTGTTCTCTGTCTTTATATTTCTGATGTAAAAAAAAAAAAAAAAGATAATGAGTTTATACGCAACTCCAACAATGACCTTTGAATATTTCAATTTTCAAGTGGGAGCTTTAGTGCGGACATTTTCTTTCTACACCAAGTAAATATCTCATACATCCAACAATAAACAATATAATTCCAAAATTACTCTTTAGTAAAACCATAAGTTTCGTACGGAGAGATTTTCAAACCACTTCTCTTCTTCTTCGCGCACCATTCAGCTTCATACGGATTGATAATCCGTATGTAGCACACGAAATGGTGTAAAAGAAAAATAAACTTACATCCGTTGTCTTTTAACTGTGATGATGACCACAATGAAGTCAAAGACAATGCAGCTACCAAACCACCACGAGCCAACGGAAGAAGGAGGTCCGTGAAGAAGAACAAATGGTAGAGGAGAGAAAAAATGAAGAAAAAGCGAAAAGGAAGAAGAGGTAAAAGTGTAGAGTTGGAATTAAAAAATGTGAATAGTATATTGGATTATTGAATGGTGTAGGAAAAAACCCCTTACTACGGGGCAGCTGGGTTTTGTCAAATGAGGTCGACCCAATTATTTAAGCTGGAACTCAACTAGCCTACTAAGTATTTATTGGGCCTATTACGATCTAGAGCAAATTACTTTATTTAAGAACTATTTTTGATAATTTTCTGTAAGAATTTTTTTCAAAAAAATATTTCATTAAAATTTAGCCAAAACAACCATCTAATTTTGGAGAATTGTTTTTCATTCTTATCCTTCATTTTATTTTAATCTAATGATTCTAGTAAATAACTCATCTTTAATCATTGAATATTATATATATATATATATATATATGGTAATGGATTAAATTATACTAGTGTAATTTTGATAATTATTACATCATTTTTATAACTTGATATACAATGTGATTTTTATTGATTTAACCATTGAATTATATCTACATTTTATCAATATCGTATGTGTCAAATTTTGTCAAAATTAAACAATAATAAAAAGGTAATTAAATGATCTATATTTTAGTATACTTTAAAATATTTATATTACGTTAATTTTAATCTATATAAATGAGATAACAAATAATTTTGAATTAATATACAATTTTGTATATATGATTTATGTGAAAGGAACTTACTATCCAACAATTAGTTATAAGAAAACAGTATCTAGTTGAAAGTTATAGAATTATGTAATAGTTATCAAAGTTATAATAGTGTAATTTGATTTGATTTATCCTCTATATTATATATATATATATATATATATATATATTAATAAAAAATGTTTGATATGAGATCAAATGGCATTGATATAATATACATCAACTATTACATCATTTAGTAACTTAAATAGGACGAAATTTGATAAATAATTCAACTGTTGAATTATAATTATATATTACCTTGATTATTTATGTTAATTTTATGAAAATTCAACATCCATAAAAAATGATAAAATATTTTTATGAAATAGATACCAAATATTTTTTTATTAATATAAAATTTGATAAAAATGATCTTTATGAAAGAAACTTTAAATCTAACAATATTTTTTCAAAACAAACTTATTCAATTAAACGTTATTAAATAATATAATAATTGATGGAAGTTGTATCACAATACTAACACACTAATATACCTCTTTTTAGATTGATAATGTTATCAATTCACCAAAAAAAATGTTGTAGTAGAAAATGCTAGTGAGTCTACACCCAAAAAAAAGTTTAGAAAAAAAACAAATAAACTTTCTTTTTTTTAATAAATTTAGTTTACAAATCTTAAGAATCATTTGACACTATTGAGGTGTCTGGATACTTTTGTGGCATGTCGTGGAATGTCACCTTGTAAGTTGTTTGGCTTGTTAGTTATTTTCTTCCACATATTTATATTTCTACCAAAAGGATATTGTCTAATTAATTATTTTTTATCACATATATTTTTATTTTTTTGAGTTATTATGAAACTAGTGTAAAATATTTATAAATTTTGTTGATGATTGGACAAATAATTTGATTGATATATATAACACGAGGTAGATTGTACAACTACTTCTATATATCATATACACTAAACGAGAATATTTTGTACTAAATAGGTCATTTATGAGTAGTATTAAATATATTTTTTAACACACTCACTTCCACATATTTTTATATATACCAGTTGTAATATAGCCTGGGACTCCCCCCAAACATTACTAGGAGACACCATTTTGTGGTCACTGCATGGAATTGCCGGACACCTACCAGACAACATCTTTGGACGGAATGAAATTGATCCTGCGGCATTTCATAAGGAAGGACAATGCTTTACTTCTTCAACTTGATGTTCCAGAATAACAAAGAAAACCAAACTCTCTCCGCTCAAAAGTCTCGTTTGCATAAGCAAAGTGTTTTGTTCTTATTGGATGGTTAATGTATTGTGTGTCCATTTCCAGCTTTGAACTGAACACATCTCAGTACGTACGAGTGTGATTGTAGGCTTGTGGCGACAAAAGCTTCGAGATTTGTCTTAATAGCATGGGCTCATATCAGTAGTTTGGTTACTAAAATCTCTATATCTATATGAAAATAAAAATGAACCCGAGTTCAAAATTTAGTAAAATTCGATAGTTAATTCCTGCTCAAAGATTATTTAGATGTTTAAATGTACCTAAATGATTGTTTGTTAAGAAGAAAACAAAATGGGAGGAATGAAGTTGATAATGAGCTTAAACGTGATAAATGTTCTGTGAAAAAAAAAAAGACGCGGTATATGTTATACCTTATAATGCATATTCAGATTAATTTATTTTGCGCTAAAAGAGAGAGGGAGATTTTAATCAAAAGCTTCTTAAAAAAATTTATCATTGAAACGGACATTAAATAAATTATTAGTTTTTTTTCCGCTCCATTGTTAAATAATACATATTCGTATATAAAATAAGGATTTAAGGCACAAGATGCACGAGGGATTTCACGGTGTCCAGTTACAGAATACAAATCTTCGTGGTGAGAATAGCCGTGAGATAAATATTGGCTCTTCACAAGTTCTACACTAATTTATTTTGTAATTTTTTGTCTTGATGCTACTTTTAAATTCATGTTTCCTTTTATGTTCATAATTTTTACTTAGCTAAAGAGATTTCCCCTGTCAACTGAATGCCTAGTTGAGATTACTTAAATCTAAAAATATATGTGATTCCAATAGTCTTAGGTCACCACTCACCAAAGGGTCGTAATTTCCTATAGGACATAAACTAATTACCTATTTGTTTGGCATTATTGTTGCGAAGTTTAATTACCCTAGCTCTCAGCTACAATTCCTCGTATGCATGCCATGAACCAACTAAATTTTGATTTTGTGTGATTTAATAAATGATCTAAGCCGTCAAGATCATATCTAATGAAAGCCTGATAGATCTCAGCTGAGTGGAGAACGAAATATACCATGCTAACTAATAATCTTCAAAAAAATTGGAAAAAAAAGAGCAAGTAATGAGTAAAATGTTTTTATGACCATCAAACCTAATAAAATTAATTTGCCCAAATCTTAAAGGGATAGCTCGATGGTTTCAAACTCTGGACAGGGCATGCACATGCCATGTTTCCTTTCACATGTTCAATACGCACCAACTCGATCTGACTTTGAATTGCTTCCCTTTTGTCGTAAAAAAAATAAGGTTTTTGAGTTCGTGGGTAATGACAGACCAATTACGATCTTAAACGTGCACCTCCGAATTCGAGAATACCCTCCATATCTATTTGCTTGTGAAAATGAATCAACAATCTTAGACCCAACATTGTAGGTGAAAGCAACGTTGAAGGAGGATAACGAGCTTCCCTGAGCCACACACAATATATATAGATTTATATTCCAGGAAATTCTAGCAGTATAATCCTCTAATAATTGATTAATATCAATTAAATGATGTTAGGATACAGTCAATGTCGCGTCACATAAAAGGAGACCCATGAAAGTGAACTAATAAGAAATTGGAGAAATGGTACCGCATTCTGAAGTGGGGTCCTGCATTTTGTTAAGTGGCAAGTTTTTCTAGCGATATTTTTAAACATAAATTGAACGAATATATGTATAAATAGGTCGCTCACTTGCTAGCATTTGCTTAAATTCTTGCATGCTAACAAGGCAAACTTGATTTGCCAAGACAACCAAGCAACGAAGTACATTTGCCATGTGCTGGCTAACTGGCCAAGCAGCACTGCACATACGTTTTTTACTATAATCACTAAGATTTTTTGTTCGCTGGACACAGGAAAAGAAAAAATAAAAAAGACATTATTGTTTCCAGGAAAAGAAAAGAAAGAAAAAAACAATCCAGAAAAATCTGTTGTATTATTGCAACTTGCAACACCGTAGAAATTTTGGCATTGTGTCGTCAAGTCGTCAATTTATTGTTGTCACATTCATTTGTCAATTAAATTTTTTAGTTATTTAGTGAATAACAACAATGTTTAGTATCAAATATATATTAAAGCTGTTGAAATATACAGAAAGTCACGCGCAAATTGAAAATTAGAGAAACAAAAAGAGATTAAGCAAGAGGTGAATCACTAAGGTCTGTTTAGTGATGAGAAGTTTGAATAATTTGTACAAGATTTTAAGTTTAAATTTCATTGTTGTTATTGTACAAACATACAAAATATATATGTTGTGGGTGTTTAAGACAAAGTAGCAATATCAAAATCAATCTAACAAGTAAACAATTTTCCTAAATTGCAAAACTAGAACCACTCTATAAATTACAACATAGAGTTCATAGTCTCACGGCCAGTTGATTCCTTCCAGGTTTGGTACGTTGAAAACAAGGGTTCTCTATTTAAAAAACTGCGAACGGATTTACAAACACAGCACAGCCCTAGTCATTTGAAAAATAAAGTCCCACAGAAATTGAAATTGAGAGAAGTGAAAGAAATATAAATAAGTGATGTATTAGATGATAAAAAAAAAGGTGATGTACTAGTTCAAATTGCATTATACATTTTGGATGAAGTATTAATCTGAATTCTGAAGCCTAACTCAGCAACAAGACCAACCATTTTCCCTACAGTGTTAGAGTTGGATCAGTCTTGTTACTGAAATTCAACATAATTACACTTTTCGTTCCAATGAAGTTATATAAAATTATAAGGTTAACTAAGGGTTGATAGAAGGAAGAAAATGTTGTATTGTAAAACTTATGGTTAGAAACTCACGATGTCATCAACCTGTGAAAAGATAGGAGAACCTTCAAGAACAAACTTATTTTAAGTATCAAATTAGTTTTAATTGTATTTGTTCTGGCTTTTCCCCAAAACTTATCCTTTTGCTTAATGAAAATATATACAAATCCGTTTATCAGCTATATCAACCAGCCCATTCCCCATCCCCATTCCTTATAGCTCACTAATGAAAATTTATACCAAACTTTCTCTCCAATAAAGCCACATTAACCTTGAATAAGCTGAAGATCAGGGTAATCAAATATTGATACTGACATTGCAAAAACATGATTACAACACATTCATTGATCAACTGAAGGTGGTACAGTTCAGCTAGGGGACATTGCCATCTTGTCAATAAAGCTAGAAGATTTTTCTTAGTTGTGAATGTCATTGTCTTACCCACTGTTTTAAAACCTGGATTGGATCAGTCGATGATCACGTGTTCAATCCAACGCTTCCTAAAAATCCATGTGTCATTAAACTGACTAAAAATTGTTGAACTGGTCAAAAATCAGTAAAATCTAGTGAGTTAACCGATTTCATTTAAAAAAAATATTTTAAAAAAAACTTTCAAAGTGACGTTATTTTGACTTTAAAAAAATATATTATAACTTATGATATTTTTAAGTAAAATTTACTTTTTATTATTATCAACTTATGTATATTATATTATTATTTTTTAATATTATTAGGATATTATATTACGATATTAAAAAATTATTTTATTAAAATCAATTCGACCTCACTTGAATGATTAATCTTTGAACCAATGTCTTTATCGGTTTAATCACCAATACGATTATAGAACATTGTTCTTACCTCACTTAATGCACATGATTCTTTACATGGCCATTGTTAGGAATATAATTAGTCAGCACTCAAAATTCATTTAGAATTAATTAAGCTAACTAGATGAACAAAGACTAGCCTATGTAGCCATGTGCTTGGAGCTTCTGAGAGTTTTCTTCCTTTATTTCTCAACAATGGAGGGGAGAAAAGAAAGAAGGATTAGACAATCATAGCCAAGTAAAGGGAAGCTAAATACAAAGCATTTAACTTTTAAACCGAAAGCAAAGGTCAACAAAAAAGAATAACGAGAGTCATACAACTCATATCCATAGACCATAATCATGAACCATTTAGAAGTGCTTCAGTGTCTCAGTTGAGTCAGCTCCATAAAGTAGAATTGTCATTAGTAAAAAGAAAAGAAAAAAGAAAACGAATCCCTCATACTGATAATCATAAAGTTGTGAAAATGAAATTTGCGTAACATCAGTAGAACTACTGGACAAACTATACCAAAAGCGACGACAAAACAACATAAATAAACATGCCATAAAAGAATTCATCCACACATAGGATAAGCGGCCCCCACCTTCATGTGGTTTTTGGCCTTTGCTAAGTTCAATTTATGAGTCTTGGAGATTGATTAATAACAAGGAATAGGATAGATATTAGATACCAGAATATAGTTAAGTTAATTCATGTGTTTGATTAGAAGCTGATGTGTTTGACATTATTAATTGTATGTTACATGCAAAGTAGGGCCATAGTAGAGGCCCCTCCGACCACTCTCGTCTTATATTTCCACATCCCCATGTCCCTTAGAACATGGAGGAAATTATGGTTGTCTTCCCTACTTAAATTCCCATTCTCTCTCTCTCTCTTCCTCATCTCATCTCAAACACCATAAAAGCTCTCGTTGAACAACAGACACTTACTAGTTCTTGAAGCAACAACACCATCAATCCCAAGTGAGAAAGCAAAGCAACATGCCAACATAAAGTAAATAACCAAGACTCGTTCTGTCATCATTGCGCTCGAATCCAACCAAAACAAAACCACTCGTGGCTTCCATTATCCGAAGATTCTCATTCTCGTTCTCCTCCTTATAAGGTGCGCGAGATAAGAACTTATCTATACAGCTTGCTAGAATAAATATGGAAATTGAATCGGTCAAGTGTGATTGCTGTGGTCTCAAAGAGGATTGCACCCAAGAATATATCCGCGATGTGAAGGCTAAGTTTGACAGCAAATGGTTATGTGGTTTGTGCTCAGAAGCAGTGAGAGATGAAGTTAACAGAGCGAAAAGGCCTTTTGCTATGGAGGAAGCTGTTAAGGCTCACATGTCATTCTGTGGAAAGATCAAATCGAATCCCGCGGTTAGAGTCGCTGATGGCATGAGGCAGATGCTAAGGAGAAGGTCAACTGAGTTGTCTTCATCGTCAAGCAAGTACAGTAGCAGGTCAAACACCACTTCTCAAGTCACTGATTCCTCCACTTTCCCATTGCACCGATGAAAACAGCGGAGGCTGGAAGCTGGGAACAGGGCAAACCATATAACTCTGTTTTCTTTTCGTTCAAATAAAAGTTTATACTTAGCTTTTTGTGGCTAAGCTTCTCATTTTGTCTTGTACAGAGCGTGCTGTTTCACATGAACCGTCTTTTTCTTCTCTTTTCTCTCTGTTCTCCTTTCTTGGCAGCAGACATCTAGTTTTCAAGAAAAACTATTTAATCCCAACTTTATTCTGCATGAGACAGATCAGCAAAAAAAGAAAACCATTCTCCTCCAAAACTTCTGCTAGTTCACACAATACAACGTTTTCTGCTTAAGATGGAAAAAAAATTATATATCAATCAAACTATATGACTAATCCCCTTGTTAATTAAAAAAGTTGTTTGTCTGTGAGTTATCGGCTACTTTGCTTTCCATGCTTTGTCTTCCTTCTAAGAAAGGGTGTAATCTGCAATAGTAACCTGGAAATGATTCACATGAAATCAAAATTTTGCATTCATTTTTTCTTTCCAAAAGATCTCAAAGAAGCTAAGTACTTTGCAAGTCAAGTGACATTTGATGGTAGGTTTAATGTGCAGTTTTTTAGCACTCTTTTTCATCTCGGTTTTACTAAATAATAATAAGGGACCACACTTTTAGTGCGACTGGTATTAGATTTCACTCAATAATATTCAATTAAAAAAACTGTATAAAAGTTTGACGTTATCATTTCTTGTCCATAAACATATCTGAGCATTTGATTGATATATTAATAAAGAAACTCCTATAGTCAACTTCTCACCCCGTAATAGTAATACCCAATTAGTTTATGTCCCAACTCTCAATTTTCAAACACAAAAAATGTGAATTTTATCAATGCCCTATGGATATAATGGAGAATGTCATCATCACAACTTGCGTTGAATAATGATAATATGCATTTTTTCCTTTTTATCTTACTACGTTATGTTAAGTGGCTGACGATAGTTTTCTTGAGGTTGAAGCATAGAATCTCCATAAAGCTCCATTAAACCAATAAAAAATCAAGTGGTGAAGGCACTAATTCCATTTGTTGCAGCTAAATATGGTTTATGAATTGTGCTCATGAAGGTACTGAATTAGCATTAACATTTGTCTGAATACTATGTAACCATGATTAGCCTACTGCCATTTTGTAGTTGGTGGTGTCGTGTTGAATCGTAGCCGCCACTAGGCAACAGAGCATGGATTCCAACTCTTGGAAGTGCTTTGATTTTCCTTAGGCAACAACTTATAAACTACTGATGCTAACCGAGGCCAGGCCTTCGAAGGAATTGTTTATGAGAATGAAATGCGAATGATATTGGAAACTCCTTTAACATGCACATCTCCTCTCTATTTATGTAAATCATTAATCAGGGATGACAATTTTTCCTCTTCTTTGTGGTCATGATTTATTTTTTGAATAACTTGCTTCATGAAAAGAAAATCCATAAATAATAGAAAACTTTCAATTCATCTCATTCATCCATGACTATTAAGCATACTTTTGTAGCATTTTTTATAAAATAAATAATTTTACTAACTAAGATCACATGTGAAAATGTCACTGTGGAAGTACTAAATGGCCACAAATGTCAGACATGATATTCACAAATGACCTGTGGGAGCACCACCAAAAGCAATTCCAACTTAAAAACTTCGTATTGATCTTTAATGGAGCCATGCGTGCACAAGCCTCGTTTAGATCTTCCAATATGATATATTCTTAATACTCTGGTCATGTACATGGATAGGTAAGGTTCTGAGTGGCTAAATCATAAAGTTTGAAATGCTATTTTGTACTTCTGTCACGCCAATTGGCAGCCTAGAGTTATTGTTCTGCCACTAGTATTGACAGAGTCTGAAATATTAATTTAGCCAACCCCATTTGACTATTTTATTCATCTTATCCATGACACCCATTCGGTCAAACCATATATGATCGTTGGGAAAATATATCATTCTCAAATCAAATGGAAGATGAATAGTTATAGTGCAACTGTAGGCGGAGTGCATAAAGAATTCTGGCAGTTGGATCACGTTTGATGACAACCTAATGGTAAGAACAACGGGCATGGCTTCTGTAAAAAACATGGTCAAATTTTCAATGAACAAGAGTATCAACTGCCTAATAAATTATGAAATTTTCAGCAAAACTAGAAATGATGATCAACTTTATAGTAGTGAAGGGTGAACCTTCACCAAGCTCAAGTACATGCGGTAGAATCTATATGGCAGGCCCAAAAATAAGGAATTGCTAGTGTAATTCAATTACCAATAGAAATAATTCACCAATAGTCTCTACAAGAACAAATTCCACCATTAAAATGGTGAAACCTAGTCCTATCTCTCATGACAATCTCTACTCGATACAACTTTGAGACCAATTTCATAAAGGAATGACAGTCCTCACATATTCTAAGATTTTTAACTATGCGAATGCTTGATTCTTTTCTCTCACCAATTAGCCCGTAGCACAGTGCTAATTTCTCACTATGCCAGAGAACTACTTCTTTTTTCTCTTCCTCTTCTAAATCAACCAAGATGCCCAAAGTACTGGGTGTGTAGCCAACCAGCTTCAGTTGACTGACTACCGCATCCAACATTTTGTATATTTCATCTGATTGCTTATGATATCTATCTGCCATCATAAACACATGCACCTCATTGTTCACTTCAATCCTACTACATGCCTTCTCCTTTGAGATTCCTTTATGTTTCATTAATTTCCTGATCAGCCCAACATCATCCCACCTTTTTTCTTTGGCATAAATGTTTGACAAAACCACAAGGGCCCCATCATGATCAGGCTCCAACTCAAGAAGTTGTTTGGCAGCAAATTCTCCTAACTCAACTTCACTGTGATTTTGACAAGCAGACATAAGGGATCCCCAAATGATAACATTTGGCGGGAAAGGCATTATCTCAATAAGCTCCATGGCTTTTCTCAAGTGATTGGCTCTACAATACAGGTCCACCATGCAACCATAGTGCTCACGTTGGGGAGAAATGCCGTGCTCATTGATCATGGAGGAAAAGAATTTCTTGCCCTCCTCAACCAAACCTGCATGACTGCAAGCATAAAGGACACCTATAAACGTAACCCCATTGGGCGCAATATTTTGTTCTTTCATCCTATGGAAAAGAGCTATGGCACTGTCAGCATTCCCATGCATGGCAAAAGCATTGATCATACTGGACCAAGATATCACATTTTTTCTTGGCATATTCTCAAATACCTCTCTCGCTTTAACCAAGTTTCCACATTTAGCATACATATCAATCAGGGCATTGTTGATAGGCAGAGCTCTTCCAAACCCATTTTTATCTGCGTACGTATGAATCCATTTTGCTTGAACAAGTGCACCAACATTAGCACAAGCAGAGATGACACTCAACATCGTGATCTGATCAGGCACTATTCTTTGCCGTTGCATTTCATTGAACAATTGAAGAGCCTCCTGAGGCTGATCGCTTTCGGCATAACCAGATATCATAGCACTCCAACACACCAAGTCCTTTTCAACCATTTGGTCAAATATGAAGCGAGCATCTTGGACCATTCCAAGTTTTGCATACCCCGAAAGCATGGCAGTGGAAACAACCATATGTTTGGAGGGAAGTTGATCATAGACCTCCCTAGCCAAATCCATAGCACCACAATTTGCATACATGTTAACAAGAGCAGTCTGTACATGAGAGTCGACACGAAAACCATTATCCTTAATGAACTGATGAATTGCTTTGCCATAGCTTAAATTTCCAGCGTGGCCACAAGCAGAAAGCACAGTACAAAGGATAATAGCATCTGGCTCGGTACCAGAAGTCTTCATTTCTTCATAGAGCTTTAAAACATGGTCATAATGACCATTCTGGGAATAGCCATCGATCATAATATTCCAGGTAACGACATCTCGAAGAGACATTTTATCAAACACCAAACGGGCATCCATGATGCGTCCACATGCAGCATACATGGCAATCAAGGCGGTCTGAATAAATGGGTCAGCTTGGAAGAAGCCGAACTTGGAAGCGAGGCCGTGAATCTCCAAGCCGAGACTGAAGGCAGAAAGTTTAGAGACGGCCTTCAACAATGGGGGGAAGCTGAAGCTGTCGAGAGGGAACCCGTTTCTCCTGAGGTGGAGATAGAGCGAGAGGGTGTTATCCGGTGTGGGGCCGCGAGAGAATTGACGGAGGAGTTGGTTGGAGAAACGGGTGGGTGGGTTTGGAATGTGGGAGAAGATGGAGAGGGCGTAGTCAAGGGCTGAAGGAGAAGGGAGAGTGCAACAGCAAAGGACGAGTTTCAAAAGGAGGGACTTTGAATTCTCCATTTTGGAACGGAGGATTTGAGCATGAACTTGTTTCACGTGCCTCAGTGTTTTGCATGATGCCAACAAAGCCTTCTCACTAGGACTCGGACTCGTGCTCATGCTCATGCTCATGCTCATGGCCATGCCTCAGACTCCGCTTATGTAACTTTTACTAACGCATTCATTTATTTGCATGCTAAACTCTACTAAATAAACATGCCTTGTCGCCTTTCATTGGAGAATTGACAACTCCAAATTTCAGGACTGTCACCCAGAAACAAAAAAAGTCCTTTGTACTAGTAGCTTTTACACAATAATAAACTATAATTTTCAATTTTCAATTTCTTAATTCCACATATAATTATAAATCATACGTTATAAAAAATACATTCTGCAATATCATATATCACACCTTATCAAAGTAAGTAGTATAAGATGATAAACAGATAACTTTATTACCAAAGTATTTTTTAAAAAAATTTAAACATGTGATTATATATTTGATTTATGATTTTTACATGTAAAAAAGCATGTGATCAAGGAATATCTTGATTCACACACAAAAAAAATGTTAAGTAATTTTTTAATTTTCCCAAAAGTCATGCATAAATGATTTTTAATAATTGAAAATATGAAAGATTTATATTAATAATGTATGAAAACTAAACTCAAAATATAATAAAATTTATTTTATTTTATGAAATAAGATAAAGTAATAAAAATTGAAAATAATTATTATATAAACATTAATAAAATTTGAATTGTGTTATTTATACAACAATTTATTTTAACCGTACTTTTTTCTATTTATCTCCCTATTTGGGCTATTGCATTAATGACATTTTACATTCTTCTTTTTTTTATCTACTATTTTTTTTCTCTTTCTCTTTTTTATTGTAAAATCTATTGTACAAATCGGTCTTGTTCAAAAATATAAAAATAACATGTCTCATTAAATATATGTGTACAAAAATATTAGAATGAAAATTTGTACTATACATTAAAAAAAAGAAAGTAAAGTCTTAAAAAAATTAAAGGATAAACAGTCATTTTTGTCCCTGAATGTGTAAAGTATTGACAAATTCATTTTCGAAAGATGAAAATGCAAGTTTTAGTTCTTGAGTACTATACATTTAAAAAGAAAGTAAAGTCTTAAAAAAATTAAAGGATAAATAGTCATTTTTGTCCTTGGATGTGTAAAATATTAACAAATTTGTTTCCGAATGATGAAAATTCAAATTTTAGTTTCCGAGAGATAGAAATTCAAATTTTAGTTCCGAAAGTGAAAAAATGTGACAAATTAATTCATCTGTTAGCTTTCGTTCGTTATCGTTAATAAAAGAACATGATTAAATTATATTTTGGGTAAATAGTCATTTTTCGTTCCTGAATGTGTAGCACGCTGATAAATTCATCCATGAATGTCTCTTTTATTAACGATAACAGACAAAATTTAACGGATGAATGAATTTTTCGCACTTTCTTTACTTTCGAAAACTAACATTGGGATTTCATCTTGTGTGAATAAATTTATATATTTAGGGATGAAAATGGTTATTTAACCAAAATTAAATAAGAAGAAACTGATGAGAGAGGAAAACTGTGGTGTGGGTAGGGGTGAAAATAGGCCAGGGCATGTAACGACCCGGATTACAAGTTGCTTAGTGAACGCTTGATGTGTGTATTATATTAATTAATTATATGTTTTATTGTATTAATTATTGTCTTGGGTGTTTTGTTTTGGGATGCATGCTTGATGGTGATGGGACATAAGTCAACACGGATGTGTTGTGGTTGCTGGTTGTGCACGTTAAGTGGACGTGTTGTGTCAGTCGTGTTTTTAAGCAGCCGGCTGGCACAGCAGAAGCTTACTCTTCCTTTCTCCAACCTTAGCGTTTTCTCTCCTTTTCTCCCAAGTTTACTCACAGCCAGAAACCTTCCTCCCTCAATCCTTCTATACCACCTTCAACCCACGAGAACCATCATCGCTGCCACGATATCCCGACGTCGAGAAGGACCTCGTGGTCAGAACAGAAGCCCAGGACAACACGTCGTGTAACTACGAAATGAACCTCTGGTTAGGTAAAAGGAGCTTATCATGTCTGAATAACAGTTTCAGGTAGCATGGTTGAGGACCAAGGAAGTCCAACCATGGCGATGATTGCATGTCTCTGTGTGCGTTATTTTCTAGAAAGTTGTGTCTTTGAATGAATGAAATGGGTTATGCTTTATGTTTGTTGTTTGGTGTTTGGTGTTTTGTGTTGATATTTAATGATGTCCTGGTGTGGTATTCTGGGAAGGGGGAGTTGATGTTGTAAGGACTCCCTGTGCATGTGTGTGGAGTTGGCATTTTGATGTTGAAAAGCTCCCAAAACACTTTGCAGAAGTGTTCGTGAAGGTGTTGAGTACCGGGTAGGGTTGGTCGAGTTGTATATACATGTGCTTGTGATGTCGGTTGTCGAGATGGGTTGGCCGAGTTGTATATACATGTGCTTGTGATGTCGGCTGCCGAGATGGGTTGGTCGGGTTGTACATATATGCTTGTGATGACGGCTGCCGAGATGGGTTGGCCGAGTTGTATATATATGTGTGTTTGCGATGTCGGCTACCGAGATGGGTTAACCGAGTTAAGCGGGTTATGCAGCATGCATAAGTGCAAGTAGAATGTGACAATCCTTGTTGGCAGGCGTCGGCATACCGGGTCCCTTACTCGGGATGGTACCTTAGAGCTGTTGAGCTCAAGTTCGCCTTGAGAGAGTAAACTACCCGGTTCCTTAACTTGGATGAACTCGTGCTTCCTCGGGAAGAGAGCCACCGGGTTCTTTACTCGGTTGGGCGATTCTCTCTAAGGTTAAGATCAAGCCTTGAATCCTTAACCGCCTTGTCCGACTTCGACCAACCTCATCTGACCTTGTTCGAATTCGTACCTTAAGTTATTAAATTCAGGCGCCAACCCGGACACCTAATACTTCACACTTGTTCACTTGTTTGAAGCCCGTGTTGGGGCGGCCCTCATTTGGGGCGGTATGCATGTAACATGGGAGGGTATGGAGATCCTAGCTAGGACGGGATGTTCCTATGCGGGGCCATACATTGATGGTACCCATAAGAGACATACTTGTTTGTAGCCCGCATTGGGACGACCCTCGTTTGGGGCAGTATGTATGTAACATGGGAGGGTATGAAGATCCTAACCAGGACGGGATGTTCCTGTGCCGGGCCATACGTTGATGGTGCCCATGAGAGACATACTTCATGTGCATGACAGAAATATGATGATTGACTGTAATAGTACGAGAAGTACTGGGGGGACCACGTCTGTAGGGAGATCCTTATGACACCCATTTGCCTGATCACCACGGGGGGGTGAGTCCTGTGTACGACAGAGTGACCCCGACGTTAACTACAGCTATCATTTGGACCATGAATTTGGCCTATTTCCGGGATAGTACCACATTGCATGATTGAGAGTTGGGACAAGAACATGCATCGTGCTAGACATTTTTAAGTTGACTTGTGGAATGTTCCTAGATGCTTGTTCATGTTGATTGCGTGTTGATATATACATGTATCTGGACTTTGTGGTGATACTGTGACGCTTGGATTGTTTTTATTTGACTGATGTTACCTTATGCTTGTTATTTTATATGATGAACTCACCATTGCTTTGTTGTACCGTGTGGTTGAGTACCTGTAATGATTGCGAACCCAGTTCGTGTGAGTAGACGGACAGTAGTAGGTGATCGAGAAGATGACAACCTTTTGAGTGGAGCCGCCAAGTTGTCGGGACGTTATAATGACCAAGAAAAAAAATTTGGTTGAGCCCTTTGGATTCCGGCGCGAATAGCGCCAGACACGGCGTCAGAGTGGCGCCAGTAGCGCCAAAGTGCATCAGATGACCAATTTTCACTGGAATCTGGCGTGGTTAGCGCCAGAGTGGCGCCAGTAGCGCAATAGGTGCGTCACGAGGCCATTTTTCACTGGAACTCGGCGCCAATAGCGCCAGGAACGGTGCCATTAGCGCAAGACGCGCGAGGGCCACTTAAGCGACCCATTTCTCTCTTTTTCTTCACAAAACTCACATCTCTTCTTCCTTACTCCGTTTCCACCATTGACAAGGGAGAAAAGCTTCATACCCACTCATTCCTTGACTAAAACCATTCGCATCCAACATGAAAGTTGAAGGAAATTACCCAATAAGCTAGATTCCAACCTTGGTTTTTTTTTTTTTAAACCCTCCAATGATCTTCAAAAAGTTTCGATTTTGAGGAGAAAGGAGGCATTTTAAGGACATTCTAGCTTGGAGAAGTCATCCTCTAGCTTTCCTTGTCGTTTTAGAGGTAAGAAATGCAAGTTTTACTGATTATTTGAGAATTTGTTCTTGAGATGAATAGTAACCCATTTGAGTTAGAGCTGAAATTAGGCTTGGATCCTTTGGAAATTGGATATGAGGAATGTATGTGTTGGAAGAATGTTGGTTAGATTGATGATATTATGATATGTATGAGCCTTTGTGCCTTCACAAGATGTGTTTAGGAGACTATATAAACGGTGAATATGTGTTGAAGTAACCGTTTTAGCAACCTTGATAATTATCGAAATGTGACATGGATAAAGCATTGAGCTCTTTGAATTGGTTTATGCAGAGTCTTAGGGATACTCTAGGGCCTTGATTAGGCCGAGATAGATCCTGTTGGGGGTCTGTAAGTCACCAATTAGGTGACTAGTCCTTATAACTTAGAAAAAAGGTTTAAATGGAAAAGAATAGCGTTTCTTTTCATTCTAACGGTTGAGAACTGTTATTGATTGTTTGTATGCCTTTATGTAGGGCGTGATTCAGAGGTTATTGGTGGCTGTGACCACGAGGGCAGGAGAGACAGTGTAGCACTTAGAGCAGGTAAACTCTTTGTTCTTGGGAAATACTCCGAGGGAGTGATGATTATTGTATGTCATGATGCATGTAGTATTGAAATTGTGTGTTGTTGTTTTAATTGAGAACATGTATATGAATTACACTGTGATGATATATGTTGTATGATTGATGAGATTTTCTAGCCAGTAGAATGGACTAAATATGGACTTCCCTTAGAGCCAAAGTAATGTGGAACAACTCTAAGTGGTCAATATATGTATATAGAATAAAACCTGAGAGGAATGTGCCCTTAAGTGAATGATCTTCTCTCGGAAGTACCATATATGTCTGAGTAAGTCCAGAGAGAATGTGCCCTTCAGTGGATGATTTTTCTCAGACAATGATATGTAAAGTCCTGAGAGAATGTGCCCTTAAGTGAATGATCTTTCTCAGGCAATGTTATATCTGTTGTATATGTATATATATACTATATCTGTGTTGCATTCTTGATGTTGGTAGTGTCCAACGGAATGACACTTGTATTGTGATATACATGTGATGTATTTTATGATAGCCTTGATGGCTAGATTATGTGATGTCAGTTTTGATACTATGTGTCATGGAAGTGAACCAGGGGGGAAGAGACCTCCAAGAACCCTAAGTTTACTGAGATTTGTATCTCACCCCGTGTGTGGGGATTATATTTTGCAGGTAATGCTCAGCGAGCAGATGGTGGATCCCAGGACAAGAGGCCCGAGTAGGGATATGGTTTTGTGTGAACCTTATACATATTATTTTAAGAGCATGTTGACTCATTGTTTTGTTATGCCTATATTTTGTACCCCTGAGGGGAATATGGATAGTGGTTGTATATTGTTGTATATTTCATGAGAGATGTTGATGTATTTTGAGAGAGGACAAGGTATGGGATACCTTATTTTGTACAGCCATTGTTGAGTTACATATATAGATATATATGCATATGGCTTATTTGGTCATCTAGTTATATGATGTAAGTGTTTATCATACATAATGTAAAGATGGTTTTGTTGATGACGTATGATGGTGTCATTTTTGTTATTTTGCTTTCGTATTAATTATCTTTAATTAATTGCTGCACTTAACGACCATAATTGAATGTTAATGAACCGGATGCATACGGGGCGTTACAGACATCGGTGTGACGAATCCTGGGTAGGGGTTATGTTTTGCTGATTACACCCTTGGTTTTGATAGTTACACCCATGTTTGCTAGTTGCACCCTTGACATTTAATTTCTTACTTCATTTGTAAAACACTTATACGTTTTAAATATGAATAATTGTACTTACAATTAAACCACACACACACACACACACACACAGACAGATATATATGCAATTGGAATGTTTCATACATGTCTTATTTATGATCATGATCGTCATGTGATTACGAAAAAGTTACCACAACATTTCTTTGACAAATAAAAAGGGGTGTTCTATTTATCAAAAATATTTTTATTGATGTGTTTAAGAGTTAGTGATACAGTAGTGATGTGGTGGGTCAGGACAGACTAGGCTTTAGGAGACCTAAGCCTTATCACTAAATCTAAGTCTGGTTTGTTACATGTTAAAAATAATTTATTAAGGTATGAGCATAACATACATAAAGACCTGACTTGAAAGCCTATATACAAAACCTAATTAAATAAAAATAAATAATTAAAAATAAAAAAATAACATAATACTCTAATAGATATATTTTTCATATAAATTATAAATTATCAAATATTATCTTATAAGTTACATTTTAAACATACACATTATTTAAGTTTTTTTTAAAGCCATTTTTAATTAAAAATGTTTTTTAAAACGTTCAAATTTAACATTTTTAAAACCTACATACCTTAATCAAGTGAGGTGGTAAGTGCCTGTTAGGTTATCTGACCAATTTCCACCTGGGGGTGGGTAGATGAAGAGTGTATCTGGATTCTGAATATATTGGCAGAAAGCAGCGGCACGCATAAAAGGGAACGAACGTAATGGCTGAAATTGCAGCGTTGCTCCAACTTGATCTAGTTCTCAAGTCCAAGAAGGTGCCCTTTTACTCTCTTCTCCCTATTCGCTACTGCTAGGGCTTTTTATTTCCCTCAATACGAAATTTCGGAGTTTTTAGTGTTTTCACTGCCATTTCATGAGAGTTTCTTCACTCAATTTCAATTGGAGAAAAATGCTTTCACATTTTGAATTAAAACTAGCTTCTTTTGTTTGACGATGATCATGGAAGGACGTGCTTTCAAAATTCTTAAAAAAGGCACAGCGCGTTGATATCCGATTTATCACCAAATATCTGCCTTTCTTTTTTTATTATCTAGGAAATGTTGATGCCTCAGGAAGCAAATATTCTTCTATATTGGAAATCTAAATGTGTGAGGGATTTCAGCGTTGGTCCACAGATCAGATTCTGTGGAGAGTGGTAGTATATCACAGAAGGAGTTAGCGAATATGTATGTTTTCTCCTCAGTTGCTCACACTTGGTAAACATTTTTGGTTTGCACAATAAGTTCCAATCACTATTCTCTGGTATTCTTGAGTAGGCTCTAAAACAAATGCTCTGTCATAAGCAGAGTAAGTCAGCTTAGCTTTGATTCTATGTGCTGTGTACAATAGGTGGTTGGGGAATTAAAACTACAAAAGTTTTTTTGTTACAAGATCAATGCGAAGCCACTTATTCTGTCTGAATAGAAGTAGAAAGTAGCGTATTAAATGAAGGGATACTGGCAACCTGTTTCACATAAGATCAAATAAAATGTAGGATGCATTTGATAGGAATGATAATGAAGAGTTACTATTGCTTAGTAGATGAGTATTTAGGGTAATTTGAAAATGGGGTGATTGTTATTTAGAGTTGAGATCTGTTTTGGCAAATTTGTCACACTAAGCAGTTGAAATTTTATGCCTCTCACTAAGTGGTTACTTTGCTTCAAAATATGATTATCATCTCTGCAGTTGGAATTATCATGTCCCCTTGAAATTATGTATTTCTCCAGTCCAGATTGCTTTGTCACTTACTACATTCCTAATCTGGGAAGAAAAGTTGGGGCAACAAGGGAGAAAAAAGAACTTCATCTCCTGTGGAGTGTGGACTCTCCTATCTATACTTATTTTCATACAGTTGAGTTTATTTATTTGCATATTTTAATTGTTGTTAAATGACAGAACGGTTACAAAATACCAGAATGTTCCTTCGCTAATGCGGCTTATATCTAAGCATTTATACTTGGAGAGGATTTTTGATGATTCAACCTCTAATAATTCTACATTAAGATGGAGATACCAGAATTTCTTTAGCAATAATGCAGTCCATGGTCATAGGACACATGATCCTGAATCTAATGATAAATCCCCAGGCAGGTCTGAAAATGTCACCGACAGCAAAAGAACAGATCTTAAGACCAAGCATACTTTTGTAAGCATTCTTAGACTTTCTTTTTTTGTTCTTTAATTAAATGAATTAGGTGTTTTGATGGAACTAAAGCAACTAATTACTTACTAATTTAAGGATAGAAGGGCATGGACTGTGTTGGGGGACACCAGGGGCAATTTTTTGTGCCTTGGCCATCTCAAATGTCTTGGGGAAGGGAGTGTTAAACTTCAATTGTGCATACTGAGAAAGTTACTTACGTACCCTCCTTGGGTACTGTGTATTCAAGGAAAAATAAAGTTGATTTAAGTCCAATTTATTATGTTAATGGTTTCAAAATGTCTATCTGTGCTTTGTCAATTGTTTTCTTTAAGGAAAAAAAATAGTAGCCTCACTAGCTGTCTCACTAGTAGTAAATGGCCATTACTCCTTACACATGTAGATATCGATCAAGCTGGTAGGAAATAAATTGGAAAAATTTGTTTCTGGTTTCAGTTCAACTCGATGCTAGGAAAAGTTTAGGGACATGCTGAAAATTAAATTATTTTCTGAATGAGAATAAAAAAATTGCTGATTTGTTATAATTTATATGGGTGCAGTAGCATTAAACGACCACAGGAACTTAGGTAATATTAATAAATTCAATCAATTATGAATTCATATGATTTCCTTCCCACCGAATTAAGCAAGAAAATATTAGAATCTTATAATCACATTCAAACTGAACTAATGAGTAGTTGATTTAAGTTATACACTTTCGATTCCCTTCTAGGTCTGAAAGTTCAAGCCTTTATAAAGGATATTTATAATCTTAGTTAGACCAAAAGAATATTTGGCAAACGGACGCCGTTTTGAGATAGTAATGTGATCGATAGAGATAGTTTTGATAAATTTATCAATGAATGGTGATTTCTCTAACTTGATTTCTATATAACAAATTCTTGTGCCCAAAATAAAAGGTTTTTGTGCCCACATGTCTTATGCGAAATGATCGAATCACAATGTGATTTTCTTTCACATAATTGTTTCCTCACACATTTCATTGCAGAAAAACGCGAGTCCTGATATTATGTCGGAGGGTGACCCTCTTGATTGTGTTTTTGGTTATACTCCTCCGGGGGAAGACATTCATCATTCTAATTTCCCAAATAAACCACCAGGAATACATAATCGGGCTCATAGAAGATCTCACCGTAGGCTTCGGATGCGTAATCACGAAGACCTTTCAAACTGACTCTGCAGCAGCTGTTTGACTGTCATTTAACATTTTCAGACGTTGATGTTACGATTATGCAAATTGTGGTTGTGTTTTTTTTAATAACGTTCTGATCAGTCCTCTTCTTGTCAAACAACATTGCAGAAAGGAACAGTCTTATAATTATGTTAATTACCATTTACTATGCCACAGATTATTATGCATCTGACTTTCTCTGGGTTTGTTATGCTTTTCCTGATTCGTTTCATACTTCACCGGTCAGAAAGTGTATGTATCTGCTGACAAAATTAGCTAGCAAGTTGATTTCAAGTTTGTAAGTTGTGAGCTGAAATTTTTTATAAGTTATTTGAAGTAACTCATAAATGTATAATTACAGAAAATGAAATATTGTATAATCTTCAATATAAATTTTATTTTCTAGTTTGTAGACTATCTTTTAGGATAATTAATTTTAGATTTTTTATTATTAATTTTAGTATTTTTTATTTTTTTAAGTAATACACACACATATATATAAGGTAATCCCCCTAAAAAAATATAATAATAATAATAAAAGGCAATTAGGCAAGAAGAAAAAGGTAAAAAAAAAAAAGTGAAGTGTATTAAAATAGTAAGGATAAAATGGAAGAAAAAATATACGTAGGAAGCTCATAAGTTAACTCAGTAACATGTAATTACAATAAATTAGTTAAACATACTAGTTTTGACAGGAAATATACTAGTTTACTAAACAATTGATCTAGCAGGCTTATTAGTCACATTACGTGATTAATTAACATTAAGTTAAAATAAAGAAAAATGGGAGGGGGAAGTTAAAAATTAGAGAATGAAAAAATATTCGTTACTTATTATAATTTTGCAGATGACTATGAATTATAAAGATTTGAATCAATCATACTTTCATCATTTGGAGCCACAAAGTGGTACTCTGTATGTGCGGTTGTCGAGGATAAATGAGTACTTATGAATATTATTATACGTTTAGGGTTCGTTTCATTTTTGGTGGTTAGGATATGCAAGTAAATGGAATAAAAATCACACTAGTTTCACCTTCAAATTTAACCTACCTCTACCACAACAGTGGTAAAAACTAAAAAACGACTCAAAATTCTTTGATGTCCATTATTGGGTGCGCAAGAAAAAATTAGCGGATTTGCATCATATTAGGCCCACGAGAGCCAATCATATACTCGTGAACTCATGCCTCATTATAATTTGAAAGCTTTTAAAACAAACAAATATATTAATATTAAATACTAAAAAGAATAATAGACCAAAACCCCCAAGACAAATAGGTTTCTTTTGAAATGCCCAAAAATTTATAACAAGTGTAAAGATTATCTCAATCAATATAGCCATTAAACTATTAGTTTTTATTAATAATTAAACTATTAGTTTACACATTGAGAGTTTGTATTAACAATATAATATAATTATAATAACAAATAATTGTGTTAACATATAACATTGATATAGATTATCAATATAGAAAATATTAGTATAATATATCATATTGTTAGTGGTAAATTATCAATATTATATTAATAAGTCAGTTCTTGTTAAACAAAAGTTATAATATTAACAAAGATAATTCTGATATTTTTTATTTGTTAATAAATAATATTTTTTATAATGTTAATTTCAATCGCGAGTAAAGCTTCAGTTAAAAGCGAACCAACATAGTAATTTTCTGCGAAACTATAAGATCACGTGTTGTTGTAATTCTGCCCAAGTGTCCAACCACAAGATGGTACTACCACACGTTTTGATTTTAAAAAAAAAATACCAACCGAAGAAGAATGAAGACGTTGCAAGGGCAGACCAAGGAATGGAACAAAACGTCTTCTTTACATTTATCTATTTATACCTCTGTGGTTTGTTTTTGGTGAAGTGGAGCCTTTTTATTTTGTTTTAGTTTTCAGGGAAGGATCAGAGCACCTTCCTTCTCTGTCTTTAGTCTTTACATGTGAAATCTTTATATATAATTATTTTTTAAAATTTTCTGGATAAAAAAAGAAGAATTAAAAGCTAACAAGTTTTATGTTTCATTAACAGACTATAAAACATTTTTATCTTTCAGTAAATTATCTTAATTATTTATTTTAAAGTAGTTTTTCAAATATAAATTTTGTTTAACAATTTTTATTTTCTTTATTTATCTTAAGAAATGTACTTATTAGACAAATCAATAAAATGTTTTCTCTTATGAAATGAAAATATGTTTTCCCAAAATCATAATTAACGGAGGACAAGAAACGTCAAACTTAAGGAAACCACATAGGAACAAAAATTTGGAATGGTATGCAATGCTTTTCTCTTCTTTATTTATAATCCAAACAAAACCTGTCCGTAACTTTCTTCCTTTGTTTTTTCTGTTTAATCGGCAAAGGCAGGTATAATGACGCGTCATCCACATTTTTCATTTTAAGTTCATCCATACAAACTGGTTACTGTAGCTTAGCTTCATCACATTTTTTTTATAAGGGAATATCGGATCTGCCTGATTTAAATAGATAAATTAAGATTGTGATCGAATAAGTTGGTAATTTTTTATAAACTTTGGGAATAACTTTAAAAAATGATGATAATTGAGAGAGGGCGTTATAGTAAATTTGGAAGAAGCATAAGGGCAAGGTGGGAAGCGCGAGTTATTTATCTGCGCAATGACTCAGACGATTCAGGGTCGCAGACGCACACTTTTGTGTTGGGAGCGGGGAGAGAGAGTTTATAGCGCAAAACAAAACAAAGAGAAGAGTGAATGAATTGTTGAGTTGAGTCGAGGAAGGAACATTAACATATTATACAGTAGATTGTTGAGTTGAGGCGGCAAGGCAAGGCAATGGCGAGAAAGCGCAACTCTCTCTCGGAGGCGCAGGCGCTGCTGGGTCTGGGTCTCTCCAACAAGAAGCTCGGAAGACTCCCTCACGTGTTCAGCAGGGTCCTCCAACTCCCCTTCCCCGCCGACGCCCACGTCTCCGTCCAGGAAGCTCCCCACTGCTTCCGATTCGTGGCGGAGTCCCCCGCCGCCGGCCAAGTGGAGGCCCACATCGTGGAAATCCACCCCGGGGTCACCAAGGTTGTCGTCAGAGAAACTGGCTCCTCCGCCTTGGACGACCTTCTCCTTGATGTCTGGAGGATCCGCCTCCCGGAATCCACGCGCCCGGAGCTCGCCACCGCCGTCTTGGTAGCTGGGGAACTCGTCGTTACGGTGCCCAAGACCCAGGATGTCTGGGCTGCTACACTCCTCCTTGTACACTGATTTATTTATTTGTTTAATTCTCATGTTGTTGTTGGAGTTGAATCGGGATGGAGATAGTGTTTCTCTGCCTGCCTTTGTTACTCACTCTTTTTGCAGCATAGCAACTAACTTACACTGCTTTTTGCATTAATTAGATGCCTGCGTTGCGTAATTCTTTATTTGATGGAGGTCAACCAAAATTGAATCAGCAAAAAGAAATGGTACTAGTATAGCATTTTTTTGTTGAGGGTGTTGTTTCCCACGTCTTTATCAATGGTTGACCAGACGACCAGAATCTGAATTACGTTCTGTGGCATAGTTTTCGGGGTTCTGCTCATTGGCTAACGTGCGCCTTCTGTTCTTCGACCCATTCCTTTGTGACTTTGTCAGTTCTTCGATTCTTGTTCTTATTCTCCTTCAACGAAACCTCCGTCAAAAACTTGTCTACGGGTTCTCTCGAGAGGAAATAAAGCCAGAAGAGACACAAAAAACTATGAAATTTTTAATTGAAGATAAAAAATATTTTTTCTTTTTTATTTTGTTTGGTTATTTTACTCTTTTTTATATTGATATTTCATCTTTTTAATTGCAATCAATTTTATTTTATTTATTTTATCTCTATTTTTAAATTAAATTTTAATAGTTTATTTTTAAAATGATGATTAATTAAAATTATTTTATATGATTATGTAAGGTCAATTTAAAATCATTTTTTATATCTAAAGATATTTATCATGCATTTTATTATGGGAATATGAGTGGAAGTCCTTATACAGTATTCATGGGATATGTAAGATTAAGATTGTGCCCAATATTTTTCCTCTTATCTTCATATAGTGATGAGTCTAAAGACAATGGAACATGTAATTTTTTTTTATTTTCTTATGGGAAGGAGGGTGATGAGAGAAAGCAAATTAAACAAATTTTCTAAGAAAAAGTACTTTAGATCTTTACATAAAAGTTTCAATGATGAAAACTTATAAAAATTTAGATTAGCAAGAAAAAAAATATAAAGAAAGCATTGCAGGAAGTTAGAGGTAAGATTTTCATCGATTTTTATAAAAAATCTTTGAGGCAAGGATGGCTAAGAATGTATATACAAACTTGCAAAAATGATGGATAAAAATAGTAAAGACTTTACTCAAGTTAGATGCATCAATAATGAAAAATAACAAACTTTCAATAAAAGATGAAAATGTAAATGAAAGATAAATAAACTACTTTAACAAATTTTTTAATAGAGATTATGATAAAAGTTAGGTGGTATTGGAAGACATTTAGGATGATTTGAATAAAAAATTTGTGCCCATAATTAATTTATCCTTTTTAATCATTTTCCTCTTCATCTTTCACCTCATTCTTTTCTTTTATCTTATTTCTCACTTTCCTTCCCCTTTCACTTATTTCTTGTTCTTTTTTCAAACTGCTTGTGTATTTATTATTATGTTCATCTATCACCAACCTTAATTAACTTATATTAAAGGTATTATTGATGTTGATGTTAATTTAAAAATAATATATACTAAAAATATTTATTTAGCAATTTAATTATTAAAAAACATATTTATTCGATACAATTAACACACTTAAAATACTGATATCATAAATGTGAGAAAAATATATTATGGTGCGTTAAGTGAGAGGAGTTTAATTTTAAATAGATTTAAATTATCATCTTCTTTATATTCTCTTTAACTTTATTTTATTACTATTTTTTAGAGAGAAGTTATTTTATGGTGGAAAGTTTTCAAAACCTTTGCGAACAAATGGTAGGATGAGTTTTCTTTATAAGTGTAAATACAAGTTTAAACACTTGAGAGAGACAGCTTGATGGCTCTTGTTTAGCAATTGATTTTGTTTGTTCTTAATGGTTTTAAACGGCTAAAGTTTACTCATTGCTTAGTTTTAAAAGGATTCAAGGAAAATAAAAGAATGAATTGGATTGAAAATTAGTCAATTGAATCATGCACTTGTGTTTCGATGTTCTCAATTCCTTTTTTGATTTAATTGTTTACATGGGGACAAACAAAGGTCCAAGTTTGGGTTGTGATAAATTCATATTAGATGAATTTATATGCATGATTTTAAAGGAAGATTTGGATAAAAGAAACCAAAAAAATAAAACTTGGGGAAAACTAGAAAACCAAAATAGTATGATTTCGAGCATTCAAGGAAGAAGAGAACTAGAAGAAACCTAGGAAATAAAAAAATTAGATCGATATTTTTTTGGGGTAAAATGGATTAGTTCTTGGGCGTGGGGGTGGGGGGGGGGAGTATTTTTACAACTGATTTTCCATCCTTAAGGGTTAATGTGAGTGCAAGAAACTAGTTAGTTATGCTTTAGAAGACTAGTTCAAGAAAAAAAATCTAGAAGGAATCAAGAAAATGCAAAATAAAAACTATATTTTTTTGGTCAAATACATAATTTAATAAAAAAAACATTTTTACAATAAAAACAAGTTAATGAATTTCATACTTTCAGTACTTAAAGGGTAACTTAAGTGAAAAAGCTAGCAATTATGCATTAGAAGACTAGCTACAACGAGAGATGAGGACAATAATTTTCTGGTAGACGGATAAATATGTTATGCCAGGCGTATTTTTAAAAAAAATATTTTCAATGCAACAGGGAATTTACTACTAAAAATGAAGACACTGTAAAGAGTGATTGCTGCTCAATTTTAAAATCCTTATCAAAATGTTTCTCCAGATTATTTTAGTAGCTGACTATCGGGTAGCATATTACAGCAACAAAGACCAGCATTGTGCTTTCTACAACACTGAACTTAATGTATCTTGTTTAACAGACCAACTTCATATAGTCCCTCGAACAAGTGTCACTTGATTTTGCTTGGCAAAAAATACATGTGGACCGCAATGAATAAGGCTAAGAATAGGAAAATCAGTGGGAAAAAATTCAAATTGTTACATCCTCGAATGATTAGTCAATTCAATCTATCACTTTCAAGCCAAAGTGTTCCTTTACAATATCATTGGATATCCTGCCAAAACCATTGGCAACCTTTTTCATGATTTCAAATTTTGCCACCTCCCGTCTTATCTGTTTCTTTCTTTCTCTTACAGCACTAGACGAGACATCTGAGGTAGATGAGTTTTGACAAGCCAATTCATACTTCTCACAGTCCAGTTGCTGATACAAATTTTTTAAGTAAGTCTTTTGGTCTTGAAGTGTTTCTTCCGCCACCTTATATTCAATCTCCTGTGACTTTCTCAGAGCTCGGAGAACCTGATCAACCTCAGACTCAAGTTTTAACGAACGAGGTAGAAAATCATAAGATTCCAACCCTGTCCTATCTTCAAAAGGGCCGTCATAGACCATAACTTCCATCACATCATTGCCGTTATCTGATAAATAAACATTCAATATGTTAAGTTAAATGCACCCAATTAACTGAATGTACAAGATTTGTCAGAAATCAGAGATGATAAATGGTCACTGTGTTTCTAAAGTCTATCAGAAACCAGACATCTGCAGTTCTGCGACCGCACCTCTAAAAGCATCTAAGCAATGCTATGGTATTGGTAGCAGTGAAAAGTAGTTAAAATAGACAAGAACAGATAATAGGAGAGGACATTTACCTGCAGAATGAGCTATTAAACTGTCATCTTCCTTCCAGATATCTTCAAGATTAGTTCCACATTTAAGCTGATATAAACTATCAAATTGGTCATAAGCCTTATACAATATGCAAGAGAAAACAAGCAAGATGATTTTTATTTCTATTACCCAAAAACCATTCAAAAATACCTTTGAGATGGCCAATTCAATACGACACACCAGCTCCTTTGCAACAGGTTTCTGTGAACCACGCAAGAGACAAGCACCAAGATTCAAAATCTTGTTCCGAATTTCATCATCCAAATCAGCAGCTCTACATGTTTGTAGAAGATTATTAACATGTGAAATCATATCAGTCCGCCCATCACAGCGTCGGCAGTGGTACTGGGCATCTAGCCCAATACTTCCTCCAACTTTGCCAGCCAATAGACATCTAAGAGCACATTCCATATGAGCAACATGGCCACAGATGCCCCCACCAACGTTCACCTGGCACTTGATATAATTATAGCCACCATAAGCTGAAGAAACAGTTTTGCAACAAAGAATGCAAGAACAATCACGGCAAAACCCAGGTTCAGAACAGCAGATATCACAAGGCATGGCTGGTGAATATTTTTCTATTTCTTCTAACACCAGACTTGTGCACTTCTTATTTCTTGCTTTACACTTGACAACATCCCCAGAGTCGGAGTCATACGCTTCTTGTGCTATCTGTTGAAGAGGTACAGCAGCTATAGGCACTGCATTGCCTGTGATACAGAACAGGATAGGCAGTTATTTAACAATCTGATATCATCTTAATAAGCAAAATAAACATAGCAGTCTGGTGCTGCATGCTGAGGATCACCAAAAAATATGAGAAAAGAAAAACACCATAACAACTAAGATGAAAAATAATGGTTTTACGAACCAGTTGCAATTGCGTCTAGACCGCTAGAATGTAAAGTTTTTTTTTAATTCACCGTGACCGTATCGCAATTTAACACCAATACATTACATTGCATATAATCTCGCAAGTCTCTTGTAAGACGTTGGTAGCAAAAATCGTTTAACTATCGCATAAATAAAATTCATATACCTATACACTATCATGTCAAGAACTTTAAGCTTTATTCTTAAGTGTTTTGTAGTCAGATTTCAGCTCCTAATTAAATAAATTATTATATGTATGTATTCATGATAGTGTAATCACAATTAGAATTACACATATAAACTCAGTTCAGAAAAAACGATAGGGCAATTGAACTCAGCAGGGAGCTTATTACCATGAAATCCACATTGTGAAGAAACGAAACTGACGCATTTTAAAGCAAGAAACGAGAAAATCCCTACCACAAATCAAAATGAAAATAACGAAATGTCCTGGTGTTAAACTAAAAAAGAAAGATAAAGTCAACATCTGAAAAGAGAGAGGAGAAAGGACCATTGGATGGTAGAGCGGGAATCTTCCAGGAGAAGGAAGCAAAAAAGGCATCAATATCAGCATCAGGAAAATATGTCTTGATGTAGCGTTCAACAGCAAGCTTGCTAGCAAAGATGTGTTGTTGCCTGCGGATTGAGCTAGAATTTGAGCCTGAGTAAGCCCCTGAGCCTGGGTTCTCTTTCTCCTTTTCCTCTTTCAAGGCACGGATTAGTCGATTCGGCAGATACAGATACCGATCCTGAAAGTGGGAACGATTTGCGACAATTCTCCGCCCAGTTCTCCATCCCCAAGTGTCACCCTCTTCCGGCCAATTTTCCGGTGCATATGGAAATCCCTCGCCGTACATTTCCGGTGCCACTGCCTGTAGATTCAGTAATCCATTATACTCCTCTATCTCCATCTCGAACGCTACTTAGCTAGCTAGGGTTTATGGTTTGATCGAATCAAAGCGTTTGACTGAAAAAACAGCAAGAGCTAACAATATGCATACTATTAGGATCAGATCAGGTCACAGAAAAAACACTTGGCCAAATTATATAACAGAGAGCTGAAGTGAAAAATAAAAATTAAAAAATTGGGGTTTCCTTTTTATTTATTTATTAGTCATGGATGCTGTGCTGTGCAGTTCTGTTTCGCATTGTTGTTTTTTTAATAAAATAAAATAAAAAAATGTTACAATCGAGGTTACACAAATTACAAACCCCTTGGGTCCGAAAGTTCCAGAAAACGCTGCCGTGAACGCCTAGAACGGGAGGGATATACTCTGAGACACAAAATTCTATACAGCTCCCTCCTGCAACAATCTTAACCTTACATTACATCCAACGGTCCCAATAAGTCAATCTCTCCCATTGTATTACTTGTACAAAAGCCAAAAAAAATCAGCTTTTCGTAACTTTGCAGGATTTTTTATTTCCCTTATTATCTGTTGTGATGATGGTTATTATTGCAATTTTAAAGAACCAAATTCTACAACAATGATTATCCTAATTCATGTACCACGTTCAAGAACCCCGTCATCACATAAGCATTACTAACAAAAGACATAAATAGTCTTCCTTGACATCTCAACTCAATTCGCCCCACTGTCAGTATAAGTGTGATTGGTATGCCCAACTGCTAACTAAATAATTTTAATTTTTAACTCTAACTGGAAATCAATATTTGGCAACATCAGAAGAGATGAAATTGGAAGGAGGACAAATGAAAATTAGTATTTACTTGGTAGCGAAGATTATAGTAAAAATAAATTTTAAATTTGCATACGAAACAGTATTGAAATACCCCCATCAAAGTCAGTATTTGCATACGTCCATGTATTGATTTATCAATTGCCATAAAAAATTTAATTACTTGTGTTGTGACATGTTTATGTTCTCAATTGTGTTTTCAATTCAGAGGAAAAATATTTCTTAAGCATGTTATAACATAACATGTGCTCTTTGATAGTTCTTAGAATACTAGGTTTCAAACTTTTTACCTTGTTAGACAAATATTTTTAATTTCAAATTTCTAATTAGTTACTAGTGAGGCCACACTTAAAACCAATCCATATTAATTTTGAAGCAGCAGTTGTTTGTTTCACATACAAGTTCTTTAAAATTACTCTAATTTTTGTTAAACTTCAATCTTCAAAGCATATAGATGCCCAAGAGGGTGATTTTGCAACCTACATAAGCACAATCAAATTAATTATCATACTTACATCAATGATAAAAATCTATGCAAATGGTAATCACAAGATAATCAAATTAAATGACAATTTTATATAATAAATACAAAAACAATTTATCTTACTTTATCTATTGAAATTTAAGTTCCATTTATTTATGGAAAGTTACATTACATCAATACATTGTATGCTTTTTTAATAGCACAACAATTGTATGACCATATGAATGAATTGAAAATAAGTGACATTGTGAATACAAATGTACAAGATGACTATGACATTATTTGCATTTTATTCTTATGAATTGTTGGACTTGAATATAAGAAAAGCTTTTACCATCATCTAATGTTCATGAAATATTGAATTTTGTATTCAATCTTAATATTAATATTAATTTAGGCTGAAATTTTGCTTGCTATGTTACATAATCATGTATCATTTTTATTCCCTATCAATAACATAAAGACAACATGTGACTATTTTATTTGTTAATATATTATTCCCTTCCTTTTATTTTATATAATGTTTAAAGTTTTAACAAGTGTTAAAAATTGTAATTAATATTTTGAATTTCATAAATATACACAGTAAAATCTACTCCCACTAAGGATATTTCATGAAAAAAATAAGTATTTACTAATTCATTGATTTTGTAAAATCACAACTAGCTAATTTATAATTTTTACTAAAATGTTATGTAAAATGGGGCAGAGGAAGTTTTTGGAAATGGTGTGTGACAATCAATTTTTAACTAAAGTTTACCTTTTCATAGAAAAATTTAGTTGAGATCAGTTTGAAGTTATAATATTTTAAAAAAAATTATAATAAATTATTCATTAACTATATGTAACAATGTTTTTGACTAAGAAATTAATTAAGATTAATGCTAGTTATTATATTCTTTATAACACTCTTTTTAATACTCTCGTTGCTATTGGTCAGGATTTACTAAAAAACATATTTTTTTTTATGGATCTCACTTCTTATTTAAGGAGTCTCTCTCCTAGCTAGTTTAGAAGTTGAACCACCAAAAATTATGACTTTCAATAATAGTTAATAATAGAGAAAATATTAGAGATATTGTTGGGACTCCTCTTAAAAGAATATTACTTACCCGGCCACCACTTATAAATTGTTTCATTATCTTCTATTTGGACTAAAGTAATTAATTTTTCTTATATAAAGTGACATAATGGTCTAACTTAATATATTGATTAGTTTGAACTAGTATTAAATGTTAATCTCACTAATTCAATGAACAACAATCATCAATAAAAAAAACAAATGATGTAATATATATATATATATATATATATATATATATAAATTGTTTAAAAGTCAATATTTCCAATTGTTAGCTATATATTATAATAATAATAATAATAATAATAATAATAATAATAATAATAAAAGATAAATAGTTTAATGAGATTTACCAAAGCCATGTGTTTGTTGAAAAGGGGAAACCTTTTAGCTACATCACAATCTAGCTCTTTGAAGCACTACGACGATTGACTGGACAAATATTCTTCATGGATAGCCAACAATTGTTCTGCTACCTTTTTTTTTTATCATTATAAAACATTAGCAAAATTCAAATGATGTTAATCTAACAACATAAAAGGACATAATAGTTTTTTACATCAAATTAAGCACGTGATGAAGTTAAATTGTATTAGACTCTTAAGAATAAGTTTTATTTACTTAATACTCTTAGCAACATGACTCTACATATGTAAAGTCTCAAGAAAAAAATCCAAATATCATTTCTTAAGCTTTTCTTTGACGATCTTTATAAGACTTGTTCAAATGCATATCTCATAATTTAAACATATTTTGTATATGTGGATGCCATGTGTGACTTATTCATGTTTATGCCTTGTCAAAAGACATTATGGAATTGGTGATGTACAATTCTATCAATTATTTTTCAAAATAAATGAAAAAATATATAAGATTTACCACAAACAAATAAGCAATTAGAAAATATTTATACACATAAAAATATTATAATACAAAATATGAGTTTTTGGGAAAACTTCAAGAACATGAGAAACCATGTCAACTAGTTAAAAATGTAGAAGACCAGAAGCTAGCTATAGTTATTAGGTTTAATATAAATGTGGATTTGACATTCAAAGACATTAAACAAAACATACACAATGAAAAAACTAAAAGACGTATACATATATATATACCTGTTCAATACTGCCATCTTCTATCTCTGTGTTAAATGTAAGCAACATACATTCATGGAGAAGGCTTTCTAAATCTTCAATAGGAATCAATGCTGAAATTTAGATATTAAATCATATTAAAAAAAAAGACATTGATGAAAGGTTAGAACAACAAAGGAAATTGGGAAACTAAATGTGTCTAAATGAATCAACTAATCGTGGAATTGAAAGAAAATCAGAAAAAAATGAATTGGGAAATTAGTCTACAACCATTGGATTGGGAGAGCCACGAGAATAAATCAGCGGCCAGTTGGTGCGACTTTTGGAGGGAATCATAACCACCCCATTGGTTTTTGACAGCCATTTGAAGGGCATACCAATGAGAAAGAATCAAAATGATACTCTTTTGCAAGAAAATCCTAGGGTTTGTTTCTATTACTTCATAATGGTTCTTATCGATGGAATCCATTAGAAGCACCTCTGTGTGTGTTGGCAAAAGAACATTGATACAGCACACAGAGGTGGGTGATGAACAAAAATACATAGCCATATATATATATATGTGTGACTTTTTTTTGTGTGGTACACAGATGCGAAAAATATTGAAGATGATGAAATAAATTAGTTGGAGATAGAACTATTATGAGTAATTGCTTTTATCTTTCCATATATAGAAATCTTTAAAGAGAAAAATAGTTTAACATTTTTTTATGTTTTTTTTCTATAATTTATTAAGGATATAATTAATAAGAGAGAGTATATTGATAAATTTGATTACAAACCTTCTTAAAATAAGTTATTAAAAAAGCATACTTTTATAACCTTATCTATGAACTTTTTAAAAATAAGCCAAAAAAACCTCATGACAAAGGTATAAGACATATATACAAATACAAACAATATAAATATCTCTTAAAGTAAGTTTTCAAATAAAATTCCAAGAGACAAATCAATTTTTTGAAAAGTTAAAAATATTTCTTAAAAGAAAGGTTAAGCCATTTTAAAATTAAAGTATAGTTTAACTTAAACTAGTGTTATTCCTACACTTATTAGAAATAAAATCTCTTTATGGCATTTACCTTCTATTTAAATAAAATAAAATGAAATGGGAGATTAATAAAATAGAAAACAAGAGACATATTTTGTTTCTATTGAAACAAGAAGCATAGAAAAATTAAGTTTATTGTTTCTTAAATTTTTTTTTCACTCTACTTTTTTTCTTCTTCAATGAAATACAAAAATTTTAATTTTGTTTTCTTTATATCATCTCTTTTTTCTTACTTTCTATCTAAACATAAGATTAAAGAAAATTTTAAACTTAATCGTTTGCTATAATAATTGTACAATAATGGGCTAATGACAAATTCTACTTTATGATTCGTTGGAAATTTTTATGTTGAATTAAATTCGTTAGTAATCTTCTTATAAATGGAAAATGTGTAGTTTAAAAAAGATTAATAACTTCTAAATGAAGTTGTCATTTCTTTATATGGAATACGTACAACTCATGACTAGATAAGAATCATAAATTAGGCCAACCGTATCAATAAAAAATCGCAAAGCAAATAATAATATATAAAAAATCATCACGTAGGATAAATTTCTTGCTTTTAATTAATTATTTGCACTTGATACGTGTGTTCAGGCCTAACTCTGAAATCTGACAGCTTAAGTAACTTTCCAGCATGCAATATCTAATACTACACACTGATCTCACATTCAAACTTCATAACTGTTAATCTCTTTTGGAATAGACTGTCTAGGTTTAGAAAATGTATGTGTACAGATTACAGAAGGAGCACTACACAACTAGCAAAATCCATGTGTGAGAGGATTCGTTCCTCCCACATGAATTTGCATTATATCAGGTTCTGCATTCACTGCATTGTTTATATATATATTTTTCTCAGTCTCTTCTACCTTACATTTTCGTTGAGGAAAAAAACACGGCCAAACCCATCTCTTGCCTTATGAAAGCATTACAGTTTAAATATGCTCCAAGAAATTGATAGAAATAAGGATATTAAGCATTTAATTAAAAAACTTGTCAAGTTTGGGTTGGCTTCTATCTTTTTTAAGGAGTTTTACAATTAAAAATTCCAACTGTTTAAAGCAAATTGTTCGAACTAAGCTTTAAATGTGAATTGTGGAGCATACAATTTCCGCATATTTACCATAACATAACTCATGCCAGTAAAAGGGAAATAATGGAGAAGGAAAATTGAGGCTAAGGAACTTTCAAACAATGTCTATATTTAAGTATTGCGGCCTTTCGTCAAGATTACATACCAAGTCCTAACTATGCTACATAATGTTGTCCTCCTGAAGGGAGATTTTACACTTGCTTATTGTGCCAATCTATTCTTGTATAATATAATTTAAGGAGACAATTCAAACTCGTAATAATTTGACTTAACTAAAGAATTTACACAGACAAAGAAACAAATTTCTAGTTCTATGTTCAAACTCAGGCCATGCTTGCACTATATAATGTTATGTAAGTTAGAGGAATAATCACAAATTTAACAGTATGGACAAATCATGTATTTGTCTCTGATTCAGAATTCATGAATTTGCAAGGCAATTGACTTGGTGTACACCATAGTAGAATTTGTTTAGCTTTGGCTTGTAGTAGCTGAGACATAAGAAGGTTATGAAAACAAAGTTATGCACAATAAAAAAAATAATTAACGAAAGAAATATGTATGAGAAGCACAAGAAAGGAGAATATCCCTTTTTCTTTGCATTTAGGGATTCGTTGAGTAGAAAACTCACTTATGCATTTAACGAATAAACTAGATAGCTTGTCACCATAATCAGTTTCAGCTTCTCACTCCCGGTTCACCAAAATACATTATAAAGAAAAGGCACAAAATTTGATATTTTTCCCATTGATAAAAAAAAAAAACACAAATTTGGGGGAAATGTTAGAAAGCCCAAAATAGAAAAGATAAAAGAAATAAGCAGAGGAATGAAACATGATAATAACACATATGGTTAGAGGAATGGCTTAATGGTGTATAAAGTAATGATTTTTATGCATGATTGTGTAGTGAAGGAAGAGGCTCAGAGATTTAAGTATTGTGAGGCAAGAAAGTGTGAGGGCATGGCTGCGACCACTACATGAGAGAGTGGATCACCTCGCCATGACATGATACGCCTCTTCACTCAATTTCAGAAAACATCATCACTGCCACGTTATATCCAGAGAAAGAAGAAGAAATGGATTCAGAATCACACGGCAGTGAGGACGATGAGGATGATGAAGGATGAAAGAGAAGGGTGTGTGCGTGTGTATATGTCGAGGTAGGAAGGATCATCGGCAATAACATCAACTCAGACAGAGAGACATGCTAATGCTATGCCGCACATTGCATGCAAAAAACAGGAAAGGGAGGCTCAGAATAAGAGTGTGTGTTCGTGGATGCGTCAACATAACAGAAACGCCTCGCCAGGACACTCTGCATTAACATCCATCACTGCCTCACTACCGACTAGCATTTCAAACACTCCCCACCGGCAAACATGATTACCAAACCTCTGGCTTCCTGCTCCCCTACACCCAAACTCTCTGTTTTCCAAATTTCCCACCCCAAAGTCCCAACTCTGAAATTGAAACCTCCAGAAATTGTTTAATAGTACTAAATATTTTAACAAAATAAATTTTGGTGGTTTTTAACTATAAAATTACCACTACAAAATGTGACCACCATATCATCATTTTATGGCTACAATTGGTGGAAGAAACTAAAAACTTTAACAAATAAAAGTTTAAGAATTAAGACCTATTAAATATTTGTTTAGAGATTAAAAACAAATTTTGAAAAAATTAAGAGATTAAAAACCTATTTTATAAAAAAAAATTAAGTAAATAAAAAATATTGACACAATTTCGTAAAGTTAAACATAAAAGGAATATGTTTTAACATTATCATACAATTTCTATACATAAAAAACATTATCATACAATATTTGAGGTTTTTTGAAAAACACAGAGAACATGAGAAATAATGCCAATTGGTTAAAAATATGTAGAAACTATAGTTGGCTTGGTCCTTGACTGTGTAACTTGATGACCCAGTTCACCACCCGCTCAAATATTCTGGTCACAAGGACTGTCACACCACCCAATTATCCATCACTATCAATCATTCCAACATCCTAACACACCAAATGGTTCTTAGCTGGTAGCCGCAAAATCTTTTGTACGACAAGATTAGTGTTGCATCTTGAGACCCACACTTCTTGTTAAGGGGAAAAATACATCATCACAAAGGGCTACGACCTTAAGGAGAACCATTGACAAACAAGACTCATAGCCACTTGAACAAAGTATAAATGTTGTTACACTGTTAAATTCTAATTTAGGTATCCACCCCACTATGGGTCTAGAATGCGAAAGAAACATAAATATGTGAAAGTCCACGCAGTTTGAAGACCCACTCAGCATAATATCACTTGGTCGATTACCCTCGGTGCATTACAGAACAAATTGCGTATGTTATTCAAAAATAATATTTTTATTAACAGAATGAATGTTTCACACATTAATTATTCAAAAAAAAATAATATTGCACCTTTTTACTTTATGTGAATAAACCTGTAAACACTAGTTAGTGATTAGTAATAAAAAAAAATAAGAAATATTGATAATCTACTTAATTATCACACCTACTACCCGAGTGTTAGTGTAGAAAACTAGTAACAAGTCCATATCGAAAAAAAATAATTATGAGTCCAAATCCTTTGAAATCCACCAGTTTAGGGCGTGCATGCACCGGAAGGCACCAGATTCATAATACATTTGACCTTGCTGAGACATGGTAGATCCATGCCACCATATCCGCACCAAACCACCGCAAATGATTTGTGTTTAATGCTTCATAATTCATTGGTTCACGGAAAGCCGCATTGCTCCGCACTAGATCCATGACGTTGTCAACTTTGTCGAAGTCACACCGGTTCATGATTTGATAAAATTACTAAATCAAGAGGTCTTCCTGTGATATTTTGTCCCAAATTGAGGTTAAAACTTGTTTGGTTGGTTGTTGCTTCGATCGCAAAAAGTGATGATGTGGGTCTTCAAAGTGGCCTTTGGCGGTGGAGGGGCGACGGTGACGACTCGTTAGAGGTAGTGGACTAGTCATCGAAGGTGGTAGAGAGGGAGGAAAAATAAAGAGAGAAATGTTTTGAAGATTATACATAATCAGAATATACACCTTAGATTAATCTAAGGATTGTTAATGATGATACATAATGAACCACCTATGAAGGAGGTTCAGTGAAACAATAACCTGAGTTCATTTATCAAATCCTTTTGAATGAAAACTTAAAGATGATATGAAAATAAAAGATATGAACATGGATGAGAAATTTGGGATCCCATTACACAAGACTTTCAAGACTTTTCAAGTTGTTTCTGTCAAAATAAATAACTAAAGTGGTATTTTATTGAGAATAATATATTGTGAAAATATTAATTAATTTTATTTGATATTTATTTTTCAAATGTAGATATTTTAATTAAGAAAAATTATCAAATTCTAGAATTGGGTTGGGGCTAACTCTTAAATTGTAGGTTTCATAGAGAAGAGGACCCAAAAGAGAACTGGGTTTGGGTTTACCCGCCCGCATAGAGAAGTGAAGGCGTAAGTAAGATAGAGAAAGCGAGCGTGAGTCACACTCCGTTATGTTATCCACAACACCAACACAAATCGTAATTGATGGCTGTGCAAGCTTTCTGTCACTTACGGTCTCCGCTGACATCGCAGTCACACTTTCCATCATCCCCTCTCCGACTCACACTCACTGCTTCCGCGCTCTTCAAGCCCCGACCCCTCGCTTCTATCGGAATCTCGCCGCTCCCGGAGAGGCGCCGGATGCCGGTGGCCGGCTCTGTGGAGGAAAGCCAAGAGAGTTCCGAACCGGAAGCGGAAGCGGAGTTGGCATCGGAACTCAAGAAGGCGTTGGCGGAGAGGAAAGAGAAAGAAGAGGAGAACATGTTGAGCGGAGTGGCGCGTGAGATCGACGAGATTGAATGGCCCGCGTTCGGGAAGGTATTGGGTACCACCGGCGTTGTCCTCAGCGTTATTTTTGGTTCCAGCGTCGTTTTGCTCACCGTCAATGCCGTTTTGGCCGAGCTTTCTGATCGGGTTTTTGCTGGCAAAGGGATCCAGGATTTCTTCACCTGAACCTCGTGCAATTTTTGTGACTAACCTTTCAATGGCTACAATTTTACTCATGATGTTCCCAAACGGCTTTCACCAAAAGCAGCTGCTGCTCCTTTTCTACGCATTCATAGAATTTTTTATTTGCTTGTCTGTAACCTATAATGCTATAGTTTTGATCTTATTGCATTATTTTTCACCAACAACAATGTGACTAGCTTATGTTAAAACCCCTGCTGTAAGAAATGTTCACATTATTTACGGTCCTGCACTGTATTTATCTTTGAAAAAATATATCTGTCGAGAATATAAAAAAATACATTACTTTTTTCCATTCATCATTTCCTTAATGCACATCTTTCCTGCGAATTATCCTTCACTTGTGTTTGTAGAATACTGTGCTCATCATAAAGAAGCTGCACTTTTTTCGTAGGCTTTGATATTTGATTTTTCTAAAATTTAGAGCATTACTAATTGATGTTTTAAGTTGCACACCGTACTTTTCACATAACATACACTTATTTATTCCGTCTTTCTTTTGATACAATGTTTTCTGGTCTGAGTCTTTTGGAGCAAGTTTTATTTTAGAAATCACAAACAGTACTCTCTTTTTTATTATTGAGAAATAAACAGAAATAAAGCAAGAAAGCTAAACTCTCAAGGAAGAATTTCCAAGAGCATCAGCTAACGTTTTCCTTTATTCATTTGCAATCACTTTTGATTGTGCTTCATGTGATTGCTGTCTATATAATTTCAAAATCAAATACTGATGCATTTATATATATATAAGTTTTTTTTTATAAAAGATAAAGATAAAGATTTTGCCCCTCCAACGTATAGGATGCACCACCTTTGATAAGAAGATCTAGGTATTTGATTTTTCCAAATTCATACTAAGCCACCATATTGCTTTTACTTTATAAAATTCCAAACAGTTGATTTGTTGATTAATAATAATGGAAACTCTTTACAGAGGATCCTAATTTTAATACAAGGGACAATGTATAACATCCATTGCAGATCACATCTAGTCCTCTAAATTGAACTTTAATGGAACTGATCTTAGAGAAATATGGCGTCAGAATTAATACCATCTTGATGATGAGGGTTCTCAGGCTAAAAAAAAAAGAAAAGTTGGAATTTATGCTTAAGTTTTTAACTCTACTGGAGTTTGTTATAGAGAGACTTTGAATTTAAGATGTCATTGCACTCTGAGAAGTTTCAGCTTCTGTTGGTTTCAGCCATATGTGTTAGAAAGTTGAATATATGCTTATTTCTTCTTCATTACATATTTGACTGATACAAATCTGTTCAAAATAATGAAGTCTGAGATGCTTCAATTTTACTGAATAATACTAACTTTCTTTGGATTTGTTATTCTTGTGTTGTTGCCTTCATCATCATCAATGTGATTATTTGCTTCCACCATTCAATTTAATCAATTAGGAATCTTGTTCCACTAACATGATTGCAGCATACTTTAGCAAGATCCTTATTTTTCTCCCACTGAATTGTGGGAAATCTTTATTTGAAACAAGTAGGTATTTTCAAGGACCTAAATCTGAGGGAGGTGAACATAATTTCTTGTCCAAAACTTTAGGAAGCAACAAGGTTCTTCGCATGGAGTCGCAGATGGATAACACTTTGATGCCAACCGATGGAGTTGCCTCATTCTCTACATTGAGATCAAATAATAATTCCATGTTGCAGGGTGATTATCTGCAGCCTTCTTTCTTATCTATTGAGTATGCCTAAGCAGAAACTGTGAAGCAAGAGGGTCAGTCTCTTCGACCTTTCTTTGATGAATGGCCTAAAAGCAGGGACTCATGGTCTGGTCTGGAAGATGAGAGATCCAACCACACTCAACTCTCAATATCCATTCCTATGTCAGCATCAAATTTCTCTACAACTAGCTCTCATTCCCCACATGGTGAGATTTAAATTAGGCCATGTTGAATGAAGCATGTACCAACCACCTGAATCCTGTAATTATATTGTTCAAGACATCTAAGAACCGCCCCTTTGGGTTCTGAGAGGACCAAAGACACCTTGCTTTTTTTGTATTTTCTCTAGCTTAGACTCTAGCTCCCGGGTTTTGTGCAGTTTCTGTTGAGCAGGTTGTCTACCACTGGAACTTCATCTAGTGGGTGGATTTTAATAGAATCCATCAACTTTCTTGTTTTCCATCTAATGAACAAACAACAGTATTTTCTCCTGATTTAATGGCTGTTGAATGAAGTTGCTGATTTTGTTCATGAATCAACGCATCCCTTGGAGTTCTTTTTATGAGTTTGAGATGGAGAAAAACCTTGAAATTTGGTACTAGACTATTAGCTGGCGGCATCAACATTAATATCAATAACACCTTTAACCCAAGTTAATTGGGGTCTGTCGTAGATGGACCTAATGATAAATACGAGAAAGTTAAAAAAACAAAAAAATGAATAAAACAATAGAAAAGAAAATAAGATAAAATAAAAGAACGGTGAAAGAAGGAGGGGGAAAAATTTACATGATGATTATCAATTCAATTGAACTTAACAAAGTGTTATGGAAGCTAAATATGTGCCATGAATACATTTTATATAGTATTATAGACCATCGAACATTTGGCTTTCTCAAAGAAAGAACATAAAGGCGTAGAAAATATTCCTCGCTTAACGCCAGTCTCTGGGTTGCCAATGCCCACTAATATCATAAAAAGTGAATTGAGTTTTTGGGCCAAAAAAAGTGAATGGGGTTAGATGACTTTCGAGGCCCATTGGCATAGCCGCAGCGCAGCTTGCATTTCAACGGCGAATTTTAGTGATATCTGCTACTCCGTTGCTATAGACAATGAGGATGGAGTTTCTCAAGTGCCCGTTTAATTTCAAGTTTGGATAGAATTGTTTCTGATCAAATTAATTTTAAATTCTTAAATGTGATTGAAATGCTTGTTCAAATTAATCTTTACATAAAAGTTATTTCTTCTAGTTCAATCCCTTTGTTTACTGTATAGTAGTGGTAACAAAGGTTGAACATAAGACTTTGTACAAGTACAAATCATAGAAACTCCTCCACTAAGCTGACCTTAGTGGGTTTAGTTCAATCCATGTTTGGGTTGGCTTATGGCTGGAGGTGTTGAAAGTGCTCAAGCATTGTCCTAGACTTCAAAATCTTGTCATTGATAAGGTTTGTTCACTTTTAAGAGTTCAAGAATGTTTCCTCTTCAATGTCTTAATTATTATATTTCATGTACATTGTTAACAGAGATATATAGCCAAATTCTCCTTTTACGATGGAAAGTGAAGAGATTGGAAAAATCCAAGATGTGTTCCTAGATGCATCTCGTCGCACCTTAAAACGTGCCGTATTAATATGTATGGTGGCACTGGAAAAAAGTTGGAATTTGCAAAATGCAAGACTGTTACAGGATTACAGATGAAACCATAAAAAATGTCTCTTGTAAGATTGCAAAGAACATATATAGGATTACAAATTGCCAAAGTATGAAAAATGAGAAAGATATTTGTCATTCTTGCTAGCCTACAAGCAAGATTTAAATATAATTTGTTTGTTAACTAGTACATTACCTGTGCAAACGCACAGGTTGTTATATATTTTGCATATTATTTTGGTACTAATTTATATAAATATTAATTTTATATGAATATTTTTTATAATAATTAGGTCATTTTTTTACTAAGTGAAAATAATTAGTGTGATTTGAATTAAAATGTAATAACTTAATCTGCAATTTAATTTTGAAGAGTGGTTCAAGTTTTTGTTATGGGTTTAGTATTGGTTTGACCTCTGGCTGTTGCTATATTGCTGTGTGATGATATATTGCTGCAAACTACATGCCAGTAAACGAGCTTTCTGATCAATTTTTTGCAGGCAAAGCGATCCGGGATTTCTTCACCTGACTGACACGGAACGGAATAATTTATTTCAAGCAATTTTCATCACTAACCTTTCAACTGCTACAATTAGTAGCAATCCAATTCATTCTCAACCTTATCAAATGTCGAAGTGATCCCAAGCTTTACTACGCATTCAAAGAAAATTTTATTTGTTTTTCACCATCCATCTCTGCTAGAGTTGTCATGTTATGCTATTATATTGCCTTTTTTTCATTAGTAGTACTCATCACCTTATAGCTTTTCCACACATTATTCCTGTGATTTCCGCTTGTAGAATACTATGCTCATCATATACTGGCACTTGATTGAAGAAGCTGCGTTTTGTTTTTTGTAGGCTTTGATAGTGATTTTTTCTAAAACTTACAGCATTAACAATAGATACTTTTAAGTGCACATTGTACTTTTCACATAACATACTCTCAAAGGACAACCTTATTTGTTCCCTCTTCCTCTTGATACAATATTTATGGTCGGAATCTTTTGAAGCAAGTTTTATTTTAGAGACACAAACAGTACTTAACAATCTAGTTAAAGTCTGGTACAATTAGTAAGAAAATTAAGAAGTGAGAGCCTTAAACAGGAATCAGGGCTCAAAAGTCATGCTTTCAGCTTCGCGTCTCACTGACTCAAATAGCACGGAGGACAGGTACCTCTCGCCGAAACTGGGAAAAACGGCCTGCACCATATCAAAACGTACCATAGTTTCAGTTACTCAAGTGAAATAAATAAACAGAAACATGAAAATTTATATTGTCCATCAAAAGCTACAGTATCATGTTTTTTTTATTCACATCAGATCAGTTCCACCACTGCAGCATTGAGATCGGGGATCTTGTCTTCATAAACAAAGCTCCAACGGAGTCGAATTCCACACTTTTCTCACTAGGGAAAAAGAGGTATTGTTTCGCTATTTTTTTAAAATTGAAAATAAAAGAGAGCTAAAGGAGGTTATATAATAGTTGCCTATTTGTGAAATCAATTATAGGAATAAAATAGTAAGAGAGATAATAGGGATAAAAGTTGACACAAAAATGTCTACAAATAAGTGAATTTGTTTGAGTGTAAGGGTAAAATAATCTCACTAAAATGGGAGATCCCTAACATATGCAAAGAGATTATTTCCGGATTCAAATTCATGATCAACAAGTCATTAAAGCACAACTTTACCGCTGTGTCAAGCTCATCCTCAGTAATATGGTAACTGTAAGAATTTAATTTATGTGCACGGTCAATATAAAACTTTTTTTACACAAACATCTAATAGAAATTCACTCTATTGTCACATCATCCAATTCATTAATATAATGTGGTAGCAGGGTGAATTCCTATTGGATATTTATATCAAAATGTTTTATCCTAACATCAACATCAACATCACCTTTAATCCAAGTTAATTGGGGTCGGTGGTAGATGAACCCAATAATAAATCGAAAATAAGACAAATGAGAGAAAAAAAAAAGTTAAAAACAGAAAGGTGAGAGGAAGAAGGGAGAAAAGAGGAGAAGGACTAAAAATAAGGGAACGACTGGAACATAGAGTTACTAATGGGTTTAACCCTCCACCAAGCTTATCGCTTTTCTCCACTCCGTCCTAAAACATACCGTCCGCCAATTTATATCCCACTCCATTAGATCTTGTTTAACTACCTTTCCCCAGGTAAGTTTCGGTCGACCCCTACCTCTCTTTGTGTTTAACTCTTGGTAACAAACTCTTGTTCTTACAGGAGCATCCAGTGGCCGTCTCATAACGTGCCCAAACCATCTCAATCTATGTTCCCTCATCTTTTCACATACAGGTACCACTGATACCTTTCGTCGAATATCATCATTTCTTATCTTATCCATCTTCGTATATCCACACATCCATCTTAACATCCTCATTTCCGCTACCCCTATTTTATGCTCATGCTGCCTATGTGCTGGCCAGCATTCTGCACCATATAGCATTGCCGGTCTAATAGCCGTTCTATAGAATTTTCCTTTTAGCTTAAGGGGAATCTTGCGGTCACACAAAAACCCCGATGCACTCCGCCATTTCATCCACCCTGCTCTAATCCTATGACTTACATCCTCATCGATCTCACCACCTTTTTGCAACATTGATCCCAAGTATCTAAAAACATCTTTCCTGGGTACCTCTTGATCAAGTAGATGCACTGTGTCTTGATCACCATCCTTATCCCGCGAAAACTCACACTTCATATACTCCGTCTTGCTCTTGCTTATCTTGAATCCTTTAGACTCCAAAGTGCTTCTCCACAATTCCAATTTCCTATTCACGTCATCTTTTGTCTCATCAATAAGTACGATATCATCTGCAAAAAGCATACACCACGGCACCTCCTCTTGAATATCTCTCGTCAGTTCATCCATCACTAAGGCAAAAAGATAAGGACTAAGAACTGAACCTTGGTGGACACCTACCGTGATAGGAAAATACCTTGATGTTCCATTACAGGATTTCACACATGTGGTAGCCCCATCATACATATCCTTGATTGCATTAACGTACTTTAATGCTACCTTTTTCTTCTCAAGAGTCCACCATAAGACTTCTCTTGGGACTCTATCATATGCTTTCTCAAGATCTATGAACACCATATGTAAGTCTTTCTTCATTTTCCTATACCTTTCCATTAATTGTCTCATCAAGAAAATAGCTTCCATGGTACATCTTCCTGGCATAAATCCAAATTGATTTACTGAAACCTTGGTCTCCCTCCTTAGGCGATGTTCAATAACTCTCTCCCACAACTTCATAGTATGGCTCATGAGCTTGATACCTCTATAGTTTGAACAATTCTGGATATCTCCCTTGTTTTTGTAAATAGGCACAAGCATACTTTTCCTCCAAGCATCAACCATCTTGTTTGTTTGAAGAATCCTATTAAAAAGATTAGTCAACCATTTTATGGCCACATCTCCCAAGCCCCTCCGCACTTCAATAGGGACGTCATCAGGTCCCAACGCTTTATTATTCTTCATCCTCCTTAAAGCCTCCTTAACCTCATGTGTATTAATTCTGCGTACAAATCTTCTATTCAAATCATCAAAAACGTCCTCCAAAACCACCTCACTCTTGTCACCATTCCCATTAAAAAAATTATTAAAGTAGTCTAACCATCTTTCACTTACATCTTCATCCCTCACCAAAAGTTTTTGATTTTCATCCTTGATACATCTAACTTGGGTGAGGTCTTTACTCTTCTTATCCCTCATTTTTGCAAGTTTGTAAATACCTTTCTCTCCATCCTTGCTCTCAAGATTTTTATACAAATCGTCAAAAACTTTGCCTCTAGCTTCCCACACTGCTTTCTTTACATCCTTTCTCGCTACTCTAAACTTTTGCAAATTCTCATCATTGGACACTTATGCAAAGATCTAAAACATTCCTTCTTCTGTTTAATAACCTCTTGCACCTCTCCATTCCACCACCATGTTTCCTTTGTAAAAATTTTATTCCCTTTGCTTTCACCTAACATCCTCCTTCCCACATTTTGGACACACATAGTTATCTTATTCCATATTTTATTAGCTTCTCCAATAAACTCCCACGGTCCTTCACGCAACATATTTTCTTTAAACTCTATTTGTTTCTCCTCCTTTAGCTTCCACCATCTTATCCTTGGATTTGGATCCTTCTTCCTCAAATTAAGAACTTTGTTGAACCTAACCTCTAGAACAACCAACTTATGTTGTGTCGCCACACATTCCCCAAGGTAGACCTTACAGTCAATACACGAATTTCTATCTTCCCGTCTAGTCATAAAGAAATCAATTTGACTACGATTTTGGCCACTATGATACGTGATAAGATGAGACTCCCTTTTCCGGAAAAAAGTGTTCACTAGCATCAAATCATAGGCTAGTGCATAGTTCAAGATATCTTCTCCAGTCTCATTTCTCGTCCCATAGCCAAAACCACAATGAATTCTATCAAAACCTCCACTATTTTTACCAACATGCCCATTTAGATCGCCTCCTAGGAAAATCTTCTCCTCTCTTGGTATCCCTCTAAGAACCTCCTCCAAGTCTTCCCAAAATTGGTTCTTTTCATCTGATAGTAATCCCACTTGGGGTGCATACACACTAAGAATATTTAAAATAAGATCCCTCACTACAAGCTTAATCATCATAATCCTGTCGCATTTCCTTTTTACATCAACGACTTTATCTCTGAAACTTCTATCGATCATAATTCCAACTCCATTGCGACTCTTGATAGTACCTGTATACCACAACTTGAAACCGGTGCCCTCCACTTCCTTGGCCTTTTCTCCAACCCATTTAGTTTCTTGCAAGCAAACAATATTCACTTTCCTTCTGGTAAAGACATTTGCTAACTCCCTCAGTTTACTCGTTAATGTTCCTATGTTTCAGCTTCCCAATTTCATCCTAAACCCCTGGGCTGTGTTTGCCCACCACGCTCGCCCATCTGCGTGTTGGCACCTTTGTCTTTTTGTCACCAAATCCGGGTGAAGACCTGGCGCCTTGCCTTTCGGCATGGACCCTAGCACACTTTTCACTACATCCCGGGATCGATGTAGCGCCTTGCCTTGTGGCGAGGACCCTAGCACACTTTTCGATACACCCTGGGTCCGATGTAACGCGTCGCTATGAAGGGAACGCCCCAACGAAATATCATAAAGGTTCATCACATAAGAATAGCTAATTTTTTATGGCCGGTTCGCAACTCCTGACGCTAACCCTCCTCCTTTCTCCTGGCTTGGGACAGACCATACATAAAAATTTAACTCAAAATGTAATCATAAATGTATCTATTTGTCTTTCTTAAATCAACAAAAATAAATAAATATAATCACTGGCCTAGTGGCCTTTGCAATGCTTGACCAAATTTTCATATTTTGGGAAAAACACATAATTCTTAGATACGCTTTTACCATCTTTTATCATGATATTGTGGTCCAAGAGATCACCAGTTCATTTGTTGGGTATTATGCATAACAATTATACTAGCAATTCTGTTACTTTTCTCAACAGACATTTCTAAATACTTTCATGGAAATTTTAGGGATACGATCAACTTACAACAATAAGCTTCCCAGCATTTTCTGGTCTTTTTGCAATCTTAATAGCAGCAGCAGCAGCAGCTCCGGAAGATATTCCCACCTACAATGATATCCAGAGTAAGTGGTTCAATTTCAATCGACTATAGAATTAAAAGAAGAGAAAATGTTAACCAGCTTATATATTTTTTTTGATCAGCAACCAGCTTATATATATATATTTACCAAATCCAAATATTCTTTACAAACTAGGCTCAACACAATATATTAGATGCTCACTCTTCGTTGTTTCTATAGGTTTAGAACTTACAAATAGGCCTTCTTTAAGTGCAAGAAGTTTCGCAGTTTCTATTGCTTCATCACTTGATATCTGCGAACCACACATCTTAGGTTTAATAGAATATTAAATGTTGCAACATTAAAAACAAATACTGCAAAAAGATGAGATATTCGATGTCTCTCTAATACAGCACATCAATCACAATTTTATTTTTCAGACTTTAAATTTGTAGCATAAATGAAATCTGCATCTAATAAAAATCAATTATGACATATTAGAAGTGAAGTTGTACATTACAAAATATTTCTCTGTCAAATCATAATTTGTCAATATTTGCATTGGTAGCCCAAAAATCATTACCTAATCTTGAAAGATATCTGGAATTCCCATTTTCTATATAAAACTGTTCAGCTACATTTGATATGAAACTTAATCAGATTAGGTATAATTATGTTAAGAATTTTAGAATGTGGTGTCTTGGATGACCACACTTAAGTCTTTAATTATAATAAGCAAATAGAACCGCACTGATTGCATAGGATCAATCTAATAATGAGTAATAAAGACTAAATCTCTAATTGATATCTAATTGATATCTAATCATAAATATATAATCTTAACATTACGTAAATTAGTACTCAGAAGTTTATATTGTAACTTGCCTAGGGAAGAGGAAAACCATAGTGCATTAGGACAATCAGAAAATAACTAAATAGGTTTTCAAACTGGAAATGACCAATGAATAGCAAAAAATTGCTTTGATCAAGTGAAAATTTTATCAATTTATAACATTAATAAACCAGGAAACTGCCAGATCAAACCCTATCTAAAATAGGTTTAAATGTCAAGCGATTATCAATAGTTGGATGTTAAAATCATTAGTCGTCCCATTTTCTAAAAGTCTACATGACATTTCCAAACAACTTTAAATAAATATTTTCATAAACAATTTTTTTTAAAGTGTGATTACATGATCGCTTGAATAATGTGATTATTATCCACAAGTAATTAAAAACTTACTTGAATGACTTCATCAAGAAGATTGACTTCCAAGACACCAGGGATAAAACCAGCACCAATCCCTTGAATCTTGTGTGGACCTGAACATTCACAATAGAAATTTGCAAATTAACCACAACTAGAAAATATAGTCCTTCACCTCAACCGTAAGGATTTATTTTAAATAAAAATTGGGAAAAATATAGTAGTTACATCCTCCGGAGAGCAAAACAAACAAGAAAAGATAAACAGGAACTGGTTTATAGTTTAAACTCTAACGGGATAATTTTAAGCTATAGAAAAGACAGCATAATCACAGTGACATCAACTTTACATGATTACTAGTTAGCATGTGATTAGTCCAAAGATCAATCTGGTCAGGCAACCATGAAATGGTGTCAAGAAAAATTCATAACAAGGAAAGATTTAGTGAATGCTGTATTATAAAGAAAGCCTAGTGATAATCTTTTTTCCATAATTTGGACCAGCTGAATAATTGAAACCCAGTTCCTCCTGGATGATAAGAGGAAAGTAAGTGAGATGGGAGGTATTATTCAACAATACCTTCAACACAATCAATTTTTAAATGACATCCAATAGCATTTGCATGGAAAGTAATAATCATGCCCTAACCCATTGTGTGAGGTTGGCTATATTATCGATAGGTGCCATTGTTTTCTATCATAAACCAAATTTCCAGAAAAACCGAGAAGAGAATGGCAAGAAAAGAAAAGGTAAAAGCAGGAAGAACAAATTTTTAATTTTTTTTAATGGTTTCTCCTAAAGTTTTGTTAAGTTCTACTCGAATTACACAGCTCTCAAAAAATGAAAAGAAAATCAAATAAAACATCAAATTGTAATGAGCTTTATTGTTCATGTTCACTCCAAAAAACTACATTATAACAGAAGAGGTTACAACTCACCAGGTTTTCCTCCTGAGAGCACTGGGCTTTCAACTGGTTCCACACCAATCAGCTGCATAAAGGGAACAGATGTTGAGTGTATGAAAAAAGAATGATATAGCTATAGCCTATAGCAGAGATGAATTATCTCCATTTTCAGGAAAATCTTGTTCAAGAACTTCAAGTATCCCTAAATGTACCTTGTTGGGAAGTCACCTTAATTGTGATCACCCCTAGCCCACCTTAGTGGTGGCAGGTAGCCGTGGGCAAAGAGGGACATGTTGAAGTCCCACATTGTGACAGGTAGCCGTGGGAAACACGGGTACGTGTTGAAGTCCCACATTGGCTACAAATAGTGTCAAGATACAGTATATAAGTGGGAGCAATCTTCACCTTACAAACCGATTTTGTAAAGTTGAGTTAAGCTCAAACACACATTCTAAGACATCTAAATGTATATTCCGGGGGGGGAAAACTAACATTTATATTCGGATTCTGCTCTTTAAGATATTTTCCAGCACCTGTTATTGTACCACCAGTGCCTATCCCAGAAACAAATGCATCAATTTTCCCATCCGAGCCTTTCCATATCTCTGGACCAGTGGTTTCATAATGAATCTGCAATGACAATGTACAAGTATCAAGAATCAGTTGTACCAGTTACAGAAAAATTTGCTTAAATACCTTGGGATTGGCAGGGTTTTCAAATTGTTGAAGTATGTAGGCATTGGGTGTCTTAGCCAATATCTCTTCAGCCTTCTGAACAGCACCTTTCATTCCCTTAGCAGGATCTGTCAGAACCAACTCAGCTCCAAAAGCTAACAGAATGATTCTTCTCTCGAGACTCATAGAAGCTGGCATGGTAATTATGAGCTTGTAACCCCTGGCTGCTGCCATGAAGGCTAATCCAATGCCAGTATTACCACTTGTCGGTTCAATGAGGACACTCTTCCATAAAATAAGATACCCAAATATCAGTATTATACATTAAATTGCCAACTCAGAGAAACACTAAATTAATACCCAGAATTCCTTTTTCTCACTGTACCACACTTCCAAGTATTGTACATATCAGTTGTACATAACCAGGTTTAGGAACATCATGATTCACACAAACACAAACAATGAGTTAATCATGATATAACTGTTTATACCATTCCAATATGACACCTTTACTAGTCTATTAGTAGCTTCACTTCGCTTTAGTTATCAGCAAGGTATACCAACCTTTCCAGGTGTGATAAGTCCCTTCTCTTCTGCATCAGCAATCATACTATACCCAATCCTGTGTGTCAAAAACAAGAGAACAAGCACGAAATAAAATATAAAATATAAAAAAAAAGCCATGCAAAGCATAATGCTACTGAAAGCATTAACTTAAACTCAAAGAATCAATAGTCACGACAATGGAAAAATAGTTACCTGTCCTTCACACTAGAGCATGGCTCCATCAACTCCAGTTTAGCAGCAACTCGGGCAACACAACCATCCGCAAGTTTATTTAGATATACTAAGGGGGTTTTACCAATCAACTACATAAAATACACATCAGACAACAGTCCATAATCTAGAAAGAAACACTATCAACAGGGGCAAAACCCAGAATGAAAAAGCATGCAGAAATGGGCATCATGGTACACAAACTCACTTCCGTAACATCTTTGGCAATTCCAGACCTTTCAAAAGCCATTATATCTGCTCACTACAAAGCTGACAAACAAACACAAACTATTAGCATAGAACCTACAAATTCCATATCCGCAACCACAAAACTACCAAAACCCACACACCCGAACTAAGAAGAAGAAGAAAATTCAATTGTAATAAAATTTCAATCTTGTTTGGCTAGAAAGAAATACTACATTTCAACATTTCCTTGACATGACCATTCTCGGAACCAAGTAGGAGGATCACAAAAACGAGAAAATCTACTACTTTTTTGCGTGAAATATCAGTGCATAAGTGAATATATAAAGAACAGTAAAACTAAAATATGAAAATGACAATCTGACTATATTTAATCACCAATAATAAATTAATAATATTCTAAATTGGGGTTTGCATTGGCCATCATCAAGCGTCGCCGTTTCAACTCCGACAGCCGTCATGCAAAAAGAAAAAAAAATATATAAAAAAGAATTAAACAACCACTGGTATTGATGGATTAAGATTGATTAGAGGCAAATAAACCCTAATTCAGATGAGTAATTAGCAAACAATAGTTTGATTAATGTAGTGGAGGATCATAAAGAAACAAAAATGACCTTGAGGAACAGGAATGACGATAGTGAATAAAACACTAAGACAAGCACAGCAGCGATCTCTGAACAACAAAGTACTGCGAAGCTAACGACACTCGCATTGCAGTCATATACTCATATATTTACCGAAAAGGAAAACAATAATAATGATTTTTGGACCGTGCTAGTTCTGCGTTTATCACAAGCAGTGTTTTTTTTTAATTGTTTTTTGGGCCACACAGAGTTATGTAGCATAATAACTAATAAGAAATAAAAAAAACTAGTCGGATACGGAGAGGTATTTAATTCGAATCCTAAGAAAATTTTAAAGTTGAAAAAACATTGCATAATTTTGTAAAAAAAAATCTCTCCATTTACCGTGACTTATTTTTTCGTAATAAAACCCCTTGAATAAGGTCCTCATCTTTCGACCACAAGTCTTATCCATTCATTTCATCCATCCACCATTGGAGCCTCTGCCTCAACATGGCAAGCCTTCAGTTAACAACAACACCCTTCACTCTTTTCAGGCAACAAAGGCACCAGCCCACAAAGAAGAACTCCACTGCTTTTCAGCTGAACCCTCATCGGCCACGTCCCCTCACAGTGAGTGTGAGGTCCTATAAAGTGGTGATTGAGCACGATGGAGAGTCCACTGAGGTGGAGGTTGAACCTGACGAGACCATTCTGTCAAAGGCATTGGACTCTGGCTTGTCTGTGCCTCACGATTGCAAGCTTGGAGTCTGCATGACATGCCCTGCTCGCCTCATTAGTGGATCTGTTGATCAGAGTGATGGAATGCTAAGTGATGATGTGGTGGAGCGTGGCTATGCACTCTTGTGTGCAGCCTACCCTCAATCCGATTGTCATATTAAGATTATCCCCGAGGATGAGCTTTTGTCTTTGCAGTTAGCCACAGCCAATGACTAGTCTGTTTTTGAGTTTTGAATCTAGTGTAATTAATTCCATGCTGCTGCTGAGTCTTTACTTGTTTCTTAAAAATATTTGCTGATGTCGCTCTGGTTTTATATATGCTACTTCTGTTCTACTATTATGTAGCATTTTATTGATGCATGAAATACAACATTTGACTCAAATTAGAATAGACACCAACTGCCCAACACGGCTGATAAATGGTTATCTAGCACAATGAACTAAATGTGGATACATAATTATCATTTTGCAATTTTATTTAAAAATTCTTAACTTTATTCACATATTACAAGGGTGCAATCCAAAATGGAAGTAGAATTTCACAGTTGCCAAATGATTCAAATCCTACCTAGGCTAGCCTTACCAAGGTTTTAAATAACAAAAAGAAAATGGTGTATGACCATGTTCTCAGCCCCAACGTCAAGGTTTAGTCACTGACCGCACCACAACCACATTTGTCTCCGTAATTTCTCACCCCATCGAAGATTGCAACGAAATTCATCACAATTGCAACTGCAATCTAAAACCTTGCCTTTAAATAAGAGGACCGAATTCCCCTTCCATTTGTATAAAATGTAAGCTTATACGCATCTCATATATATAACCATGGTATTGGATACCGAGCAATAACACAACAATCGAGAAGAGAGAAAAGGAAGAAGAAAACAACACACAGAGTTTACCCTGGTTCACTCAATGTGGGCTACGTCCAGCTATTCAGTATATTTCCTCACACACTCGTACAATTGCATTCAGATTATAAGAAAATATATAGGCTTAGAAACCCTAAGCACCGTAGCTATTCATGGACTCAAACTCAAACTACAAATAATAAAGCTCGAGGCTAACAACTGTACAAGGCATTGAAAAACGTTCCGGAGGCGCTACCCCCTAGCCCCCGTCGGGACGACTCCCCTGGACCGTGTATATTTACTAACGGCACAGTATAAGCCATACCCAACACATGGGACTATAAACAATGCCAACTGAATGAGCACACCTCAAGGTCAAATGCGGTTGAATGACTTCTTGGGCATCTGCTTAATCTTTACCTTTAAGTTGAAGCCATTATCAATGATAGACCAAAGAACAATCTGAAGCTTCCCCTCCACCCTTTCTTCTTTCCTTGGAGTGTAAATTACGAAATGGATATCATCAGCCAATGCTCTCTCAGCCAGAATTGCCACCCCCAGCGGCACAAGTGGTTTTGTTCTTGGTAGAAGCCAGGTCAAACTTGATGTCCTTGGAAATGGAATGTGCCACAGCAACAACCTTGCTAGTTACCCTATGAACAATGCAAGCACGAACCGAGGCTTTTGATATGAAAATGTCCAAACAAAACGGTTCATGATAAGGCCCTGTAAGCTGGTTAAACATGGGTGTCATCTGCCTCTTGTTCACAGTAGACCCATCATTGATTTCTTCCACGCGGGGCACAACACTTTTACTTCTTGTCAATTCATTAACTCTGGGAAGCTTGTGATCTTTGGAAACCACATTTGGAGTTGTTTTAGCTTTGTTTACCTCCTCTTTTTTCTTGAAAGATTTCTTCCGGTGAAAATCTAAATTATACTCTTCAAACTCCTTGGAACTGCATTCCAGCTTGTAGAATAGATTGCCACGAACTCTCGTATTATCTATGTACTCAAAATCTAGTTCCCCCTCAACACGATCATCAAGGGCTTCATCAGTCACTTGCGAACCAAAAGAAGTAATAGCTCTTGATGCTGGTTCTCGCCAGGCTTGTGCAACCCCAGATGAGACCCCCCAAGCATCATGATCCACAAGCTCGATATCACATCCAGTTGAGGGGTGGTTGAAGTGGGAGAAAAATGGGGAAAGATGGAGGCTGGTAGAAGGTGAACTCGCTGCAGCCTCAACATCTTTGTTGGGGATGGTGGTGAGGGACTTGAAGCAGAGATTGAATGTCCTGGAGAGAATGTGCCGTTTGTATAAGGATGCACCCTTCCTTGCGAGCACAGACACCATGATCAGAAGCAGGAAAAACAAGTTGATGCTCACAGAAGCAAAAAACCAAACAGTTAAGAGGGTACTCTCTCACACAGGAGCTAACTCGACTCGAGGGATCGTGAAGCCCGTAGTAATCGAAAACCCGACCCTTTGGATGTATACGAAAAATAACGAATGAATAAATTAAAGCAATCTGAAATGTACTTTAAATTACAAACAACGTTCGCAATAACTGGGTTGGGACTTTAAATTACAAACAACGTCCGCAATAACTGGGTTGGGATTTTGCCTTTGCCGTGTACGCGCCTTTTTTCCTTTTTTAGTCTTCTCTAGCGCCGTACAAACATATACTCTCACATATAATACTTTTAAACGTATACTCCAAACAAAATATTGACTTTTTTATATCATTTTATTCAATTCCTAATTTTTTTCTTCCATTTTAAAATAAAAAAAAAATTGAACTCTATTTTTAAAAAAATTTACTATTTTAATCCTCATATTTCAAAATAGACACATTTCATTTCTTTTATTTTAAAAATTCACAATTTTAATCTCATTTTATAAAAATATGTAGAAATTCACAATTTTGTTTCTTATATTATAATTGAATATGTTAGATTTAGAATTCAAAATAAATGAAATAAAACGGAAATATGTGAAAAAATTGTTCAAAGTACAATCGCCTATGTCATGATGATTGATGAATTACTGCGGACATTGAGTGGCGCAAAGGAATTGAGCAGAAACCCGCATCTACTCTACCAGATTCAGATATATACAATAGGAACAGCACAATCAGTATTTGCTTCTGTTGAAGAGCCGTTGTATATTACTCCCCAGTAACTTCACCTATTCGGCTACACATGATCATACGGCAACAGGTCTGGTGCCAGATGCAGTCGAATCTTTTTGGCAGAAGAAACATTCACATAAAATAAAATTTACTTCAATGACAAGGGACAGAACAATATTTCCCTCAAAATCAATAGAACTTATTCATAATACCCAGATGAAAGCACATCGCAGAAGCTTCAAATGCCTTGAAAATTGACTTGCATACAAGGCAATGAATCTCTGGAAAAAAAAACAGAGTATCACGAGAAGTACAGGACTCAGTCATTCTGTTAGACCAGAACAGTCTTCGAACTATCACCGGAAGCATTTGTGGCACTTTCATCAAAATACATTTCATTTGAAGCAACTACTGGGTTCAAACGTAAATCCTTTTCATTCTCACATCCAATTTCACTGTTGGAAACAGATCCTACTTGCAACAAACTTTCATCAGCATGATTGAGAGCAGAACTGGATTCATCTACATTTCGATTATTCCCCTTTGTAATATTCTCTTCAGATATATTTCCTGAAGGAACAAACTCAAGAGCGTCATTCATACAAACCTCTTTAATAGGCAGAGTATTGTATGCCATTTCAGAATCCAACACTGGATTAATGTCAAGCTCCAATGAATCACAATTCATAGCAGTGGACGAGTGACACTTCTTGTCAAGGTTTTCTTCTGCTTGACATGGATCAGAACAAGTAGTTTCCTGAACCAAAGTTCGAACTTTCAGAATATCTACTGGGTGACTACTAACAGAAGTGTCAATCGGAGAAATGGATTGACATTTGGTAGAAAAATCTAATCTATCGACAGGAGGAGCAGCCACTACTTTATTCTTCATTTCTAGTTCACTGTGACTAGTTCCAGAAGGAGAAATACATTTATCTGAAACTGGATCAGACATCATTTCCTCAGAATGAGATTTGGAACAGATAATCCCATCAACCAAAACTTGGTTGTTTAGTTCTTCAGAAGCGTCACTGCATTCATCATTCGTCTCATTAGCAGGACTTGAACTAACATCATCACTTCCATGAGGATCTTGTGGAGTAGAAGAACCCATATCTGACTTATTTTCCATTTTGGTCTTGATAAAATCTTTGTCTCCATTTTCCAATTTCTCAGATACTATATAAGGAAAAAAAAGAAGTAAAACTTATGCACAGGCAGAACTAACTTGCTAAAATTCAAATAAACAAAAACAACATAAACACCTGTGGTTTTATTACCCTCATGGTTTCCTTGTTCCGCTAACAGCTTCTTTAACATATCTATACCAGGGAAGACCATCATATTCAGTGACTTCATTTCTTGCCTGAGTGATTCGTCCAGATGTGTGAAGCCAAAAACTGTTGTCCATGTATTTGTGAGTTCAGCAATTGCAGGAATAACTAGTTTTTCAACCTTCAGAGAGCAAAGGGTCTTCCAATTGAGGAGGAACACATAAGTTAAGAACAAGTCAATGTCATTAAAAGATGCATACAGAAAGTCCCCGATCAAAATTTTAAATAGATCTTAGGTGCAAGGAAATCACAAAGCCATAGCTTCAATGTTTACCGATTCAATGGCAGAAAAAAGCCGGCGGCACATCCCCTGGCGCCTATATATATGGCGAGTTCCAATAAATGGCATCTCTGCTATCTGAGTTCCATGGAACCTAAGAGAGAAAGTAAATACTTGCATTATACTCCCTTTATTCTCACTAACAAGATAAACACATAGCAGCATAGATATAGATTATGAGAATGAGAGGGAGAGAGAGAGAGCAAGAAAACAATCATATGACCTTTTACCATCCTTTTAAGCAAAATCATAAAACTGAATATTATTTTCAAGAAAGTTAGAAACAAGAGCAAGTGGCTACACAATGTCACTCAAGCTTAATTGTTACCAGTAATATAGCATCTTTTGTAAAGGCCGAAGGATTAGGGCACTGCCAAACTTATGAATCCTTTATCCTTGCCATTGACAACTTCGTAATTTCTAACTCATTTTAACAGACTTGTATATGGAAAGGAGAAGTTCTCTACAAAGTAGTCACACTAGTGTGTGACAGATGCTAGCAAATTCAACAGACTAGTCATTTGAAAGGAGAAGCTCTCTCTAAAGGAATTGAAGAATGACTGATGTACATGTGTGTGTGTCTGTGTCTATTTTTGGTTCCCCATAAGTGTCCTCCTTCGGAAGCAATTCTGTTTGAGGCATTGTTGGACACTAGATATTTACATAATTAAGAATTTCATTCCCTTCACTTGATCAAAACAAACTCTCAATAACTACAAAGTTTTCTTTCTTTTTATTTCCTTGTCAAGTGTCAACTATTCTTTTCAATTATTTCCTTAGTTCCCTCACTTCTCTAAAGTAGATCTGGAAGGTGGGTGGACTTTCAATCCAATTGCAACTGAAAAACCTTTCACCCTCTCAACTTCTATTTTTCTGCAGTTTGCCCTAAAGAATAGGTCAGAAATCCCAAAAATGAGTCAGCAAGGAAAAGGGGCTTAGAACCTGATAGATGCTGCAGCAATGATTTCATCCCCTCTCTCCAAAATAGCAGTGTAAAAGCCACTATAGTTCAACCGACTAAAGTTTGATCTGAAAATGAATAGAAAGCAAAAAAAAATAGAGAAGAGAAAGAACTGTCAAGGGTAGAAATTATGCATCTCACAGAAAAAACAATATGCAGAAAGAGTATACTTTGATTTGTTAATTTAATGTACTTTGAGCACAATGCTGAAGTACATGGTGCATCATTCTATTAGCACCTTCAAATTTTGAAGTAACCCAAACAAACCACAGTCAGTAAAACAATGCTTATAAACTAATGGCTTAATTGCATTCCCTCCCTTTAGTTTGGAATGAGTGATTTTAGTCCCGTGATTTTTAAATTTTAGCAAATTTGGTCCCTTCTCCTTTGTCAATTTTCTAGTACCAAAAACCCTCAATTTCTCACTTAATTTGCTAATTTTAGAAATAAAAGACTGAATTAGCTTCAATAAAACTTGGGAGACCAAAATCAGACATAGTCTAAATTAGAGGGACCAAGAGTGGAAATGTGCAATTAATCATAAACTAATCATTTCCATTTCTACCAACTTAAATTATCAAGCAGTCAACATCATGTAGTAATTCAGATATCATTAAAAGTTAAAACAACAAAAAGGAACACATTTATCAATTTACAGCTTTATAAATGCTGAAAACTATAACATACAGAATCAGACATGGCATTCATCCACATAATTAAATGAGAGGTCTCATGAATGATGAATCAATAATAGGGTATTATGGTTCATGGATAAAGTTTTAACTAGTGCTTACCCACTATTATATAAAACGTTACGGATTAAATTGATCCCACTCCTCCGATCAATAACAGGTAAAAAGCATTCATCCATCACAGTCAGTGCGATAGCCAACTTGGAATTGCATTCTACCCTCTGGCTAATACCCCTGCAAGCTGCCTCTGAGTCTTCCTCTGTCCTATGAATGAGAGACCATGAAAAACCAGCTTCCAGCTCATGCTTGGTACCAAGGTATTTCATCAAGTGTTCAGAAAGCTGTAAAAGTACAAATAATAATAATTAAGAATCCGGTATTAGCACAGCAGCACTACAAAGTTCACTTCTATTTTTATTATTCTTTGGAAATTTTTCAGTTTAACAAAACATTAAAATTCACAAGTTCCTAAAAAAAAGAATTCTAAGAGTCTTGAAATAAACACAAATTTCATAGACTGGTGCACAACCATAAGAGGTACTCTGATGAATGCTGAATTGTAAGGTAGAAAATGGTTAAGGAAATACATATAAATTTGTTAAGTTATACTTCAAAACATTGAAAAGCAGAAATAACTGTAAGAGGTACCTCTCTGCACTCTTTCCCACAAAAAGAAAGGCTTGATGTATTGATGCTATTAGGAAGGGTATCCATCTCCTTAGTGCAAGAGTCATGATCTATGCAAACAGAAAGTATTTATTAAATGAAGTCCAAGTGATATATAAAAAGAGAGAAGAGAAGTAATGACCAAAAAAATATAAACATATCGAAGAAACATCAAACGTAAACGAGAGAAAGTGAATACATTTTTTCTCACATAAGTTGCAAATGTGTAGGACATACACAGATGCATCATCTTTTTCAGAATTTCCACTGGCTATCCCACAATATTTACAGGTGCAATTTGGACAATGCCATTCACCCAGAGGAAGCATCTGCAATAACATAAATGAATTCCTATTGAAGACAGACATCCTCCTATAATAATTAATAAATCAATTATGTGGCTAAAATAAAGAACAGTAGGCAATTGCAACAAGTCAATAACACTTCTGTCAAAGTTTCAACAATATATTATTCTAGTTTTTGTGTACGGAATACTGACTCTAATACTATGAGAAAACCTATTAAACTTGCCTACTATAAAGACAATGGCAAAATCATAATAACAAGAAAGTATCTTCAGTCCCCTTGACTTCATAACAACAAAGCTCCCAACAATGAGATATAACCGCCCCCCTTCCACCACCCCAAACAAAAACAAGACAAACCAAATAGCATTGGAAAGGGAAACATAAATTTAATATGCCATAGTCCACTGAGAGACAATGCAAAACATTACAGAGAACAAAATATGTACTAACCATAACAAACCATATGGAAAATAAAATATGCACCCATACCTGTATATCTAAGCAGCTCTGATGAAATGTGGATGGACAACCATCACAACAGATTAAATCCCCTCCATCTCCACATATACCACAAGTATCATCATTTGGATCATCTCCATCAATATCCACTGAATGGAACCCAATTTTTTCAGAATGCTCTTGTCTATTCCATGCATCTATCTGGCATTGTAGAAGAGAAACTCCAGATTCTAAATATATATTTTGATATGGCTGTGGCAATTTGCTTCCTGCATGAAGCTCAAACTTTGAAACTGTGAGGATCTTACTACAGCAGCCACAATGAATGCCATCTCTTGTGATCCACCCCTCCAGCATGACTTTCTTCCTTCTGCGGTACTGAACCTTTTGGCTTAACTCTACTGTTCCAGAGTCAATCAACCATGAAAGAACTGTTCGTTTGCCCATATATGGTACAAAGCCATCAGATTCTGAATTTGATCCTTTGTTAGAACTGCGAACTAACAAGGTACATCTTCCATGTTTTTTACTCTTCCGTCCGTGTATCTGAGGATCACATCCAAACAATGGTTTTTCTATTCCATCCCCAGAGTGATTGGTAGCATTCTGGATTTTAAAGGGAGCACTGATAATGGCGTTTTCAAACATTTTATTTTTCATTGACTTACTCCCCTGCTTTATAAAGGAGCTTAATTTCTCCTCATTGTTATCACCATCCGTGCTATTCAAATCACGCTTGTTGCTGGCAGATCTTCTTATTTGAGGCTCTTTTTCATTATCACTTTCACTATCATATTTTTTCTTCTTTTTCAATTCTTTCTCCATTTTCTTCCTAGTTTTCCTTGTTAGCTGATTGAGCACCTCATCTGCAATAGGAGCAAAAGAACTACTATCCCCTTTGGGCTTGGCCTCATTAGCATCTTCATTCAATTGCTTTTGAAGTGCTTCGTAGGCCTTGATGATAGACCAATAAGCTGTACCTGCTGGATTAATGTAAACTGCATCCAGATAGTCCCTGTTCCTTCGAGGTCGATAGTCTATGGTCCAACCTGAATTCAGCAGCATCTCCCTTATTCGTTCACGCAGTTTCTGTTTTTCTGTACCACTTCCACGCTTGATTTTTCCTTCTTTCGTTCTTGTGGTTGGGAGTTTTTCATGCACAGGAGTCTGCTCATCCTCAGACATTATTTTTTTTGCTGGCTTCCGTGCTTCAGTATTTCTTATTCCCAAATTCAATGATGTGTCACTGTTATCTGAATCCCCCTCATCACCCTTACTGTCCTTGCTTGACAACAATTTTCTTGATGCTACCCGTTTCTTCTCTGGCCTCTTGAGTAATCCTGGTTTCTCAACAGGTTTCGTTTCCAAGTATGACAAAGGACGGATTGGAACATTCCTCTTGGCAGCCTCTTCAGTCTTCAACCTCTTGGTAGTCTCTTCAGTCATCAACCTCTTAGCAGTCTCTTCAGACTTCAACCTTTGCCTGCCTTCCACAGGTTTGTGATGATCATAATCCTGTTCTGATGGCCCACCCACCTTCTTCTTATTAACCATTACCTTCAAAACACCATTCTTCCCCTGAACCCTAATGGACTCATCTGAATTAAACTTCTCCCTCTGCAAGCGTAGAGGTACCCGGACTCCATCCCTGTTTATCTTGTACCTACTGTGATCAACATTATCCCCCGGATACAAGCCACTAGGCCTGTCACCGTAAGAGTTCTTTCTCTTATCAAGAATTCGTCCACTTGAACCTGTTATGAATTCCCTATCAGTGCCACTTCTTGCAGCATGGATTGATCCAATAAACCTTCCTCCTCCATGACCATCCAAATGCCTCCTCCTCATGTTCTCCACATCCATGCCATCGTAATCATCAAAATCGTACACACCCAACTTACTACGGTTTCTTTCCCACTGCTCCAACCATTTCTCCGCAGCAATATCCTCCCCATTACCCCTAATTCGTTGTACTCTATCCCTCTTTCGACTAATTTCACTCCCACCCCGCTCAGAGGCAGCCAAACCATTGCAAACTCGAATAGTCTCGGGACCAAGCCTTCTACCAGGAGGCATTAGTGACTCATCGCTTGATCCAGAATCACTCAATGACGTATTGATGTTTGGCCTTTTCTTGGATTCATAGAGCTTGCGAGAGGTGGAAGCAGTAGCACCCAACCCATCCCCTTTCTTTCGCACAATTAAACAACCCGAGGAGTTTCTGCTCTTCACCACAACCCCAGAACCACCCGATCTCAAGCCGGATTCCATCTACCAAAGCCCCTCCCCCAAAATTAACATCACCCGCAACCAAAGCTAAACCCTAATTCCCAGATCTGAAGCCAAATCAATCCTAATTCCACAAAGTTCCACCCTCCCCCTCGGACAAAAGCAAAATTTCAACGGAATCTTACCTCGCCGGAAAATTCACGGATTCCGTACCTCGCAGTAAACTGTTGCCTGCGAGTGCGACGCAAGTCCCCGCTGAAAAACCCAAAGTGATCCGAGAGCGATGCGACTCAGAAAGAAAGTAAAACGAAAATCGGAATAAGAAAGAGACAGGGAGCGAAAGGAGGAGAGATTTTTGGGTTGTGATTTGCAGATGCAACGCCTAAGCCAATATCGATTATAAATAAATATATATATAAAAAGTTAAAAACACAAACTGAAAACAGTGTCAGCGTTTACCCCCTTTATGTTTTGCTTATTTTATTTTCCCTCCAAAATTTCTCTTTTGTTGAATCTCATGCTTCCGATGCTGCCACCTTGCATATGTGGACGTGGCAAAATCACAACGGTTTGCGAGACTGTTTATACAGTTTTTTCCTACGCATGTGTACTACTAGGTTCTTGATGTGTATTCTGACAATTTATAGAATCGCTATCGTAAACTAGGGTTATTTGTAAGAGTTTAACAACTGTGATGCATTCATTTTATAATAGCGTTTAATCACATATCACTCACTCTTAGTACGTAAGACTTTCAAAAAGATAATTATTATAAATATTAATACGTAGTATATTTATATAAGATAATTTGTAATTAAATTATACGTTAAAATTTATCTCTTATTTTTTTAAATCCACAATTTTAATCTTTTTATTTTTAATCAAGACATTTAATTCCTCATTTTTTAAAAAATTCATGATGTTAGTCTTCATTTTGTAATTTAAACATTTTGTTTTTCATTTTTTTAAAATCACAATTTTAACCAAATTTAAATGTTATCAATATACTTCATTAACGTTAATTAATATATGTCTATCTATTTATTGACCAATGATGTTTTTTTTTTAAATTATTTAATTACTAATAAACTTAATTTATTAAAAAAATACACAATCAAGTTAGAAATTGACCACGAAGACTTAAATCGCATTTTTTTGAAAAATAGGATACAAAATGTCTTAAATAATGAATAAGAAGATTAAAATCGCAGAATTTTTAAAAATAGATGAAAAATATCTCAATTAAAAAATAAGAAAACTAATATTATAAAATTGAAAAATCAAGGAGACGAAATTACATTTTAGCCTAAATTATAATATATATTTTTTACATATTCATTTATTGTTTTGTTTATTTATAAATTGATCTAATTCAATAAAGAACGAAAACATCAATCTAAAACTGAAAATGAATAAATTAAAAGTTGGAAAAGTTTAAAAGAATGAAAACTTTATTTTATTGGATCAAAATTTGAATTTGATTTTAAAATGACTGAATTCATTAATCAATTTATGCCATCACTCTTGTTTACATACTTATCTCTCTGTATATAAATTGAAATGATTATGTTTTTAGGTACTATTCTTTAACGAGGGTGCTTTTTAATGTTTTTATATATTTATATACTGCTTTTAAGTATCGAAAACGAAATATATTTCAATCATGATTTAAAAATTGGATTGGAATCACCTGTTTTTATATTTTTCATACAGGTCACCTGAGTTCCACCGGTGATTCCAATCCGATTTTTAAATCATGCTTGAAATATATAAAAAAATGTGGGCTTAATTACAGAAAGTAAAAAGCACAAAATAAAAAGCTTCACCAGAAATACAATTGTCATTTACTGAACAGTGTACACCAAGAGACCCAACATAGGGCCACCCAAAAAAACCCACATTATAACAAAATTCTATGAAGAACTTTGGCAGAAATGGGCCACAAGCCGAATACAATGACCTCGGATTGGAAGGGAAGAATCATAATTTCTTGCTTCCCTCGGCTACTCATTAAATATAGTCGAGACAGATTAAACACATTACACATGCTACCAATCTAGTCTAGAAAAAAAAAGGAAAAAATATGTAAAAAAATTGCTCAAAGTACAATTGATTATGTCATGTGGTGATTGATGAATTACTGCGGACATGAGTAGGACGAAGGGATTGAGCAGAAACCCGCATCCACTCTATTCAGATATATACAATAGGAACAGCACAATCGGTATTTTCTTCTGTTGAAGAGCCGTTGTATACTTGTATATTACTTCCCAGTAACTTCACCTATTTGGCTACATAATCATACGGCAATAGGTCAGGTGCCAGATGCAGTTGAATCTTTTTGGCAGAAGCAACATTAACATAAAATGATGTTGGCTACTTTAACCTTAAAAATCCACTCATAAATGACAAGGGACCAAACAATATTTCCCTCAAAATCAATAGAACGTATTCATAATACCCAGATCACAACACAATGCAGAAGCTTCAAAAGCCTTGAAAATTGGCTAGCATACAAGGCAATGAAGCTCTGAAAAGAAAACTTGTGAGAATATCACGAGCAGTACATCACTTGGTCATTCTGTTAGATCATGACAGTTGCGGAACATCACCGGAAGCATTTACGCCACTTTCATCAAAATCTGTTTCATTTGAAGCAACTCCTGGGTTCAAAAGTAAATCCTTCTCATTTTCACATCCAATTTCACCCTTGGAATCAGATCCTACTTGGAATAAACTCTCATTAGCATGATTGAGAGCAGAACTGGATTCATCTACATTTCGATTATTCCCCTTTGTAATATTATCTTCAGATATATTCCCGGAAGGAACAACTTCAAGAGCGTCATTCAGACAAACCTCTTTAGTAGGCAGAGTATTGTCTGCCATTTCAGAATCCAACACTGGATTAATGTCAAGCTCCAATGAATCACAATTCATGGCAGTGGACAAGTGACACTTCTTGTCAAGGTTTTCTTCTGCTGGACATGGATCAGAACAAGTAGTTTCCTGAACCAAAGTTCGAACTTTCAGAATATCTACTGGGTGACTAACAGAAGTATCAATTGGATAAATGGATTGACATTTGGTAGAAGAATCTAATCTATCGAAAGGAGGAGCAGCCGCTACTTTATTCTTCATTTCTAGTTCACTGTGACTAGTTCTAGAAGGAGAATCACATTTATCTGAAATTGGATCAGACATCATTTTCTCAGAATGAGATTTGGAACAGATAATCCCATCAACCAAAACTTGGTGGTTTAGTTCTTGAGAAGCATCGCTGCATTCATCATTTGTCTCATTAGCAGGATTTGAACTAACATCATCACTTCCATGAGGATCTTGTGGAGTTGAAGAACCCATATCTGACCTATTTCCCATTTTGGTCTTGATAAAATCATTGTCTCCATTTTCCATTTTCTCAGAACCTGCCAGGAAAAAAAAAAACTTATGTACTGGCAAAAGTAACTTGCTGAACTCAATGGGTGTGACTAAGCCCGAGACCAAGGATTAGTCTTGTAGTTGGCCCAAAGGACCGGAGTTTGTGGAGATACCTCAAGTTCCACCAGGAAGCCAAATGCCCTAATTACAGTGGTTACCAAAAAAAATAACTTGCTGAAATTTAAATAAACAAAAACAACATAAACACATGCGGTTTATTACCTTCATGGTTTCCTTGTTCCACTAACAGCTTCTGTAACATATCTATACCAGGGAAGACCATCATATTCAGTGATTTCATTTCTTGCCTGAGTGATTCATCTAGATATGTGAAGCCAAAAACTGTTGTCCATGTGTGTGTGAGTTCAGCAATTGCAGGAATAACTAGTTTTTCAACCTTCAGAGAGCAAAGGGCCTTCCAATCAAGGAGGAACAAATAAGATTAGATCATGCCAATGGCAATAAAAGAAGCATGAAGAAAGGCCCTCAAAATTTTAAATATATCTCATTCTTGGGTGCAATGAAATCACAAAGAACCATTGCTTCAAGGTTTACCGATTCAATAGCAGAAAAAAGTCGGCGGCACATCCCCTGGCGCCTATATATATGGCGTGTTCCAATGAATGGCATCTCTGCTATCTTAGTTCCATGGAACCTAAGACAGGAAAGAGAATACTTAGATGTATACTCCCATTTATTCATACTAACAAGAGAAATACATAGCATCGTAGACAAAGATTATGAGGGAGAGCACACAAGAAAACAGCCATGGCCTTTTACCATCCTTTTAGGCTAAATCAGTACAACTGAATGTTACTTACAAGAAAGTTATGAACCAGAGCAAGTGGCTGTTCAATGTGACACATGCTTTCGTCGTTACGAAGTAACATGGCATTTTTGTATAAGGCCAAAGGATTAGGAACTGCCAAATTTATGAATCCTTTCTCCTCACTGTTGTCAACTTGGTAATTTCTAACTTGCCTTAACAGACTAACAACAATATTTTTTTTGTCACCTGTCAACTATTCTTTTTAATTATTTTCCGTAGTTCCCCTCACTTCTCTAAGTAGATCTGGATGGACGGACTTTCAATCTAATTGCAACTGAAAAACCTTTCACTCTCCCAACTTCTACCCAACATAAAAACCTTTCAATCCAAATCCTCCCCCCCACCCCAAAAAAAACCTTTATGTATATATATGAGAAAAAAAATAAAATTAAAAAAAATACTAACAAAGGAAAATGTATAAGAAAAACAGGTTTTTGAGTTGATATTATTTGCTAAAAAAAATTCTAGTAGTGGATCATATATCTATTTTTGCACGTAAATATTTTTTAAACTTATTATTTATTAAATAATTATTTATTAGAAGTTAGAAATTTAAATAATTGTGTAAAAAAAATCCACCCCCCCCCCCCCTTCATACATTCTTGGATCCGTCCATGCTTCTACTGTTTCTGCAGTTTTCCCTAAAGAAAAGGTCAAAAATCCAGAAAATGAGTCAGCAAGGCAAAGCGGCTTTAGTACCTGATAGATGCTGCAGCAATGATTTCATCCCCTCTCTCCAAAATAGCAGTGTAAAAGCCACTATAGCTCAACCGACTAAAGTTTGATCTGAAAATGAATAGAAAGCACAAAAAAAAAGAGAACAGAAAAAAAACTGTCAAGGCTAGAAATTATGCATCTCACATAAAACAACATGCAGAAAGACTATACTTTGATTTTTTAAATTAATGTCCTTCGAGCACAATGCCGAAGTACATGATACACCATTCTATTAGCAAGTTCAAACTTTGAAGTAACCCAAATTAACCAGAATCAGTAAAACGATGCTTATAAACACGACATCAAATTTCACCCCAAAAATAAATTAAAAACTACGTACCCCATTGCCCAGAGGCTCCTTGCTATGCGAAGGTAAGGGGAAGGGATATTGTACACAGCCTTACTCTTGCATATGCAAAGAGGTTGTTTCCGGATTCAAACCCATGATCAACAAGTCACTAAGGCACAACTTTGTTAGGTATGGCTCATACTTTGCATTTAAAAGGTCCATGAATAGCTACGGTGCTTAAGATTTCTAAGCCTATATATTTCCTTGTAATTTGAGTGCATTGTAACGAGTGCATTTGGTGAATCAGGGTAAACACTTTGTGTTATTTTCTTCTTCCCTTTTCTCTCTTTCTGCTCTCTCGATTGTTGTATGATTGCTCGGATCCAACAAACTTTACCCCAAAAATAAATAAATAAATCAAAATGCCCCTATTCAAACCCTAATTCCACATCTTAAAAAAAATTCAAATTTAATGTAGTTTCCACTAAAACTTTTTCTTCTAAACTTAATCATTTCATATTTCAACTCTATCATAAACCACAAAATATTTGGATTAAAAATAAGAATTTGATGCTTTTATGTAGAAGAAAATAAACAAGAGGACCAAATTTGCATCATTTTGAAAATAAAAAGACTTAATTAGCTTTAAAAAACTTGGAAGACCAAAATCAGAAGTAGTCCAAATTAGAGGGGCTGAAAGTGCAAAATGTGCAATTAAGCCTAAACTAATCATTTCCTTTTCTACCAACTTCAATAATCAAGCAGTCAAAATCATGTACTGAGTTGGACACTGATAGCAATAAAAGTTAAAACAACAAAAAGGAACACACTTATCAATTTAAAGTTTTATAAATGTTGAAAACTATAACATACATAATCAGACAATGGCATTCATCCAACATAAGTAAATGAAAGGACTCATCACTCATGAACAGAATATAGGGTATTATGGTTCGTTCATAAAGTTTTAACTACTTACCCACTATTATATAAAACATTACGGATTAAATTGATCCCACTCCTCCGATCAATAACAGGTAAAAAGCATTCATCCATCACAGTAAGTGCAATGGCCAACTTGGAATTGCATTCTACCCTCTGGGTAAGTCCCCTGCAAGCTGCCTCTGAATCTTCATCTAATCTATGAATGAGACACCATGAAAAACCTGCTTCTAGTTCATGCTTGGTACCAAGGTATTTCTTCAAGTGTTCCGAAAGCTGTAAAAGTACAAACAATATAATAACAATAATAATAATAATTATTATTATTCAGAATCTAGGCTTAGCACAGCAGCACTACAAAAGTTCACTTCTATTTTTATTCTTCTTTGGAAAATTTTCATTTAACAAACCCGTTAAAATACAAAAATTCCTCAAAAAATATCTAAGAGTCTTCAAAGAAACACAAGTTCCTAAAAAAAAAAAATCTAAATGTCTTGAAAGAAACACAAATTCTAAAGACTAGTGCACAACCATAAGTGATACTCTCATGCATGCTGAATTTTAAGGTAGAAAATGGTTAAATAAATACATATACATTTGTTAAGTTATACTTCAAAACGTTGAAAAGCAGAAATAACTGAAGAGGTACCTCTTTGCACTCTTTCCCACAAAAAGAAAGGCTTGATGAATTGATTTTATTAGGAAGGGTATTCATCTCCTTAGTGCAAGAGTTGTGATCTATGCAAACAGAAAGTATTTATTAAATGAAGTCAAAGTAATAATAAAAAGAAAAAAGAAGGGAAGTAATGGCCAAAACAATATAAACATATTGAAGAAACATCAAATGTAAAAGAGAGAGTGAATACATTTTTTCTCACATAAGATGCAAGTGTGTAGGACATTCACAGATGCATCATCTTTATCAGAAGTTCCACTGGCTATACCACAAAATTTACAGGTGCAATTTGGACAATGCCATTCACCAGGAGGAAGCATCTGCAACAACATAAATGGATTCCTAATCAAGAAAACAATCCTCCTATAGTAATTAATAAACCAGTTATGTTGCTAAAATAAGGTACAAAAGTACAGAATGCAATTGCAATGAGACAGTGCAAAATAATACAGAGAACAAAATATGTACTAACAATATGTGGAGAAGTAAGAACCAAAACACACCATATGGAGAATAAAATATGCACACATACCTGTATATCCAAGCAGCTCTGATGAAATGTTGATGGACAACCATCACAACAGATTAAATCCCCTCCATCTCCACATATACCACAAGTATCATCATTTGGATCATTTCCATCAATATCCACTGAATGGAAACCAATTTTTTCAGCATGCTCTTGTCTATTCCATGCATCTATCTGGCACTGTAGAAGAGAAACTCCAGATTCCAAATATATATTTTGATATGGCTGTGGCAATTTGCTTCCGGCATGAAGCTCAAACTTTGAAACACTGAGGATTTTACTACAGCAGCCACAATGAACGCCGTCTCTTGTGATCCACCCCTCCAGCATGACTTTCTTCTGTCTGCAGTACTGAACCTTTTGGCTTAACTCTACTATTCCAGAATCAATTAACCAGGCAAGAACTGTCCGCTTGCCCATATATGGAACAAAGCCATCAGATTCTGAATTTGATCCTTTGTTAGAACTGCGAACTAACAAGGTACATCTTCCATGTTTTTTACTCTTCTGTCCGTGTATATGAGGATCACATCCAAATAATGATTTTTCTATTCCATCACTTGAGTGGGTAGCATTCTGGATTTTAGAGCGAGCACTGATAGAGGTATTTTCAAACATTTTGTTTTTCATTGACTTATTTCCCATTTTTATAAAGGAGCTTAATTTCTCCTCATTGCAATCACTATCCATGCTATTCATATTATGCTTGTTGCTGGCAGATCTTTTCCTTTGAGGCACTTTTTCATTATCACTTTCAATATCATGCCTTTTCCTCTTCTTTTTCAATTCTTTCTCCATTTTCTTCCGAGTTTTCCTTGTTAACTGACTGAGAACCTCATCTGCAATAGGAGCAAAAGAAGAACTATCCCCTTTGGGCTTGACCTCATCAGCATCATCATTCAATTGTTTTTGAAGAGCATCATAGGCCTTGATGATAGACCAATAAGCTGTACCAGCAGGATTAATGTAAACAGCATCCAGGTAGTCTCTGTTCCTCCGAGGTCGATAGTCTATCGTCCAACCTGAATTCAGCAGCATCTCCCTTATTTGTTCCCGCAGTTTTTGTTTTTCTGTACCACTACCACGCTTGAGTTTTCCTTCTTCCGTTCTTGTGGTTGGGGGTTTTTGGTGCACAGGAGTCTGCTCATCCTCAGAAATTATTTTTTTCACAGACTTATGAGCTTCAGTATTTCCTATTCTTGGATTCAATGATGTGTCACTGTTATCTGAATCCTCCTCATCACCCTTACTGTCCTTGCTTAACAACGATTTTCTTGCTGCTATCCTTTTCTTCTCTGGCCTCTTATGTAATGCTGGTTTATCAACAGGTTTCTTTTCGATGTATGACGAAGGACGAATTGGAATATTCCTCTTGGAAGTCCCCTCGGTCTTCAACCTCTTGGCAGCCTCTTCAGTCTTCAACCTCTTGGCAGTCTCTTCGGTCTTCAACCTTAGCCTGCTTTCCAAGGGTTTGTGATGATCATAATACTGTTCTGATGGACCACCCACCTTCTTATTAACCATTACTTTCAAAACACCATTCTTCCCCTGAACCCTAATGGACTCGTCCGAATTAAACTTCTCCCTCTGCGAGAGTGGAGGTACCTGAGCTCCATCCTTGTTCATTTTGAACCTACTGTGACCCACATTATCCCCTGGATACAAGCAACTAGGCCTGTCACCGTAGGAGTTATTTCTCTTATCAAGAACACGCCCACTTGACCCTGTTCGGAAATCCCTATCAATGCCACTTCTAGCAGCATGCACTGATCCCATAAACCTTCCTCCTCCATGACCATCCAAATGCCTCCTCCTCATGTTCTCCACATCCATGCCATCGTATTCATCAAAATCGTACACATCCAACTTACTACGCTTCCTTTCCCACTGCTCCAAACCTTTCTCCGCAGCAATGCCCTCCCCACTACCGCTATTTCGTTCCACTCGATCCCTCTTCCTACTAATTTCACTCCCACCTCGCTCAGAGGCAGCCAAACCATTGCAAACTCGAATGGTCTCGGGACCAAGCCTTCTACCAGGAGCCATCAGCAACTCGTCGCTTGATCCAGAATCACCCGAGGACACAGACAAGTTGATGTTTGGCCTTTTCTTGGATTCATAGAGCTTGCGAGAAGTGGAAGCAGTAGCACCCAACCCACCCCGTTTCTTTCGCACAATTAAACAACCAGATGAGCTTCTGCTCTTCACCACAACCCCAGAACCACCCGATCTCACCCCGGATTCCATCTACCAAAGCCCCTCCCCCAAAATTAGCATCACCCGCAACTAAAACTAAACTCTAATTCCCAGATCTGAAGCCAAATCGATCCTAATTCCACCCTCCCCCTCGTACCAAAGTAAAATTTCAACGGAATCTTACCTCGCCGGATATTTCACGGATTCCGTACGACGCAAGTCCCCGCCGATAGACCCAGATTGATCGGAGGTCGACCCGAGTCGTAGAGAAATTAAAACGAAAATTAATAACAGTAAGAGAGGGAAGAGATGTAAAAGGTTTGGGTTGCGCTTTTGCAGTTGCAGCGCCTAAGCCAATATCGATATAAATACTTCCTCCCTCCCTATACTATTATAAATTAAACTCTTTTAACTACTTTATAAACTTGTTTAACTTATGTAATAACATTAAATTAAGCATTCGTATTATTTTTTTAAATGGCCATTAAAATTAGAGTTTAATTATCATGAACTATTATTACAGAAAATTTTCTATTATTAAACAATCAAAAAAATATTATTAATATAATTTTTAAAAATTTATTATAAAAATAAACAAACTTATTATATAATTATTAGTTATCTTCTTCTATTCTTGCAAAAAATGATCAATTTGTCTTATTAATTTATAATAATTATTATAAAATAATTAAGAATATTTAGAGTAAAGTTTAATTAATGCTTTCTGTCTAAAATATTATTTAATGCAAGAACAAATTTAAAACATCTTATAAATAAACAAACAAATTAAAAAAAACACACCCACACACACGTTGTAAAATGTAAACAGAAAACAGTGTCCGCGTTCTCTCCCTTTGTGTGTTGTTTTTTCTCATTTTATTTTCCCTCCAAAATTTTCTTTTGCTGGTGTTGTCAGCTACCACCTCTCATATCATGAACGTGACCAGATTAAAATGTTATTAAGGTAAATATTTATTTTTCTCTTTAAGGTGTGAGATGATCATTAAATTAGTTTTTTAAAAATAAAAAAATTAATTTAATTTTGAAATTATAGAGAGTACAACATATTGATTCGATTTATGATTAAATTTGTAAGATTATCTTGTCATTAAATTATATTATTTAAGAATCAATTAAGTTATATTTTTTGAAAATTAATTTAACTCTAATTTATAAAATTTAGGTATCAGTTTATCATTAAATTTTGTCTTGTTAACAATCAACCAATAATGAAAGAAAAAAATGGAGCTAAATGCAAAAAAAATTGAGGACAAAAATTTTGCAAGGTTTTGAACATTATCAAACAATTTATTTGATCCTTTATGTTTTTTTTTCAATTTGGTTCATTATCTTTAGTAAGTTTATTTAGGTCATTTATATTTTAAATAAAAAAAACCAAAATGATCATTCTGTCACGACAAACTTAATAACATTAATGAAATAAATGTATTGATGGTTAAAAATCATCACAAGATGCGAGTTTTTTTTCCTCTTCATCTTCCTCCTCTTCTTATCCCTTCCTTTCATCTTTCCTCAACGTCGATTATCTTCATCTCCAACTCAATAACATATAGCAAAAATAACAGCACCACCATTATCTAAAGCCTTGTTGCTCAACTCCTAGAAAATGGTGCTTTGAACTTCTCCACATTGAAGTGGGTTTCAAGGACCAACTAGCTTACACTGAAGGTGTTTGTGGAAATGTCTTAAAGAATGTTAGCATTTTGGAAGATGCCCAAATGGGAAATATAGGTGAGGAAAAAATGAGCAGAGTTGTTGGTGAGATTATTGAAAATTGTTAGAGTGGAAAATGATTTCAGTTATGAAAAGAGATTAGAGAATTTGAATTATGTGATGAACAATGAGGTTTTTGACATGATGTTGAAAAGGTGCTTCAAAGTCATGCCACAATTGACTTTCAGGGTTTTTAATTGGCTAGAGCTAGCTTAAGAATAGGTACAGACGTACAGTCACACAATAAAAAAAATATAAAAATTATTATCTCATTGTCTGGAGGCTCCACGCTATGTGCAGGTAAGGGGGAGGGATATTGTATGCAGTCTTACCCTTGTATATGCAAAGAAGCTATTTCCGGATTCGAACCCATGACTAACAAGTCACCAAAACACAGCTTTATCATTGTGACACAATGCAGACTTATAATATCATGTTGCACATTGTCGGAGAAGCTAAGAAATTTGGGTTGGTGAAGAGGTTGGTGAAAGAAATGGATGAGTATCGAGTTTAAAAGAGTGTTAGCATGTGGACCATTCTTATAACACATTATGGGATGTCAAGCAACATCCTTTAGATTATGATGGTGGTGTGATTTTTGTTGTACGTGGAATTGGAGACGAAGATAACGAAATGAGGAAGGAGGAAAAAAAAAAAGGAAAAAATGAGGAGGAGGAGGAAGATAGAAGATAAAAAATTACATCTGGATAATTTTTAATCATTGATAGTTTTTATTTCATTAATAGCATTAAATTTGCATTAATGGAAGAATATTTTTTATCATTTTTAAAATCAAAAAGATCAAAATAAGTTTTCTAACAAATAAAAAATTAAATTGAACTAAAAATATAAGATAAATGATCAAACAAATCATTTGACCTTTTGAACCTAATGAACAAGATATATAATTAAGCCTAACTAATGATCTTATATGATAATATAAATTATTCACCATGATAACACCGAATTAAAAAATACTAGGAAATTTCGCCAAATAGAAGTAGGGTTGACAAAGTGGGCCAGGCAAAAGACCAAAAAATTATAAAAAAATACAAATGTAATTAATTTATGCTAAAAATTAATGATAAATCTATGTCTGCAATCATTTGAATACCTTATCTCACATGAGAAGCCAGAAGCAACAGAAACAAGTCCTACTGCAAGATCCATTGAGCTTCCAAGAACAACATACACAAGTGGGGGAACAATTAAACAAAACCAGAATGTGAAAGATATATGCAAAAACCAACCTAGAATCCATGGGAAATGACATGTTACTAATAGTTTGATACTAGATTAATACATTAAATTAAAGTTAGCAAAGCAACATCTATACATTAAATTTAAAATTTGCTAAAAACAAGTTAGAAACATTACAACTTCCAAAATGCAAAATGATTAAATTGAAGAAGTAGTTGCATCTAAGCATCTTCAATAGTTATTGTATTTGATCCCTTGGAAATAGTTGGATCCATATTTAAAGCACAAAAGTCATTCTCACCATCTTCAGCTACAAATTATAATCCAAAAATAAAAAAATAAAATTAGCTAATGAATAATGATGATTTAAAAGAAAAGTAATTGGCAATTTAAATTGTAAAATAATGAAATTAAAGAAACTACCATTCTCAGTAAAACCATGTAGCCAACTACGAGTACAAATCAAGGCTTCTACATTTTATGACAAGAAATGATTTCTATACTTGTTTATAACATGTGATACAGTGCTAAAAGCAGATTTAGAAACAATTACAGTAATAGGAATGTTCAACACATCACGAGCCATTATGATTAATTCTGGAAAGCAATTATAACTATCCCTCCACCATTACAAGAGATCCAACTCTTCATAGTACACAAATCCAAGTTTGGCTCATCCAGATAAACATCAAGTTGTGACTTTCCAACTTTAGAAGCAAGTGGACTACTATGCATTTTCAATTCCTATCACATATGACAAGTTGAACACAAAAAAATAAAATAAAATCAACGAAGTACACAACACAAAAAAATAAATACTTACATAATAACATAATAATAATAATTAATAAGCATGTACTTTCACCAAACATTCTTTGATTTATTTCCTTGAGTTCCTTTGACATGCTTGAAGAACTAGTCTACGGTATTGGGTGAAGATTGTGAATAGAGGTTGTAACGCCCCGTATGCATCTGGTTCATTAACATTCAATTATGGTCGTTAAGCGCAATAATTAATTAAAGATAATTAATTCGAAAGCAATAATAAATATGACGTCATCATACGTCCACAGTAATACTATCTTTGCATTATGTATGGTAAACACTCATGAGGTATACATTGTATTTTTACATCGACTGTGCATCCTCTCCCTTAAGGACGGGGTACAAAATACATACAGATACAAAATAATGAGCCAACATGCTCTCAGGATAAAAAAAAATGCCCAAGGTTCACACAAAACCCCCATCTCGGCCTCCTGTCCTGAGAGCCATCAGACTGCATTCCTACCCGAGCCTCTTGTCCCAGGATCCGTCATCTGCTCACTGACCATCACCTGCAATGACATGTCATCCCCAACCGGAGTGAGATACAATATCAGTAAACTCAGGGTTCTTGGAGGTCTCTTCTCCCCCTGGTTCACTTCCACGCACATAGCATCAAAATAGGCATCACATAATCTCGCCATCCCAGCTATCATAAAGCACATCACATGTATATCACAACACAGATACAACATATATATATATATATATATATATATATATATATATTCATCCACTTAAGGGCACATTCTCTCAGGACTTTACGTATCATCGCCTGAGAAATATCATCCACTTAAACGCACATTCTCCCAGGACTCCACATATCATTGGCTGAGGAAGATCATTCACTGAAGGACACATTCCCTCAGGACTTACTCGGACATATACGACACTTCCGAGAGAAGATCATCCACTTAAAGACACACTCCTCTCAGGTTTTATTTTATATACATATATTGACAACTTAGAGTTGTTCCACGTGAATTTGGCTATAAGGGAAGTCCATATTTAGTCCATTCTACTGCCCAGAGAATCTCATCAATCATACAACATATCATCACAATGTACATCATATACATGTTCTCAATTAAAAAGCAGTAACACACAATTTCAGTACCACATGCGTCATGACATACAAGAACCATCACTCCCTCAGAGTATGGTGGAACACAGTCAAGGGAAAAACTCCCAAGAACAGAGAGTTTACCTACTCTAAGCGCTACACTAGCCTTCACGGCCTCGTGGTCACAGCCACCAGTACTCTCTTTATCACGCCCTACACAAGGGTACACAGGCAATCAGTAACAATCTTCAACCGTTGCATGCAAAGAAACGCTATTTTGTTTCCAAAGGACCCAAGCCTAGCTCAAGCTCTGGCTCAAATGGGTCACTATACATCTCAAAAACACAATCTCAAATAATCGGTAAGACGTGAGTGTCTTACCTCTACAACATCCAAGAAGACTAGAGGACAACGTCACCAAGCTCGAATGTACTAAAAAGAAATTTTCTTCTTTCCCTCAAAGTCGAAACTCTGTGAGAGTTCTTGGAGAACGATCTCTCCATCTAAAGGTTTACAAAAGGATCCAAGGTTGGAATCTAGTTATGGGATGGTTCCTTTCAACTTTCCAGTCGCATGCAAAGGGTTTTGGTTAAGGGTCAGTGGTTATGAAGTTTCTCTCGCTTGGAAATGGAGAAAACGGAGACAGGAAGAAGATAATAATGTCTGTGTAAGGTTTTGGGTGTTCACATTGGCACTCTAATATATTAATCTTAGGATTAAGAGGAAGTTGTGTTTTTAACAAATTCGGGTTCGCGTTTCCTAGTCAGCACTTATAAGGCATCCAGATTCGTGTGACCGGGATGTCACTTCGATGAGGAAATAGGACCTTTATGGGACAGTTCTGACATGGAGTGAGGAACCCGAACGAGGTCGGATAAGGTCGTACGAGGTCGGAGAAGGGTGAAACCTTGGACTTTGTGAAGTGCCAAGGTAGGAACCCGAATGAGGTCAGATAAGGTCGGACGAGGTCGGAGAAGGGTGGAACCTTGGAATTTGTGAAGTGCCAAGGTAGGAACCCGAATGAGGTAGGATAAGGTCTTACGAGGTCAGAGAAGGGTGAAACCTTGGACTTTGTGAAGTGCCAAGGTAGGAACCCTAACGAGGTCGGAGAAGGTCGGACGAGATCGGAGAAGGGTGGAGTTAGGAACCCGAACGAGGTCGGATAAGGCCGAACGAGGTCGGAGAAGGTCAAACGAGGTCGGAGAAGGGTGAAACCTTGGACTTTGTGAAGTGCCAAGGTAGGAACCTGAATGAGGTCGGAAAATGGTGGAGCCTTGTGTTTTATAAAGTGCCGAGGACAGGTTCAACACTATGCAATCGACCAAAAGCAGTTAACACTTGTGCGGATACCTCGAACCTACACAAAGTTGTCCAGGTTACTAGTACAGTGTTGCCCAAGGTAGGCTTTTGGTAAATGATCTGAACCCGACAACGATTGCGTATGTTAACTAAGTTATGTTTTGACATCTGGCAGTATTGGCGCGTGTGTCACGCGCCAATGTCATTTAAATAGACCACTTCTCTTCATTTCAACAAAACACCATCATCTTCTTCCTCTCTCTGTTCCTTCAGTTTCAGCAATAGAAACTTCGTAGCCATTCACTTCCAACCTAAACCCTTTGCATGCAACTGGAAAATTGAGAGGATCCACCCTATAGCTAATTCCAACCTTTGTTCCGGTTGAAATCTGTAAACGGAGAGTTCGTCTCTCCCAAGACCTTCAAGTTTCGACTTCGAATAAGAAGAATGCTTCTCAGGACGCGTAAGCTTGGAAAAAGATGTTTCCTAGCCTTCTTAAACATTCTTGAGGTAAGATACTTACGTCTTCCCGGTTAGTCTGAGTCTGTGTTTTGAGATGTTAGAGATTGTGTGGGCCTAAGCTGGACAGCTTGCATGCAACGGTCAGTGACCGTCCTGGACTAGTTGCATGCCACTAGTGTTGACCGCTTTGCCTTCTTGCATGCTTTTGCAGAGCAAGATACAAGGGACAAAGGCGGTCGCGACCTCGAGGCCGGGAATAACCAGCGTAACTCTTAGAGCAGGTAAGCTATCTGTTCTTGGGAGTTTTCCCTTAATCGTGTTCCACCATACTCCAAGGGAGTGATGGTTATTGTATGTCATGGTGCATGTATTGAAATTGTGTGTTGCTGCTTTTGATTGAGAACATGTATATGATTTACACTGTTATGATATGTTGTGATGTATGAAATTCTCTAGCCAGTAGAATGGACAAATATGGACTTCCCTTAGAGTCAAAGTCATGTGGAACAACTCTAAGTGGTCAATTAGTATATATGAAAAACCCTGATAGAGTGTGCCCATTAAGTTGGATGATCCTCTCTTGGAAGAGCCATATACGTCCGAGCATAACCTTGAGAGCATGTGCCCATTAGGTTGGATGATCTTCCTCAGGTAGTGTCTGCCCGAAGTCCTGAGAGAATGTGTCCATTAGATTGGATGATCTTCCTCAGGCAACGATATACAGAGAATGTGCCCATTAAGTTGGATGATCTTATCTCGTTATATTTGTGATTATATAATGTGATGTGTGTTTTGACAGTCGGGATGACTAGCTTGTGTAATGCATGTTTTGATGCTATGTATCGTGAAAGTGAACCCGAGGAAGGAGAAGCCTCCAAGGACTCGAATTTTACTGAGATTTTTATCTCACCCTGGTTGGAGATTATATGTCTTTGCAGGTGATAAGCAAAGAGAGGATGGTAGATCCCGAGGCAAGAGGCCCAGGTAGTGAGGCAGCCTGAGGGATTCCGTGTGAACCTTAGTTTTATTTTGGGAGCACTTTGTCTCCCTACTTTTTTATGCAAATATATATATATATGTGTGTGTGTGTGTGTGTGTGTGTGTGTGAGTGTGCGCGCGCGTTTTGCACCCCAATTTGTGGGGAGAACGTAGCCCGGTGGATATTGTATAACTTCGTGAACGATTACCATACATAATGTACAAATGATATTGTGGACGTATTATGACGTCGTACTTGTAGTTGCTTCCAAATTAATTATTGTTAATTAATTGTTGTGTTTAACGATCATAATTTAATGTTAACAACCAGATGCATACAGGGTGTTACAGTTTGCGACGAAACGTAGAGAAGTGATATATTTAAATGACCCTGACGCGTGTGTCACATGCCAATAGTGTCAGATGTCAAAAATTGGCTTGGACATCATACACACTCGCTGTCGGGTTCAGATTACCCACCAAAAGCCTACTTTGTACAACTCGACATTCGTAACCCGGACAACCTTGTGCAGGTTCATGGTATTAATACACTCAAAAGTCTTACCTGTTGTATCAAGCAAGTGCTGTCTATTTTAATCGATTATAAACGTTTATGTAATCGACTGCATAGTGTTGGGTCCGTCCTCGACACTATATAAAATCCAAGGTTCCGCCGTTATCCAACCTTGTATGGGGTTATTACTCGGCATTTTATAAAATTCAAGGTCCGCCCTTGTCCGAACTTATTCGACCTTGCTCGGGTTCTTACCTCGGCACTTTATAAAATTCAAAGTTCCGCCCTTGTCCGAATTTATCCAACCTTGTTCGGGTTCTTACGTCAGCACTGTCCCATAATGGTTTTATTTACTCGAAGTGACAACCCAGTCACACGAATCCGAGCTCCTCGTTAATACTGACTTAAGAAGCGCGAACCTGGATTTGTTATAGGATCATTATAATCACAACTACCTCCTAAGCATAATATCATTATTTCAAAGTGCCCATCTGGACACCCCAATCCTTACAGAGGCATCATTATTAATGTTTCTTGGGTTTGAATAATTCTCAAAGAGCATGAATAACTTTATCCGCACATCTTGAATCTTTTCCTCACAAGTAGATTCATTAGTTGTTGAGTAACAATTAGTCAATGAAGTAAACTTAATATGTGGGTCAATAACCGCTCCAAATGCAAGAATGGTGCTATACTCATCCCAATATTTCTTAAACTTCATCATCATCATTTCCCCCATACTCTTTATAACCTCATCTTCACTTTGTAAACTCTCAAAGTACACGCTGAATTTTCCAAACTTGCAAGAAATATAGGTTGGAAGTAGGATAGGAAGTGCCCAAAATCAAATTTGTAGTATCAAAGAGCGGTAACAATAACTCACAAATTTTTTCTCCTCTTTCCTACTCATTTACTGAAGGACATCACTTGTAATTAGGATCTTTTGATTGAAAATTTTCAAATGCCCATTGATATTTGAGAGCACTACAAAGCATCATATAAGTGTAATTTCATCTAGTGGAAACATCTAGACACAATTGTTTCTGTAATACCCCTATGCATCCAGTTCATTAACATTCAATTATGGCGTTAAGCGCAATAATTAATTAAAGATAATTAATTCGGAAGCAAATAACAAAAATGACGACATCATACGTCATCAACAAAACCATCTTTGCATTATGTATGGTAAGCACTCACATCTTACAACTAAAGGATCAAATAAGCCATATGCATATATCTCAATAAATGTAACTCAACAATGGTTGTACAAAATAAGGTATCAGATACCCTGTCCTCTAAACACACATCGATATCTCTCAAAATATACAACAATGTACATCAACTGTGCATCTTCCCCTCAAGGGTACAAAATATAGACATAACAAAATAATGAGCTAACATACTCTCAAAATAATATGCCTAAGATTCACACAAAACCATATCTCTACTCGGGCCTCTTGTCTTGGGATCCACCATCCGCTCGCTAAGCATCACCTACAAAATAAAATCCCCAAACGGGGTGAAATACAATCTCAGTAAACTCAGGGTCCTTGGAGGCCTCTCTTCCCCCTGGTTCACTTCCATGACATATAGCATCAAAATAGGCATCACATAATCTAGCCATCATGGCTCTCATAAAATACATCACATGTATATCACAACACAGGTGTCATTCCGTTGGGCACTACCAACATCGGGAATGTAACACAGATATAGCAAGAAAAGATCATCCACTTAAGGGTACATTTTCTGTATATCGTTGCCTGAGTAAGATCATCCACTTAAGGACACATTCTCTCAGGTTTTATTTATATACATATATTGACCACTTAGAGTTGTTCCACATGATTATGGCTCTAAGGGAAGTCCATATTTAGTTCATTCTACTGGCCAAAGAATCTCATCCATCATACAACATATCATCATAGTGTACATCATATACATGTTCTCAATTAAAAAGCATTAACACACAATTTCAATTCCACATGTATCATGACATACAAGAACCATCACTCCCTCGGAGTATGGTGGAACACAATCAAGGAAAAACTCCCAAGAACAAATATCTTACTTGCTCTAAGTGTTACACGACTGTTCTGCTCTCGTGGTCACGACCACCAATCTCCTCTGTATCACGCTCTACAAAAGGCATGCAAGAAATCAATAACGGTTATCAATCGTCGCATGCAAGTAGTCCATAACAATTATCAACCGTTGTATGAAAAGAAACACTATTCTCTTCCAAAGGACCTAAGCCTAGTTCTAGCTCTAACTCAACTGGGTCACTAAACATCTCAAAACAGATTCTCAAATAATCGGTAAGACTTGAGTGTCTTACCTCTACAGCGTCCAGGAAGGCTAGAGGACAACTTTTCTAAGCTCGAAAGTCCTTAAAATGCCTTCTTTCCCCTAAAGTCAAAACTCTGTGAGGGTTATTGGAGAGAACGATCTCTCCATCTGAAGGTTTTCAAAAGAAACTAAGGTTGGAATCTAGATATTGAGTGGCTCCTTTCAACTTGGTATGCGCCAAAAGTGCCAGATGTTAGAGTGTTCTTGGTCATTAAACACACCCGCTGCAGGGTTCAGCTTATCTTCCAAAAGCCTACCTTGTACAGCTCGGCATGTACCACTTGGATCACCTTGCTCAACTCGGTATGCGCAACCCGGACACCCTTGTGCAGGTTCAAGGTACTACTACAAAGCCATAGAGCTTCTTTTTGGCAAAGTCCAAGGTTCGCTCTTGTCTGGAGTCCTACCTCGACACTTTATAGAATCCAAGGTTCCGCCCTTGTCCGGGGTCCTACCTCAGCATTTTATAAAGTCCAAGGTTTCGCCCTTATCCGACCTTATTCGGGGTCCTACCTCGACACTTTATAGAATCCAAGGTTCCGCCCTTGTTCGGGGTCCTTGCTCCACGTCAACACTATCCCATAATAGTTCTATTTACTCTTCAATTTAAAACAACAAAAAGAATAAAATTTTAGCACACGATCCCAACTAACATTGTTTGCAAGTCTCAAACTAACAATGTAAAAACTAACATTGATTAAATCAACAAATAATGGGAAAAAAAATCAACGACATAATCACAAACCTTGAGTAACTTTGATATTTTTAATTTGGTTGCTTGTAACACGGTAAATATATGGTACCTATAAAAGGTCACAACCAATATGGATCATATAACAATTTCACTCTTCTATCCTATCCAAATATCAATTTAGTACCTTCACAAACTACTAGTATACACTTTCTATTATTGGTTAAAAACTTCAAAATAATTGAAAATTATTTAATCATCAGTGGAGTTTATTAAACTAAAAAATTTATTGGTTAAACACTTAATGCATAATTGATGTTGAGGTGGTGGATATCCAAAGTTCTGATTGCCCTGCACATTCATACCATAAGCATATAATGATATAAGACCAATAATCATCACTAAGCAAACTCATTAAACCCATGTTTTAAGGCTAAGAGCTATCTAATAACCATATAATTAGTCAATACTTTATTTGATTTGATTAGGAAATAAGTACTAAAACATTTCAAAAAAAAGATCAAAAGGCACATAAGAAACAAATGCTCTAATGAACATAATGCACACTGAGGATCTTGAAACAAATTTTACCCCTGAAAAAATATATTCAAGCAAATTATTGTTCCCCATTTAAACTGCTAATCAAAGACATAGAAGAAACAAATGCTCTAATGCTAGACAAGTATGAAGATGTTGCACAAAAAAAGTGTTTATACGCGATATATAGGTACATAGTACCTTGCAGAGCATCAAGGAGGAGCTGTTGCAGACCTTGATCTGGTGAACCGTATTGTGGGGCATGGAGAACGACAGACGACGTTGCTCAAGTCAGTCACGGTCATTGCTGAGGAACGAGAACGGACGACGGCGCTCGAGGAATGAACGAACAAAGTAACGATCGAGCAACAAGATCAAGGATTTGAGATCGAGGAACGAGGCAACAAGGTGTAGAGGTCGATGATGAAACTCTCTGCCTTTCTTAGACTCTCACTTGACTTCTCATTGTCTCTCAGCCACTCACTTTGTAAATATTTATTCAATATTTTACTATTTTTTATTGTTGGGTTGTTGGTCTGGTGGACTGGCCAAGCCCGTGGTTTTGCCTAGCATTTTTGTGGACTGGGTTAACCCAGCCCGCTTAGTTAATACGGGTTGATCATGTCAACCTAACTCACTTTTTTTCATTGACTAAAGGTCAAACCCATTTTTCCAACCCTAAATAGAAGAGAAAAGACGAAGAATTTGTCCGGTACACTGTAATAATATCCGATCATCTAGAACGCAGGCGTTGACTTGAGAATGGAAGGAGGGAAACGAGGCACGATTCTGGTCACCAACGACGACGGTATCGATGCTCCTGGCTTAAGAGCATTGGTTCAGTCCCTCGTCAACGCCAACCTTTTCAACGTTCTAGTGTGCGCTCCTGATAGGTAGTAGTAGTACTAGTACCCTTGGCCTTGATCACAATCCATTATTTCTTTCTTTCACGAATATAATTTGTTCATTTTTGCAGCGAGAAATCAGCTGTTAGCCACAGCATCACTTGGATGCATCAAGTAGCTGTTAAGCAATTACAGATCGAAGGAACCACCGCATTTGCTGTTTCTGGTTTGTTTCTCTTCCTATTCCCGCTGCAACGTCATCGTTTCACATTACAATTCACTGCTTACGTTTACCTTCGCAGGGACTCCCGCTGATTGTGCTTCTCTAGGGATTTCCAAAGCTCTCTTTCCCACAGTACCTGATCTGGTATGCTTCTTCCATCTAGTTTTGCATTTTCACCTTTTGACTTCCTAATAATCTGCTTCTAGCTTATTTTCAAACAATTCAACGCAGTAAGTGTTGAATTGTTTGATCTGATTAGCTCACCTAGCCTAATGAGTGTTGAATGGTTTGATCCCATTACATGACCTAACCCAGTGACTAGTGAGTGTGTACTGGAAGAAGACTTCTATTTATAGGTTATCAGATTTCCAGCTGGTTCTTTTAACCCAAATAATCTGCTATTCTGCCAGTGCTATCGACTTTAGTGAGCTTTTATTTATTTATGATCTATTTGACTAAGGCACGCCTAATAAATAAATAAATAGCAAAAAGAAATTAAAATGATCCAGCCAGTTGCTGATGCGTGTTATGTCCATTTGCACAGGTGGTCAGTGGCATAAACAAGGGTAGCAACTGCGGCTGTCACATGTATGTAGCATCTTTTCCTTCCACATATCCTCAACTTTTCAACTTCTGAACTGCAAATGAATCCTTTTAAGAATTTAAAATGAATGCATGTTTGCCTAGAAACAGTGAAAGGGAGGCACTGATGCAGTATTTGAAGCCCTTATATCAATTTGATCTTAAAATCTATATATTATGATCTAACCATAAAACTTGTTTTCCCATTGGAAATATTGTAATTTTCCCCAAACAATTAATTTCTATGCTGCTTAAAATCCTGGACCTAATAGCAACAAATGTAAAAGAAGGACATTTAATACAAGTATAGCCTTTGAAAAGTTTTCTATGGACTCCAAATGGCAATTGCCATTATCATTTCTAAGCATTGAAAAGATAATGATGATTGCAGTTCCTTGAATTCTGAGATGCAGCTCCTAATTATGATTTACATGATAGGAGTATTTCTTTCCATTGTAGTTGCTTCAGTAGTTATTACTTCATGAAGAAACTTTTGCCCATAGCTTTAATGAGTAGGTGCCTTTGCAGTGTTTATTCAGGCACTGTAGCTGGAGCTTGAGAGGCCTTCTTCAAAGATATACCTTCTATCTCCATTTCATATGACTGGTATGGCATATTTGCAATATACTTCTGGTATGGTATATTTCTGGATTTATCTTGAATATTTGTTCTGAAATTATTTTTGAAACCATTTTGTTAGCTTATATAATTGTGAGTTGACTTATAACTGAATGAATGTCGCGAGTAATGTGGGTCTGGCGTTTTAAGCTATTCCAACATTCTTTCATTTATGTCATACTGTGGCAACAGCTTTTCATTGACCTGTTTGACCATTTGGAGGTTACTTTATATCCAGGGTTAGAGGAAAGAGTAACCTACATGACTTCACCCTTGCTGCTCAAGTATGCTTACCTATCATAAGTGCTGTACTGGTTGAGACAAAGAATCAAAGCTACCCTAGAAAATGTTTTTTGAATATAGACGTGCCAAACAATGTTCCTAACCATAAGATATATCACAATTATATTTGCAATCTGTATGTTTAATAAATGATTAATATGATATAGCCAGATGGGCTTGTTTTGTGGATTAATCATCACATAAATTTATGCTGTGATGAAATGAACATGATACAGAATAATGGGGGATAAATTAAAATTATAGGTTTTTTTCCATGCTTTATTTTAATTTTTCAGGAATTATTTTAAAGTATTCCATTGTTATTTTTGGTAGTTTTACAATAATAATTGTAGAATTGGCATCCTGTAAGAATAAGGTATGCTTGTTAAAAGAAGGTTCTGCCCTGGTTAAAGTGAGAAACATAATTTTTTACATTAATATTATTCCAACTAGAGGTAGAGGTCAATAGATTGTTTACAAACATGGTTTACGATAGAAAATTATGGTGTTGTTTGATCCATGTAATTGAGATTTTGTTTTATCTACTTGTCCTTTGTATTTTTGTATCCTAATATTGAAGTGAGAAATTGCCTATAAGAAAAATTAAAGTGAGAAATTGTATAAATTCAAAGGGCTGCCAATGCTAACTTTGCTATGAGCCTATGAGAATATACTGCTTTGCTTTGTCATGCAATCAATTATAACTATTTCTTGGTCGCTGTATGTGTCTCTGGGAAAAGGGTTACAAGCTAACAAAGCAGGGTAAAAGTATCATCAAGACTGGGTGGAGGCAAGTCACATCTGAGACAGAAGGACCAAAAATGTCATCTGATATGACCAATGCAGATACAGAAACATCAAAGAATTTTGACTCATCATCTGTATCACCAGAACATCTTTTGTTTGCGAGAGAGGTGGGTTAGTTTCCTTTTTCTTTCTTTTTATTTACTTGAAATACTCCTATTGTTATATGTCCTACACAGATGAGACTGTAAGCATTCAGTTTTGTCATCTTCTGAAGTAGATGTGATCACGTGAAGCTATATGGAACACTAAACGTTCTTACTTGGATGGACATTTCCTAATCCTTCCCTCCTCTTTTCCCCAAGGAAAATGATGTAGTGATCTTTTTATCTTTTGTAGGTAGGATATGCCATACTTGAAGAAGATGGTACGGACTACAAATGTTTGCTGGAAGGATATGTAAGTACATATAAATTTGAAAAAAAAAAATTGAATGCACAAATACTAAGCATTTTCATTTTTTTTAGATTACTGTTACTCCTCTTGGTGCTTTCTCTCCTGTGGAGGTAGATTGTCAGGCCTATTTTAAGAATTGGCTACAAAGTGTCCCTGAACTCCCCTCGTCATCATCTTTATAATGCTGTAAGTCCTATCACGTATTTGTAGTTTATATAACAGCCTTGATTGCAATATACCACTATCAGTAGTTGGTTTACATTTTTAGCATCCTTGCTAGTTAAGAATGATTGTTCTTCTGAGGTGAATGGAAAATTTAGGAAAATTTTAATATAATGTTTTTAAATGACACCACTACAAATGACATTGAGAACCAATTATACCTAATTCATATAAGGGTTATTATAAACATACGATTACTTTATTTTCTATCTCATTTCCACAACATTTTTGTCTATTCATCTCTTGTTTTCCCATTACATCACTTATTATATCTATCACTTTGTCTCTCTATCTTTTCTTTTTTCTTCTATTTCTCTATTCTCAACAACCTAATCCACCCCAAAATGGGTGCATATTTATTATTTTCCTTCATATAATGCCTATATACTTGAGGGTTCATGAATTCATAGGTTTTGTCATTGCATGCCTATACAATTACTACCAAGAGTTGGTTTGATACCCCTATAACATTAGGAATGAACAAAATTTGGGATGGGTTTTTTCAAACACCTTTTCATATTAAGCTCATCTCTAACCAAATGATTGGGTACAAGTGGTTAATGTGTTGGAGTTAAGGTTGAATGGTTCGGATAGTACCCGAGTACCATCCTTGGCGGAAACAATTATTTGTCAGACTTTACTTACCTCTCAGCCGAATTGCATATTAGTCAAGGTCCCTTTCCCTTAATGAACGAGGATTAAGACCAAAAAATATTAAGCTCCTCTCTAACTTCTCCGTCCTCACTTTTAAGGGTATTGACCCTAAATTTGCATCATCAAGGACAACTTTTCTTGTTATTGGCAAAAACCCAAGTTCCACATTGTCTAGAGATAGTGCCAAGATAAATTATATAATTGGGGGCATCCCTCACCTTAGAAGCTAGTTTTGTAGGGTCGAGTTAGGCCCATAACCAACCATTCGAAGATGGTATGAGTCTATCCTAGATCCATTAAACATGTCTCCCACCATATTATCTACACACGAAGTCCAAAAGTGTTGGGCATAAAGGGGTGTATTGGGAAAAACTCAAGTCCCACATTGACTAGAGATAATGTTAATATAGAATATATATATAAGTGGGGGCATCCCTCACCTTACAAGCTGGTTTTGTAGGGTTGAGTTAGGCCCATAACCAACCATTCTAAGAAAATTGAACATTTGTCTGTTAGGATATGACCTCAAGTTAGGACCTATATACTTCTTATGAATGTGTTCCTTGTGTGCCTCTATTACAATTTATTTGAGTACTGCTGCAATCAATGTTCATGAGTGAACTAATTTTGTTAAGTTTTGATCATGCATAATATAAGGAATTGCTACTTTTTTTGTGTGGATAAAAATAATGATGATATTATTGATGGAATGGATATACAAATATTAAAAACTGTGATTAGGCGCATGACAAGAAAAGCTCATTTAGTTTAGTTTTATTAAAGTACAACAAATATGATAAATTATAAAAATACATTGTACCAGGGTATTGATATCATCAGTTGTTTATTGGAAGCTACACCTTGGCAATTAAACAGGGAGGGTACATGTTCAAATAATTAGGATTTGGCTCTTTTAAAGTAAATCTTTAAAGAGAAAAATAAGGAATCTAAACTGTATTAAGGGAGCAGATTTCAATAAATCCTTGATTTATTATGCAAATGTATTGTAATATTTAGTTATCAACCATTCACCAAAAAAAAAAAATCTAGTTATCAACCAATGCTATTCTTATTGATGCTTGAGATTTCTTACTTTTTCCTCTAAAGTTAGGGACTCACTTCCTCACTTTGAGGGTCCAACTCAAGTAATTACTATGCTTGCCTTAATAAGAATTTACACGGGCACATTCTGCTTATACATATCAGTCTCAATACGATAGTCAAAATATTGTAGCTCATATTAGTTGCCTTTCATGACTCTCAGTTTAGCATCATTTGTCATGTGATCAATCATAACATTGCATCATTTCTCTTTTTTCACGGGTTGTGACTTGTGAATGCTTTTTATTTGCAGATTCCTCCGGTTCACTGGAAGTGATGCCAACTCAATCTGTTGCTAAATCAAGTATTTTGATCCTGAGCAATTTGGTTGTTCCGGTATGCATGGCATTTCTCCATTATTATCATGGGGCAATAAAGACATGTCAACAGTGTTATATAACTGAATGAGAGCTTAATTTCTGGTATCTAATAAGTAATAACATGCCACTCATTTTTAGATTAATATAGTAGCAATTCTTATTCTGTCTTCATCCACATGAATGCACAAGTTGTTGCTGGAATGAATAACAAAGAGAGGCTAAAATGAAACTTTGGCCCTTATTTGTATTTTTGGCTTCAGTTTGGTCTCCAATGTCTAGAACGTTTTACTTAGGTCTCTTCAAGTGTCTCTGTTAAGTTGGTTTTTCTGCCAGTTTAGTACACTAATTTTGTTGTTGTATTGTGAGATATGTCACGTCGGTTAAAATTAACTTTGTAAAAAAAACTAAAGGAAGGCCCAATTTGGTCTATTAGAGGAGACACTTTAAGGGACCAAAGTGTAATTTTTTAAATTTAAGAGACCAAACTAAAACAAAAAAATACAGATAAGAGATCAAAATTTTAAATTTAGGTACATTTATATTTTTTCCTAAAAAGTATTATTGCTTAAAGTGTTAACCTAGTCTCAGCCTCATAGGTGTGCCCAAGTTTATTAGTCTCCCAGTTTTTGGTTTATTTTGAAACAGGGCTTCATACACCAGTAGAAGTTTTAAAATACACCATTCCACTTTTTAAATTTTCAAAAATGTCCTCTTATGTTTCTTTTTCTTAGGCAATCTGTGTGAAGTTTATGGGTTGTGATCATATGGATTGCACGTAAGTTAAAATATATTTTACAATGACTTTTGCGTTATTAATGCGACGTTCTAACCAATTGAGTTAATAGACTAATTATGTTAAAAAATAATTAATGATGTTACATATAACAGTAAATTTTTTTAATGTATATTTAATACATATATAAGTTTGCATAATAAATTTTGTAAAAATTAATTTTTATCTAATAATTAAAGTATTTTTTTTATATATAAAAATCATAGATTTAAATAAAAATTTATGAGTTTAATAAAAATATTAGACTTATAAATACATATATAAATTTTTACTAAATCTGTAAATTTTTATTAAATTTATGATTTTTATTTAAATCTATGATTTTTATATGTAAAAAAATAGTTTAATCATTGGATCAAATTACAAAATTTAGACAGCTTCAACAACAGCTTAAATTAGACAGCTTACCAGTAAAAACACTTATTGAGTACTTAATAATTTGTGTTTCAAAGGCTAATTTATTCTTACTGTTACTGAGCGGGTCCCCGCCTTCCTACATGTTTTGAAACCAGGTATTAAAGAATTCGAGGAAAATAAAATATGGATGTTTAAAATAAGCTCTTAATGGATGCTTCATAAGACAAAAATAAAATCAAAGAAAATCATTCTATGTGTTGTATGCTAGAAAAGTTTTATAAAAAAGGAAAAAAAAAACAGTGTATGGACATCATAAATATTTTATGTATGTACATTACGAGCTTCGTATCGATTCTGTTTTGTGCATAGCCCTCATTTTTTCAATGGCAAAGAAGAAGAATGTGAGTCCACTAGTATTGACCAGAGGACGTGCACATCTTCATAGGGGCAAGATTTGACATCTTCATATAGAATGTATATCCCTCTTCCTGAAATGTTTAGGCAAAATTGTGAAAAAGAATTAAATAAATGATGTATTCGCCTAGCTAATAGGATGAAGGTAGAAAGGGAGAAGTTGAGTGTGTGAAGAAAAACACTTCTTAGAATTCTAGGGAATCTCATTGAAATGGCAGGTGAAGGAGGAGGGAACTGTGTTGCATGTATTGACTGTTTCAAGAATAGAAGAAGCTTTTGTGTTAAATATTACAATATGAAGAGGAGAGGAAAAAAAACATTTCTGTGAAAACTAGCATGTTTAATAGAATAATGCAGCTTGTGGAATATGTGATGGAACGTACTCTTCTTGTGAGTGGAATGCATCTGGAACCAAAGCTTCTTGAGTGGAGAGAGAAGGGATTGCAGCCACCCCATTTGGTGAAGTGGGAGTGGCTCATGCAGGTGTAACAAACTTGAGGGTCATAATAAGAAGAGAAGAGAGCAAGAGAGATAAAGAGGAAACCTCTATTGCCTTAAACAAGGGTGAAGATTTTGCAAGGTCACTTTTTCATGTTTTGGGACATTTTTACATTCCCTTGCAGGCCAATCATGAAATTCACATTTGTTGCTGCTGGTACATTGTCCCTTTCAAACCTCTTATCCCTTACAGAAGAAAAAGAAAACACTCCACCAATCAGCTTTGCATCTCACACTTTCACGATCATAAAATAAAAAAAGAAAAAGAAGCCTCTCTTTGTATCCTTTTTTTTTTTTTTTACCTTTCCCTAAAGAGTGGTGGCTTATGCCTGAAGATAAACTTCCTTATTTTCACCATCATTTGGCATCTATATACATTAGTGGCAAAAGGCACACATTTGGAAGGTTTCCATATTGTGACACATAGGCCCACCTCTTGTATTTCAAGCAAGTACGATCTCACTTTTTAAGAGTCTCCAAGAAGGCACACGAGGCTTTGTTTCTTGTTATTTCCACCTTTTCCTCTAGGGTGCCTTACAAGAGTGAAGACAATACTCAGGAATGTCTTGCTGACTCAGCTTAGACACATCACTCACATGAATGATTTGACTTACCTCATATTCCATTAGAATTGAATTGCTCCCGCCCACCCACACACTTTTAGTGTGTGTTTGGATACCATTGAGAATCAATTATGGGACTCCAAATTGTGGTGTGACTGGAAATTTTGAAGCAACTACCTCTAGCTTCAGCTTTACCATGAAAATAGAATCGATTTTTTTTTAAACTCACCGCTTAACCAAACATGTTATAGCTTTGTTATGCATCACCCTCTCCCTCCCACCCCCCAACTTTTAGTGTGTATTTGGATATAACTGAGAATTGATTATGGGATTCAAAATCATGGTATGACCATGAAAATTTTGAAGTAACTACTTGTAGCTTCAGCTTCACCATGAAAATAGAATCAATTTTCTTTAAAACTCACCGCTTAATCAAACATGGCATAACTTTGTTATGCATGAATTTTTTGTCTCAAGACTCCTAATGGTTGGTACTTACCAAGCTATCAATAATGCTAGTATCAGTGTGGACAAGTCTTCTTAAAATTGAGAGAAAAGAAAACATATTAGTGGGCATGCCATTTCAAAGTTAAACTGCTTGAACAACAATGAAGTAGATAAATAAAACAGAGCAGCTAGCACATATACGGTAAAGTTTTTCAACAAAAAAATATTCCATACGATTTGGCAATTTTCATATAAAACTCAAATGCTCTTTTTCCAGAGTAGATTCATTTATTATAAAAAAAATTATTTGAGAAATATGTACCTTTTTTATTTAAAAACCATTTTAAACCTTTTTGAGCCTTATCATTCTCTTCTCGATATTTTTTCTAAAAAAATCCATATCTTTTTAAATTGTCAATTCTGTTTTAATGATTATTAAAAAAAAATTAAATATTTACACACAATATTTCTTCATGATCATTTTATTAAAGTATTCGTGTCAAAGATAGCAATAACACACTGGTAGCCATTTATTTCCAATTGAGTTTGTTTTTGAGTTGGCTGTTGCTAGCCTTGTAAGTTCAGTCCATCCATGGCGTTCCCTTCTGCAGTTTGTGCCATCAGTGATAGATTCAAGCGGGACAGCGTATTTTATTTTTTTAAAGAACAAAAAAGATTTTTATTTTTATTTTCTTACTCAATTGATTTAATTCTAAAATCAAATTCAATCATTCAAAATATTTTGAATTGGATTAGTTTTCGAATTTTATTAGGGATAATATATAAGTTCTATTTATCCCTTATATATATTAATTTTATTTATAATGAATATAAAAATTTTATAATAAAAGAAAACATAAGAAATGAAAACAGTTTTTAATTAATTTAAATATAATAAAATTACAAATATATTAAAATTATTTAGAGAACAAGACCTTAAAAATTTAACTAATATATTATATTATAATGCGGTGTTCGTTGGTTTTTCATCGAGTTTTCGAGCTAGCCTTTTGTTTAAAAACGTGTGAATTATGTGTCCTCTGGTTTAGTTACAATATATAAAAAAAGTCAATTTTTTGTACTTATAAATTGGCTAGCTTGTAAACTTTTAACTTTTTAGTTTTAGCTAACTTATAAGTTTTAGCGTTTTTACCACTTTAAAAAGAAAAAAAAAGTGTATATATATATATATATATATTCAAAAAACTCTTAAAAAATAAGCAACTCTTTTAATAAATGAAAATATAAAAAAATTAGAAAATATAATTGAAAGATTTTTATTTTTAAGGAAAAGAAAACATCAAAACCATTAGATCAAATACTACCTTTAAACAACTTTTCTTAAATTTCAAAACTGCTAAAATTCAATCGGTTCTCTGTTAGTTGAGTTTTTTTTACTATAATAAAGTATTCAATTAAAATGCATTAAAAGTGTAGAAGTTTTTTCTTACACTATTATCCAATTACATATCATGATATTTGATAACTATTAATTTTTATAATAATTACCATAAGAATCACTTTATAAGAATAAATTATGATTAGTTGACTTTGTAAAAAAAATTATACTTGAAGTATATAACTTAATCATATAAAATTAAAAAAAATGAAGTATATGTATTCAATAAGTTAAACTTGTAAAAGTTTAAATATAGTCTTTCTACTTTTAAAAAAATCAGTATTTTTTGTGAAAGATTTAATAAAAGTAAATTAAATAATTTATAAATTATGGAAATGATCTAATATTAAAAATTTGAATTATTAAATATTTAAATTTATTATTAAATATGAACATTGAAATCATTTTTAAATTGTTAAATATTTAAGATTATTTTAATTATTAAATATTTTAAAAAATGGCCAATATTATTTTCAATAAATTTTAATATTGAAATTTCAATTTTCAAATATGAATTTAAAAATAAAAAATTTCATATGGAGGAATTGAATTGCCCCATCTAAATTTGAAATTTAAGGAATTTGAATTGATTTATTCAAACAAATTATTTATAAAGTAAAGGAATTTTAAGTAAGAATAATTTAAATCTGATATTTCGAATTTTTTGGAATTTTAAAATTTTATTTGATAATAGAGGTGATGATTTTTTTTTTAATTTGTTTTCTTCCTATAGAAACTAATAAAGCAAAAACAGAATAGAACATAGAAATTCATCAAGTCTTCTGGTTCAAGTAAAAGCTTGAAGAATTATTCGAAACATTTGTCTTAAAGCTACAGGACAACATTGAGAAACTATAAGGAGGAACACCAACTTCCACGGTTCCATCTAGGATTTGCATCACCTGCTTCATTGAAGGTCTAGGAGATGGACTTGGATGAACACACCAAAGTCCAACCAAGGCCATTTCCTCAAACCTCTTAAAATCATTCAGCACTTCCGAGTCATGTCTCATCACTAGCTCTAGTTTCCTGGACACCACACACCTTAAAACCCAATTTGAAAGAACCAAATCATCATCTTCACTGTCTTTTCCATCCTGACAAGACTGAATGTGCCTCCTGCAGCAAATAACCTCCAATAATATAACCCCAAAACTGTATGGGTCAACTTTGGCAGTTATTGGTGCACTCCTTAGCCGTTCAGGTGCAATGTATCCCATTGTCCCTCTTAAATTAGTGCTTGTTCTAGTTTGATCTTTGTTCAAAAGCTTGGAAAGCCCAAAATATGCAATCTTTGATGTGTAATTGGCATCCAGTAACACATTTTCAGACTTGATATCAGTCTATGATTTGGGTATTGCACTCTTCGTGCAAGTATAGCAATCCTCTTGCGATTCCAACAGCCATTTCAATCCTGTGACCCCATTTAGGCCTTTCACCCTCTCCAAACAAAAAACTTGACAATGCTCCATTGGGCTTAAAATCCAAGTCAAGTCCAGTACAATTAGAAAATACTAGGGTTCCATTTGTTTTGAGAGGTCTGCAACCAATTTAAAAACACAAGGGAGAGACAGAGGAGAGAAGAGAGAAAGAGGAGAGAAGAAATAGAACAACCAAATTTACATGTTGAAAAGGGTGAGAACAATTATCCTTCAATTTCATTGATCTACTTATTTAATCGTTAGATCTAGGTGAAATTTTTACAGAAAGTTCTTGAATCATCCATCTTCACATCTAACGATTGATTTCTTGGATAGAAGCCTGTAGCATCATTGAAAATTCCCAAACCGAACTGGTTCTCAATCAGTATTCTGAAACAATAAGTGATATTATAAAAGACATTTCTCTCACATTATCCGTTGGATTGAGCTCAAACTTTGATAAAAGATTAATAAAATTTATTACTATATTCTGACGGTTCAAATCATTTATTAAAGTTTTTTAAGAAGGAGTTGCAAACAAAGATGATTAAAATTCCTGTTTTGTTTTGTTTTGTTTCAAATAGTAATATTGATTTACTTATCTCTTTTGTCAACTGTTGGATTGTCCTCAAATTTAATAAGTGTATTTAAAAATCTATTTTATATATTTACCTCATTATGATATTTTAGTACACATTTAATAAATATTTTAAAAAACATAAAACCAAAGTTTTTACTTTAGAAGCATTGATAAAAATAAATAAAAAATACTAAACCTGACTTTTTCTATAAAGGACTCAGACCTTACGCTAACCAGACCGCATAACCTTAACACCGAAGTGATAATTTACTTCGATTTTTTGGCTCGAATTGTACAGGCACTTGCTCGCTAATAATTTCATAATGACGAACAGTCTACATAAAACTGGAACATTGGCGTCTTTTCCAAATAAAAGACGGAAAATGATAGCACTTCTACAAAAAAAAAATTTAAGATCCTGTTTCGAATTGCTGCTAAACTTTCGTCTTAAATGCACTGCCAATAAACAGTGTTCATCATCAATTTCTCAAGTGATATACAATATATAATCATGGTTGAAGTTCAAAGTTTCCCAGCTACCGTCAGCGTGTTTTAAAATTTAAAATTTCCATTGAAATCATTTTTGAACTAAAGGCTTTTGGAATTGTTTCCATTATTCTAGTTACAAAATACAAACATCAGACATGCCATGTACATCAACTTCTATTTGCCGAAGCAAACACAAGAAAACAATTAAATAAAAGGTACAAATACAGTGATATTGTATAGTAGTGTATCACTTCATGCCTTCTTCTGGAGAGTAACTAAATCCAGAGTGGCACCATAGGTTCTATTCAGAGCCTCGGCGCACCAACCATGCCCATCATCCACCGTTGGCATCCTTACCTCCATAACAGGAATCGCAGGTTGACGAGAACCAGGCATCACAACACCAGCTAATACTCTTAGCACGTTTGCAGCGTCTATGTCCATGCACACATTGATTTCTGGGACTCCTTTAGGAGCAGCAGGTATTCCCATTATCTTGAAATATCCCAATAGGTGGTTTTCTTCTGCCTTTTCACCCTCTCCTTCATAGACAAGGATCAACGCCTCGGTTTGATTGTCATGAGTAGTTGTGAAAACTAGCTCCTTCCGTGCTGGCATTGTGGTATCCCTCGGAATTACAGGGACAAACTCGTTCCCATCAGCTCGAATCCCAATGGCAAGAGGTGTAGCTTGGATAGTTAACAAGTCCAAGTTCCCAAAGGGATCATTAAATCCTGAAGCAACTGCTCCTTCCACTGCTGCACCGCAAACAGCAGCTTCTAAAGGATTCATGCCTTTATAAAGTTCCTTGCCTTTACATACGTTAGTAACAAGATTTTTCACCCTCGGGATGTAAGAGCATCCACCTACAATTATCACATCATTTACTTCTTCAACTTCTAACTTGGCATCTTGCAAACACTGTATGATAAGGCTTTCACATTTCTCAAACACCTTTCTGTTTACCTCCTCAAACTCCTCCCGGTTAACAGCCTTACATATCTTCAAACCACCTCCCAGGTCTACATCAACCTGAACGATGGCCTGAGAGGAAAGCTGGTGAATTGCATCCTGGGTTGCAACTCGAAGCAGGCCCATCTGTTTAATTTCTTTGACCCCATGGTTCTTAAATAGATTTTCAGAATTTGGTAACAGATAATGCATCATATTCTGAAGCAAGTCTTCACCACCAATGGTACTTCCTGCCAAGGCTTTAATCTGTGATACTCCTCCCGCTGTAGCAGTGACAGCAACATCACAGTAACCAGCACCCATATTGAAAATGAGAGCAATTTTCTCAGCTCCACTGCCCATATTCTCATGAGAAGCCTGCTGTTGTTGCTGTCCATATAACAAAGCCACAGCTGTTGGTTCAGGCATCAACCTGAGAACATGAAGGCCAGCCATGGCACAAGCACGTTCTATCCGGGTTAGCTGAAATCGACTAAATGAAACTGGGACTGTAATAACCACATTTCTTATTCTTCGTTTCAGCTGAGCTTCAGCCATTGCTCTTAATTCCACCAGAAATATTGCCAGGACTTCTTCTGGAGTCGTGGATCTCCACATATTATTCACTAATGCGGCAATAAATGGCCGAACACCAATGTCCAAAGTCTGCACTAGAAATGGGAGATTCTTACATGCATGGACAACTGGGTCAGTATCAACTCTGCCAATCAAGCGTTTCATGTTGAAAATCGTGGCTCCAGACAACATCTCGTCCTCATGGGAGAGTTGACTGCTAATTCCACCAGAAGGGATGTTATCTTTGAAGGTTACATATGATTTCATAATCTTTTGATTCCTTGTGTTCTTCAAAAGCTCCACTTGGGAGCCATTCCACACAGCAACACTACATTGTGATGTGCCAATATCAATGCCAATTGCTATGTCAGGAAAAGTAGACGATTTTTCTTCACCAGTGGTTTCACTGTCAGATGTCACAGTATATGCAGGTTCCACCATCCTGCGTTTAACAGAGAGAAGCAAGTTGAGAGTTTTCTACCAAACATTATAAACTGTTTCTGAGTTCATAGCTTAGATAAATAACATTCTATTCAGTTATCATTATTTTGTTTGAAATTTTCATTATGGGAAACGTTGAGCACTCTAGTCCAAAAACCACATGACCATCGTAGAAGTGAGGAACAGAGCATATATTAAAGAAAAAGCACAAGAAACATTTCAACATGCGATGATTCAAGATTGAGCACGAGTCATCCATTCTGTAGTTGTTAAACTAGACTTTTCTTGAAATTTGTGTAGATAACGTTTCTAGAAGAAAATTTGCATCATACATGTAAATTCATATGTAATCTTCCCAAAACAACGACACGAAGTAAAATAAGAAACATTCGGATGTCGTTCGTATTTCAGTGCCTTCGTTGATGAGAAGGATATCAATATACCAAGAATATCACCGAAAGTCCTGGAGTGAAAAACTACAAAACACATTCCTCGCAGGTCTTCTTACAAACATGTACACTACAAGCTACTAAATAGAGTAATTTCAATTTCACTCAATCTAGAGCAAAAAACTCGCACTTAATCATGCATTATCCTTTCGACGAATTTCAATAACACAAAAGGACCTAACAACGAATCTCTTTCTCTAATTAAGGTAGTTAAGTAGCATCCAGGGAACGAATCCTCATCAAGCACAGCGTTAAAACAAAAGTAGATAAAACCAGTTCAAATTCTTATTATCTTTTGATACATTTCGACATCAAAGTGAAACTGTGTTTGTAGTGTGAATGTGAGTGTATGATGATCACCATCTCATTCGTCGAGTGTAAATTAAAATAAAAATAATTAGCATAAGAAAAGAGAAGTAGTGAAGAGGTGAAAGTAACCTGAGTGGCGCAGCAGCACAATGTGAGAATGAGAAGCGAAGCAAAGTGAATGAGACGCAAAACCGACAGCTTCATATAACTAATACCAATACAACGGTGTTCAGGTTCTAGAGCCTCCCAGAAAGTAACCGTCTAAAGTCTAGTACTTTCTCTGCACTATATTACATTTATTTCAATTTTTTTGGTACGGAAATTATATTGCATTTATTTCAATTAATTAAATTAATAAAATAAAATAATTACCAGGATAATCCAAAGCCAGTTTTTTCCCCTTTTAGCTGAAGACTGAAAATAGTTTTTAAAAAACAAATAACACATTATTTTAAATTTAACAATTTATCAATATATACATCTTTTACTACATGCTAGAAGTGTCCAGGCATACTCCTGTGGGCAACGTGGCTTAGTCCGAGGAACACATGGTATGGTATCTCTAATTGTTCTTTTCTAGAGTATTCTTGTTCTGATTTTGATCTAGGAAGAAAGGTAACAATAGCAAAACATTTTATTCACAAAATTATCTACTTCAAAAAATGTAACCAGAAGTCCAAAAAATTTATTTTAACACCAAAACTAATGAGCTACTAATGGCATTGTTGACTATATTTGATAGCCATGAATTATATAAAGATGCATCATTGTTTAAGAGTGTTAATTTTTTTTTATTGAGAATGAGAAGCAAAGTGAATGAGACTTGAAACAGACAGATGGAGTAAAATATTTGACAATTAATACTCAAAAGAATACCATTAGTTATTGTACATCTTCAAGTTTTTTTTATTTTTTGCCTGATTTATTGTTATTGGCTGATTCCGCTGGAGTGAACTTGTATATAGGTTTTTAGATTTGAAGGACTGTATTTAATATAAAAAATTGGTATTTCATTCATTGAGAATTTAGTTATCATATTATTAATTAAAATTTTTATTTATGGTAGTACTTTACAAAATAAATTAGTTCAACGATTTGTAATTATATAGTATAAAAAAATTCATTAAACTGCATCCAAACTAAACTAAAAATTAAAATTGAGTAAAAATTGAACTAAACTAAAAAAATTGAATAAAATTTAAAATTTGATATACTACAGTAAATATAAAAATAGAAGAGGTTAACAGTTATCTGTTCTTCAAATTCAATTCAGATAACATGTTCAAAAAATCTAATCGTGATCCACAATCCATCTGTTTAACCTAAACATTTGGGCTTGCTCTCAGTAGTGTACTTCCATTTCATTCAGAAGTTTGGATCAATGGACCAAACGGACCAAAAAGACTATAGCTGAAAAATGAGCTAACAAAGGTAAACTCCACATTCAAGGAAAGGACACGGCTGAAAACATGACTGCAGTGAGCGAAACTAGAAATTAATAGCAGTTAGAGAATGAATCGCTCTCTATACGCTCCTGAACTATATATGGAGCTTTCACCCACTTTGGCATGGCAGCATAAGCAACAAGGAAATGACCATGGTGATCCCTTATAATTAATACCACCTCACCTGCACGAGATATATAGACCAGTACCATAGGAATTGCAATTTTGCTCCTCCCTCAATCAATTAAGCATGCCTTTAGCCAAGTGATTTATTTGCCTTGATATAAATACTTTCTTTTAGTTTTCAGAAAATGTATAATTTATTTTTTTAGTTTAATGTCTAGCATTGATAATGTAAAATAATTGTATACTGTAACCAATCATAAATTATCATTTAAACTAATTTAAGATAATCCTTTTAAAGATTAATAAATTAATTATGACAATTCATACTTAATTATTTTATGTTAAACAACTAATTAATGATTAATTCCTATTTTTCCACATCTTCTCCCAAAAAGAATTATTTAATTTAAAACAAAAACACACACACACATATATATATATATATATATATATATATAATGAGTTGATATTGTTCTTTGGTTGTTTAAAACAAAAATATGAATGTTTCAAATATAATTAATCATGCCGTAGCATGCATGTAACCGGAAAAAAGAATCATGCCGTAGTGGTTAGATTAACTGATTAAGGGTGTATCGTGGTGTGAGGAAAGAAAGGAGGGAGTGGAAGAGAATAGGTGAAAAGAGAAATAGATGAGAAATTGGATGAAAATATTTAAATTAAAACTGTTATATAAGTAAAAGAAAAAAAGAAAAATTATTACTGTTTTATTATTTTATTATTTTCATAGATGTGTCATTATTTGAAAAAAGAGGATCTACTATTTCCATAAAGTACATAACCTCTGTCTGTTTCCAATCAGATCTCCTCAAGAATATTTTAAGTGTAGAATCTCTTTCCAACCAAATCACCAATTCATGCACATCTTTTCTTTCTTCTTTGCCTTTCTTTCTTTCTTCCTCTTCTTAATTTGACTCCAACAAAACTGTCCCCTAGTTTATCATCACATCCATGCATGTAACCAAATTTGACTGTTTCAAAGTCTATCATCACATCATATCAGCATCAGCTTCATGGTGGCTATTGAATGAAGTCAGTGAGTCAGGTAATCATGTGTTGGATGGGTGGGAATGGGATGTTCCAATTCCACTACCAAAGAGTCTTCCACAATGAGTCTTTTTCTTGACTCACACCCTGTCTAGCTAGCTGCAGCACACATGAAGAAAATATCTAGTAGCATCTATAATCAAATTCGCAGTAGCACCATGGAGGAAGACTTGACCTTGTCCACATAAAATGCAATCTCTTTACCTATCTTCATGCATTCTTGCATAATAGAAAGACCAATTTTTCCATGTTCACAAGAGGGACACTGTACGGCATTGAATGTAAACAAATTTTGATTGCGTCGTGGTGGCAATTTAAGCTAGTCAGACAATCCGTTGCCAAAAGTCTTCCACTGCATAATTGGCAAAAAAATTCCTCCTAGCCTACTATTCATGACGTTTATTCAACATAAGCAGGGATTGTTAACTCAATTGAATTGGGGTCCAGCATTGTGGTTGGCACCAATTCATCTTGGCTATCATCCTCCGGTGATTACTATCTTGTTGGAATTTGGTTTGACAAAATTCCACAGAAAACACTGGTTTGATCTGCAAACCGTGACAGTCCAATCGAAGTGGCCAATTTGTGTTCCAACCTGCAAACCTAAACGGAACAAACACAGCTTCTGGGTGATGCAGGATGATGGCAATTTGGTCTTGAGGAATTCACTTTCCAACATTATCTGGCAGAGCTTTGATTCACCCACAGATACTCTTCTATTAGGCCAAACTTTGAATACGGGTCAGAAGCTCTACTCCAATGCCAATGGATCACTAGACTACTCAACAGGACAATACTATTTGGGGTGCTACTGCACAAAACATGTGATGGATGACTGTCTCTGCATGGCATTGCTTGCTATAAGAAAAAGTGGCCAATTATAAATGCCAGAAAAATCATCACTGACACTAGCAATCATGTGATGCTGGTTAAAGTTCCTCGGCTTGACAATGAAATTAAGGATTCTCCGTCTTTGGTTGCTTTGATAGTGGCTCTCATCTCTTGTTCACTACTTGCTGCATTGTTTGCAGCTACTGCCGTTTATCGTCACCCCGTTTCTTTGTGTTGGAAAAAAGATACTGATTTCCTCTTTTAGAACCTGTTATGAATGGTCTTGCACAAGCAAAACACTTTATGCATAAACAATAATTATGCAAGCAATACAACACAATTTTTAACGTGGAAAACCTTCTCGATGTGAGAAGTAAAAACCATGGACCGATCTCGGAGTCCACCCAAATTCTTCACTATCAATAAAGTGAGATTACAAAAGGGTTCCAACAACCATTACAATTAACAAACAACTTCAATAAAAGTTGTACCAAAACATCACAAGATGTAAGCATACAAAATTAGCTTCTGTACGAAATTAATTCCTATCACTAGAAATAACAAATAACAAATCCCAACGGTCAAATTGACGTATTGCAAGAGATAAACATACTGACCAAATTTGAGGACAATCCAACAGTTGAACAAAGAGATAACCCTTTCTCAATATCACTACCCGAAACAAGACAGAACAGAGTAGGAATTCTGATAACCTCTGTTTGCAGTTGAAACACTCCCTCTTGAAAACACTTTAATGAATGATCGGAACGGTCAGAATGTAGAAACAGATTTGATTAACCTTTACTCAAAGTTTTAACGCGATCCAACGGTTAGTATGAGAGAAATGTTCCTCACAATATCGCTACCTGCTTCAGAAAATGGATTCAGAACTAGTTCGATTTGAGAATTTCTGGTGATGCTACAAGCCTTTATCTAAGAAACCAACCGTCAATGTGAATAGTGATAAGTCACGATTCACGAACTTGCTTTAAAATTTTCAGCAAAATCTAACGGTTAAACAAAGAGATTGAAAAGATTGAAAAATGACCATTTTTGTCCTTCTCAACATGCGAATTTGAATACTTTCTTTTTTCCTCTCCTTTTTCTCTCTCTTGTATTTTTAAATTAATGGCTGACCTATTAAAAAGAAGAAATTCTAATATTTTCTTGTTGGACTGTACTTGACTTGGGATTTAAGGCCAACACTTTGTATCTCATGCACAAAGGGGCACCACCAAAGCCAAAGCCAATTGAGTTGCATCAAATTGAGGATGTAACAATGGGTGATGACATGATACTCATAGATTGGGTTCTATATCTGGCAAGAGAAAACAATTTAAGAGCCGCAGTGATTCTTGAAAGTGATGTTAAAAGTGACTTCAAGAGGTTCGAACGAATGACAATGGTTGGTTTATGTTGCATAAATCCTAATCCAACTCTTCGACCATCTATGAAATTGGTGGTACAGATGTTGGAAGGAAATATAGAAGTGGGTGTTCCACCACTCAACTGATTGATGGGCAAATGTTGCAATATTGAAATATTGATTCAGCTTATGTTATCATTTGCATGGCATTTTTAATTAACATTGTCATTTCATCTTCTTCAACTTTTGCATGGCATTTTTATAAACTGGGACTTGGAAGCTGAATACTGATAGTACAACATAATTGATCAACCTAATTATCCCACTTTTTGGTGTGTACGTGAGTAAGCGTTTTCAAGTTTAATTTTTCAAATAATCTTAATTTACTAAAATTAACTTTGATTGAAAGGGAATTCGAAGTAAAATTATTTATATTTATAAATTTTAATTTAAAGAAAATGCATTATTTTAATTTTATTCAAATGCACTTTTAACAAATGTGTCCATCCTTATTTGTCTGAAGTTTCAACACACTACTCAGCTTTGATCCATAATAACATACATTACGACACACCCATTGAACTAGACGAATGTGGAAACAGGAAAAGCAAGCAAAAAGCGTAACGACTTGGAACTTTGCTTTTAGAAATGGCTGATTGACTTGGCAAACGCAGAGCGAGGTTGGTCTACGATTAACAATAGATAAAGAAAGGATAAATGCTGTTCAGATATTGGTGGAATATTGATTGGATCAGTTTTCAAATTTATAATTCATCCAGCTTATTTTATTATTATTAATAAAACACGTATAACATTAAGAACTTTAAAATTTTAACAGTGCAAAAAAACACTTTATACCTAGACTTCAAAGTTACTTGTATTAGTGTATGTAGTCCGGATGATGTAATTAATTTTAAAATATTATAGTGATTTATAATAATTAAAGATAAAAATATTTTAAATAAATATAATACTAAATAAAACTATTATCTTATAATAGTTATAGAGAAAGCATACGTGACAAATATGTTATAGTGATATATGGTACCTGTAAGATGAAACAAAGGTCACAATTCACAATAATCACAACGTTCTTTCAACTAACCTTTGAAAACACTACCAGATTAACTAAAATGAAATGGTATCTCATATTATATTATATTACAATCAAGATTTACATGAGAAGGGAATTATACATCAAAAATCTCACTTTCAATAATAAAGATTTAAATTTACAACATAAAAACTAGATAAAAGACTAAGAGTATATCAATTAAAAACATCTATGAAAGGACAAGGAAAATGAAATGAAATATATTTGAATAAGAAGAAAGGTGTATCCCAAAGCCCGTATTAGTTTGGAAGAAAGTCCCAATTTGATTGGTTGACCTTTCGCAATATATCTATAACGTAGCGTTTCTCCATACTCACCTATAAAATTCACAATTCACCAATGTTATAAATTTAATCTCTTTCTGTAAAAAAAAAATTGACACTTGTCCGCCAACCAATATGGCCAGAAGAGTATAGGTTAGTATGTAGATATTGGCCTAATTCGGTCCACACTAACTCATTTAAACTCACAATTAAATAGACTAATTTACATAGACCTGTATTTGGATGAATTTACAGTTTTTTTTTATCGGTATAAGTTCACGATTAATTGGATTAGTTTGTAAACCGATTGGAATAACTACTAATCTCTTTTAAAAATTAAAATAGTTAATAAATTAGTTAGTCCACATATTGGTCTCTGGATTAAAACAATTTTTTACTTTAAAAAATATAATTTTTAAAATGTTTTATTTTTATATGCAGGTTGATCTACAGAATCCATTTAAGTCACAAATTATGCAATAACTAAATGAATTAATATTTTAATGATTAAATCCACGTAGACTGCAAATTATACAAACCGGTCCATGTGTTGTAATCTATATAGGCGTATACGGTACACCCACTTTTATGCGAGAATAATGCTCTTTTTGTCAAGACTCTTGCTTGCTAGGCAATTATTCTAACTGTTGGTGTTAAACTCTCCATTGATGCTTATATTGCTCAATCAAACTCTCTCTCTCTTTCTTTCTCTCTATTTATATCTCATTGGAAGTGTATTCTACTTGACGTTGGCGTCACGAAAGCACCTATTGCCTCTTGCCTTCATGTGCTCAACTTTTTTTTATTGATTCCAATTATTAGTATTCTTAATTAATGCCCTAGTCCTTTTAATCAAGGAATTAGTTTTATAGTGTGAAATTAAATCGTGACTCCAGTCTCCAAAAATAGCTATTGTATCTAAGTTAAATAGTTAATCGTACAAAAATGTATCCACAAGTCCACGTGGAAAGTAATCCATCTCTGCAGAAAATAGTTTGCCTATAAAAGAGGAAAAGGTTCTTAAAAGCGGAATATATTCCTTGGAATAAAGGTTGGACTTTCAACAAAGATATGTTTCGATTAACGTGAAAATTTCGGTTGAGGCAAAAATTTTGAATATATTTTTACATATCTAATTTTATGTTAAAAAAATTCAAGAAGAATAAATTTTGAATCGAAAAATTTGTAATTAATTTATTCATAATTTGACTTTATAATAAAAATATTTAAATATAAATCATATTATTTTAAAATTAATTTTACTAAAATAATAATTTGATATTACTAAATTTATGATAATTTATTCCTTCAATTTTTTTTATAGTTTATTGCTTCAATTTTTTTTATAATTTATATATGATTATTTATCATTATTAATTTATTTTTTGTATTAAGTGTATAAAAAAATATATTACTATTAACAAATTATGTTGATAATTCACTTATGATTCAATAAATTAGATTTTTTCTTTTTGTCCTGCCATACAAACACGCGTCTCACTTCATTTTTTCTTTGTACACGGATGCATGCACAAATATATAAAATTTTAATCAAATGAATTAAATTTGAGCGGCATTTGGTACAAAGATTTTTTTAATTTCACGATAATCTAACTTTAGAAAATGTATATTTCGTATATTTGATTTATTATTTAAAAATAACATTTTTAAAAATATTTTTTACATATATTTTACACAGAATTATTCTTAAAAAGAGAAATTTAAATCTAACTTTTCCAAACTTAGAGGAATGTTTTAGTGTCGGAAAAATATTATGTTATTCTTACTAATTCATCTAATATAATATTATCTTATTCTTATTAAAAATTCTCATATGATAGATAAAATAGATTTAAAATTTCAAATAATAAAGTTATATACAAATTTATCTCAAGAAATTATTTCACTAAAAGAATATGTTTGAAAAAAATACTTATATATTTCGAAAAGTTCTATTAAAAACAAACAAGAAAAATCTTCGTTTCTTATTAAACATACATAAACATTCCCAAATATTGTTTATCACCAAACAAATATATATAATTACTATCAAAGAATCAACTTAAAAGTTTGAGTTCAATCCTTGATTATGTACAAACATCTCATGATGGAAAGGTTGGGTTCTATCCTTGATTATGTATGTTTACACTACTTGATTTTAGGGCTACTACTATGAGATTTTTCTTAACGGGCAGATTAGAAAAAGCAATGCAAAACTAATGACTAAAAAATAAAAAAATGTTTATTACTTTATCAATATTTTAGTCATTTTTACCTTTATGACCGTGTCAATCACATATGTATACATAGTTGATTAGGTTGTTACTCTTCCATTTAAACATGTACAACCTTTTTTTAACAAAGTTAAACGATATCAACTAATAATTAAAGGAATAAATTTTGTGATGACTTTTTACAATTTTAAAGAAATGATTAATTGATTGATAGTTTACACATTCAAAAATTAATTAATTATTTTTGTAATAATTTGAGCCATGATTTAAATATGCGCATAATTTGGTAGTATATTACTTTGATCTGCGTGGTGGTAGAGGAAGTTGGGTGTGCGTAAGCGTATCAAACTAAACTAGGGCTACAAACAACCCGATCTTCACGCAAACCTCTGATTTGATTTGGTTTTACTCTACTAGACCTGCAAATCAATCCACGATTTTCATTTTTAATTTTATTCTCCTTTGAAACACTTGGCCGAATTGTGGAGCTGCAAAAGCAAAACACTTAGTATGTGAGAGCAATAATGGGCTCTGGAAATATACTACCTTCTTCTTCCGGCTGCTCTGACATGTCTATCTCCGGCAAGTCTTTTCATTTTCTGCGTTTAATTTTTTCTTCTTAATATCTGTTTTTTCATATATTATCGCGTCGGATATGCTATCAATTGATTCAATTCCCTTTCCTCGGTTTTTGGATCTGTCGATTTATTTGTGTTTTCCTCAAGGTTTGGTGATCTTGTCGTGTGTGATGGAAGATTAGAAAGCATACACTTTTTTCGTTTTTAGTGTCTCGGTTTCGCGTTAATTTGGATGGGATTAAGGGATAGTTTTTAAAGAGGCTGATGGGGAAAGTAAGTGATCATGACTTGTAATGTGAGATTGTGAGGGGATTTTTTATGGGTGAGAGAAGATTCACAAAGTGTTTGTTTTGTAAAAAGGGAATTATGCAAGTTGAATAATTGAATTGACCTACTTCCTGTTTTCTTTGGCGCAAAATGGGTGCGGGGGTATTCAATTGAACCTATTTTGCAAACCTCGCATGCTCTTATGTTTTAATTTCTCCAAACAAATATTTGCTCTAAGTTTTTATTATATCCCATATGCTGATTAATAAGTCTTCATTTTGTAGAGCTCCGCGAGAAGCACCATTGGGAGCTAGAAAATCTGACACTAACCTCACAACCTTTCAAAACATTGAAATTCTTCACATTAGCTGTTATTCAATACATTAAGAAAACATTATTATATCTATTGGCAAAAGGTGGATGGGTTATGCTTTTCAGTGTTGCAGTTGGGACTCTCGGCATAGTGCTGATGACCCTTGGTTGCCTCCATGAGAAGGTATTTGTATTCAGTCAGTAACATATGCATGATAGTTCTGGAACAATGAGCTCTCCATTTATTTTTATTTTTTTGCTATTTATATGCAATATATTACCTTGGTAGCATATATCTACAAATCCAAGCTCTATGAAATATGTGGTAAAAGCAGAAAACTTGTAACATAACCACCCCAAGTGTTCATATTGATTGATACTATTGGGTGAACATTATTCTAATTAGAATCAAATTTCTTTTTGACTCTACAAACTATATGAAGGATCATTTTTTATTTTTATAATTTCAATCATAATACACACACATGTTAAGTAGACCTTCATTTTTTTGGTAATTCTTTTGTTCATTTTTGTTTAGATACTTACCTGGAGTCCACAAATGTTTGTTCTTTTTTGCAGCATCTTGAGGAGCTTCTTGAATATTTTCGCTTTGGACTGTGGTGGGTTGCCCTTGGGGTTGCTTCTTCAATTGGTCTTGGTAAGCAAAATAACTTATCCCCATAGTCAGATGATGATTCCTGATTGTGTAATGCAGGGTTACTACTTACTAGGTGACCACAGTTGCTCTTTTAGGTAGCTTGTGTATTTGAACATAAAGAAAAACAATTGCTTGCAATATATAGATTTTACACTTGTAATTGTAAGGACTTATGATCCTTTTGCCACATTCTTGATCATGATGAGTTTGCCTTTTCCCTATTACATATCAATATGGGTAAATTGCTCTTTTATCCTTTTATTTGGTTCAGGATCTGGTTTGCACACATTTGTCCTATATTTGGGTCCCCACATAGCACTGTTTACAATAAAAGCCATGCAATGTGGCCGAGTTGATTTGAAAAGTGCTCCATATGATACGATACAATTAAAAAGAGGTCCTTCTTGGCTTGATAAAGACTGTTCTGAGTTTGGGCCACCATTATTCCAGTCAGTATATGATTCACAGGTTCCGCTTAGCATCATTTTGCCTCAAGTTCAGCTGGAGGCTATTCTATGGGGTATGGGAACAGCTATAGGGGAGCTTCCTCCTTACTTTATCTCCAGGGCAGGTACAATGCATCTAGTTTTATCACTGCCGTTCCCTTACTCTAACAAAGTCACTGTTAAGTTGATATAATTGTCTGATTTTAATCCTATACTATTGAGAAAATTGCTTACCATGGGATATAATTCTATTTAGTATTTATCTCCATTAGCAAATGATAAAGGAAACTACGTAAAATGTGAATAACTAATGGATGAAACAATTAAAGAGTTTGGCTGTGTTTGTGGTTGGAGCAGTAATATTATGAATACGTCCTAATGTTTGAATGCTATAGTATGTGAGAGTACTCATATTTTATACCTGTCTTCTTTAATTTATGTCATGTAGGCCATACAACTAATCTTATAGTCAGAATCCATTTGATCTTATTGACATGACTTGTGACTTACTGTATCCTACATGTCTGCAAAGAAAACTTTTGCCTGCAAACTGCACAGTGATCAAATTGTGGATTTAGTATGTTGAAACATGAAAATATTTTTAACAAAAATTATAATAATTGATTATTGATATAAAAAAATTACAACTAATCCACATGCACACTTAATGTAATTATCTTTTGTTGTCAAATACTCTCATTTTGATACAGGTGCTTTGTGATCACTGGTTTTTAATGTCTTCCATTAATTTCTAATGTCCATCTTTTATGATTAATCTGGCTGATTAATTTGGTGCTTATTAGTTTCTCCCTCCATTCCATTTTGATTGATTTGGTACAGATTAAGATAAACAAGTATTCCAAGACAATAGTATTTTATTAGGGGCCAATTTTATCAAAGTATCCTTACTCTCTAAATTTCAATAAATGTATTATTAAGTATTTCAATACAATATTTATTAGGGGGAAAAATTGGAATAGATGTTTAAATATTTTTTTTGTTAACTCAATCAATTTGGAATGGAGGGAGTATTTTATTTAGAAGTTGGTCTGTACATGATTCTAATCAAATTTTCATTTAGCACGCTTGTCCGGGAGCAGAGTAGATGCCATGGAAGAACTGGATAGCGAAGATAAAGGAGTCTTGAGTCGAATCAAGTGCTGGTTTCTGTCACACTCGCAACATCTGAATTTCTTTACTATTCTAGTGCTTGCTTCGGTTAGTATGGACTTCATGCTTCATTTCCATCATGGCCTATTATTATTTGCTAAAATGTTTATAGTTTCTTCTGCAAAGAAAATTTCTTGATGTATTGCTAGGATTTTAATAATATTAGTGGCCTTTTGTATTTGACAACTTCCTGAGTTGGTTTGTTAATCCTGAGTCCTGACTCCATCATGAAAATGATTTTTTTCACAGCAATAAATTTTGTGCACCCAAATATGAATGTAAATTGATGATTCACCGCAATCCTATCAATGAATTTGGCCCTGTTTTAGAGATTCTTTCCATAATGGTAAATTCTGTAAAACATGGTAGTTACTTCCTTTTGGGTGGGAAGTGATGAAAGTGGCTGTAACATTTAGGCATATAAAGTAGAATTTTCTTTAGTGTAAGTTTGGCAGGACAGCTTGTGCTGATTAATCAAAATCTATACTCAATTAGTACTGTTAGGTTTCTCTATTGTGGTCCTACAGACAGCAGTCTCATCCCTGTAACTGCTGATTGGGTTTTGCATCTTCATAATCCATAGAATGTAAATGAATACTATTCCAATTATCATGCATCAGGGTACTGTAGTGCATTTTTTAGTTGTGCCACTTCTCTTAATATAAAATATGGGATTTAGAAAATATATTAGCGGTTAGCAATTCCTTTATTTGAGGTGCATCCTCCTTTAAGGTAGCATTTATTATATATACTTTATCAACTTGTAAACAGCTATTAACTGAGATTATATTTCAGGTTCCAAATCCTCTATTTGACCTTGCTGGCATCATGTGTGGACAATTTGGCATTCCATTTTGGAAATTTTTTCTTGCAACCTTGATTGGGAAGGCAATTATTAAAACTCACATGCAGGTTTGCATAAGTTTGGACTTCTCTTGTTGTCCCCTTACATTCTAGATTTTGTGGAGTGTAGGTGAGGAATGAATGGTTTGTGATTGTGGGAGCAGCCTGATCTTTTTTTTTATATTTTATATATAATATCATCATGCAAACTCTCTAGTTGGTCTTCCCCATAAATATTTTAATTTATTTAAATAATGCAAATACAGTTTTTTTTTTTTTAATTTTGTGACTGCTGTTAACCTCCATGATGAACTTGCTAATGATTTTTTTACCATTACCAATATTTTTTGTGACCTGGCACATAATAAAGGGGTAAACAAGAGCATTAAGTAGTTAAATCAAGCATATACAAAACGTTTCAGTTCTCCAAAGATAAAAGTGTCATCATTTTGATCCTCCAAACAAACACATTAAAATGGTACTTCAATGTTTAGTTTTGTCCTATTAGTCCTCCAAAAGAATCAATTTGTTGTTAAATTGATATTGAAGGACCATATTTTAGAGAACCAAATTGATGGTGCATGTAAATTTGGAGGACCAGAATAACTGAACAAGCCTTTATAATCTTCAGTAAAATAAAATCCATTCAGACACAGCTAACATTCTATATCTACAAATTTTGATTGATCTTGTATGTTTATTCATTTTGCAGACGATATTCATCATCTCAGTTTGCAACAATCAACTTCTTGATTGGATTGAGAATGAATTTATTTGGGTTCTCAGCCACATACCTGGTTTTGCATCTGTATTGCCTAGAGTGACTTCTAGTCTCCATGCAATGAAAGATAAGTATCTGAAAGCACCCCATCCAGTTTCCCCAAATAAGCAGGTACCTTTTAACTGCAATGCTTCTACTTTGATTTGAATGTTAAATTCCTCAATATTGAGTAATAGCCTCAAATTGTTGTTGATGTCTTGGGTATATTTCTAATTCATGCTGCTTCATTTTCTGGAAATTATCTCATGCTATCATCTGCAGGGGAAAAAGTGGGATTTTTCTTTCACTTCAGTCTGGAACACTGTTGTGTGGCTCATGCTTATGAACTTCTTTGTCAAGATAGTGACTGCAACTGCCCAGAGGTATCTGAAGAAACAGCAGGAGAAACAGCTTTCTACATTAACGGAAAAGTCCACCCCAACAGACTCAGACGCACAATGAATTGTTTATGTTCTGCTTGTATTGCCCTTTTTTATGCGGTTTCTTCTGCAAGCAGAAAGTTGAAATTCAAATTACGGCAATTCCTTATGTCCCCATAGAAGTTACCCGAAAAATCTGCATTAGATTTCCTGCTAGGAACTTCTATAGGAATGAATAGTAGGCAACTGAAGTTGCAACTTTTATTTTAATTGTGTAACTTTGGGGCAACCATTGTTTGGATTTTAGATTTAACCCCATCTTAATTGCTTCTCTAATGGAATTATGGCAGTTCTATTCTTTTGCAATGGCAAGACAAATGATTAGTTTCTTCATCTCTCACTAGTAAACAACAAATTGTTCTCTTTCTCTCTCGCCCTCTCCCCATCAAGCACTTTTGATAATTTCAAAATTTTCCAGCAATTTGCCTGAGATTTTATGCTTCGTGTCTAAATCAGTTTTCAGTTTATGTTTAGTGAAAAGTAGCTCTAGTCTTGTCTTACTCCAGTGAAACTTAATGCTTTATTGGCAAGTGAATTGGCTAAAAAGGGCAAAGCCACCCGTGAAATTAAGTTGCCGTTTATTATCTTTCCTATGAAAAACAAATGGTTGGTCCATTTGCTTCGATCTGTTCCCGTCAAACTGTTCCGCCTCCACTTTTGTTAATACTGCTGCTGCAGTAATGCACACCCTCATCTACCTTCAACGCTCTCATCTTCTATTTCTTTTCAATGGATTTCCAACTTTGTAGCCCCATAAAAGGGACTCTTATTCTCACCTTCAAAAATACAATACTTTTCCTAGGTTATATTCCTTATTTAGTAAATTCATATTCATGATTTTATAGTTTCTAATAAAATTTAATTAATAACAGAAAATGTTCGAGAATGTGTTAGATATCTTGTTGCTTTTGACCTTGAATATTGAAATGTATGTATTATTCGCATTCATC
>CM023941.1:41428591-41444453 GCA_013407115.1 Glycine latifolia
TATATATATATATATATATATATATATATATATATATATATATATATATACGGATTTGGATTGTTTTGATCTAACCTTGCACACGTCAAGCTCTTTTGATGCCTTGTTTGCACAGAAAAAGTATGAAAGAAGAACATAATCATCGTGCTTTTTTTTTTAAAGGCGAACATAATAATCGAGTATCTGAATAACAAGATCCAAGTTCATGTTATTGACAAATTGTTGAAAACATGTTGCCTATTGTTCTTTTCCTAGATTGATTCTGATTCTGGATTAGGTTTTTGGGCTCTTGTCCCATCTTAATTTGTTTAAAATATTAAGGCGTATTCCTATTCCCACCATTGGTTTTGCTCTTCCCACCCATACGTCTTTCAAAAACCATAAAAATACATATCTGGCCTTGTTTTTCATTGACTATTGCAATTTTAAATATTTTCTTAAAAGGTATGAAGTTATTTTAAATTTTATAAATCTATAAAACTCTTTCTAATATTTTTAATTCGTATGATATAAATTCATTACAATTTAAACTATAAAATCTTAAAAAATGTTGATTTGATATACACAATGAGATCTACACTAACTTGATCCAATTTTGACATAAATGATAATACAGCTACTTAATCCTCTTCTCATTTTTACTTTACTAGATCAATTCGTTACTCAATTTGATGTACTGCAAACACGATCTTTCTAGTTTAATTGTCACATGAAATATTATTATGTAATCATGAAAAGGGACCCCCATTATTCTAATTATCATTTATTAATTGTTTTGAGTTGAAAAAATAACTTTGTAGAACTTCAAAACTCTGACATCGTTGTCGAACTACAAACTTGCTGGTATATCTCACACGTACATTATTTAGATCAATTATAGTTTACCCTTAGCGATATAAAAACGTTGATTGTAGTTTTGGAAGAGAAAGACAAAAAGAAAAAACAGGGATTTTATAAGGATGTCAAATATATTCTCGTAACAACGTCTTATTATACATACACTTTATATATTGTTATACGTGTGTTTAAGGTCCATAGCTCTCATAATTGAGATTAGAGATTTGAGTTTGCAAATGAGTTGAAGTCAAAAGTATCATTTTTTGGTATAAAATGTTGATTTTCAACATTTGTCATTTGATTCTATTTCCATAAGTGTATGTGGCACTTTTAACTACGTCGACAAAATGATAATTGAGTAGATGAAATTTGTTTATTTCATGTTTATAGCATTTACATGAGGATGTTTGGATTCTTCTTGGTTGTTGGACGGTGAAGTCTAATCCCGCGTTTTTCAGGATAATATCTGAGGTAGGTGGATGCAACATTGTCTTTTTGTTGTAACCTCATTTAGCATATAATCTTTTTTATTTTGTCGTGTACTTTTCTTTTCTTACAAACTACACAGTGGAACTAATTATTATTCTATGGATTGAGAGTTGAGATTGTTTGCTCATAGTAATTTTTTACAATTTGATTTAATCATTAATGATTATAGAATTATTAAATGTGTCTGTCAAATAAAGAATTCTTAAATGAGAATTATTTTAATATTATAAAATAATTCACGTACTAGTAGAATGTTTGGCTAAATATAAATTAACAAATAAAATCATTGTGAGAATTGATGAAAATTACGGTACAAGAGTTTTTTCTTTTCTTTTCTGTACATACAGAATAAGAGTTATTGAATCATCTTAATAAATATATTTTTTAATACATTATTGAATCAGTGTGACGTCAAAGAGATCTGTTTGCTAACCTATTGACAATTGTGCAATGGGAAGACTTCTGCATAGTAAGCGAGAACGTTAGAAAACGTGACTTCGTCTATTGGAAAAACATGTCATGCTGGCGCGTACAATTTTGTGAACAGTTATATAGTTATATGATTATATAATATCTTTTACAATCTTTTTTATAATATTATTTTTTCTTATTTTTATTAAATCATTTATTGTATCTTCTATTTTTCTTTTTCCTATCTCTATTAATTGTGAAAAAATAAGTGCGAAAACTTGTACGATACGCAAAATTCTACTGCATATATTTTAAAGAAATGAAAACGCAATCAATAAATTTTGCTAATTAAAAATAGAGAAAAAATTAAAAAAATTCAATTTACCAACAAAATAAGTTGTTTATAAGTGCAAATTTTTTAGTGTTAATAATATTCATGTAAAAATACTCAAGATTCTTCATAAAAAGATGTACCTTATTCTTAAAAATATATATTCTGTGATGTCATTGTATGCATTTTTTTAAAAGGTTATATTGTTAATATATACTCCTTAAAAAGTATTATTAATACATATTTTCTTTATTTGTATTAAATCATTTTTTCTCATATTTTATTCTCTTTTTCTAAATTAAAAAAATAAATTATACAAAAGTATTATACAACTATAACTTCTCTTTCGTGAAAATCAATCTCACACTTTCATTAAAGAACTCACATATTAAATCACTTGTATTAACAACTCTGAGACAGAGAAAATACGTTAGAAGAAAATATAAGATAATGACTTCAAGAACTGATTCACACTCAACCAAAAACAAAAACAGAGTTAATGTTTCTGCTGGTGTAATAGGTTCCCACTAGCGAGTGGTATATGTTATTGCAATTTTTCACAATGATCACATGAATTTAAACTTATCCAAATTTGTTGAACTGTCAAAGGTTTATGATGTAGCAACTAGCAAGAATGTGTGGATGAATTATAAGATGAGAGTGAAAACTAGTACGGTAAGTGCTAACCACTACTCATTCATCGAGAAATTTAAAGTTCCCTATCCAATACTTTTTTCCCAATGGATTGGCACCGCTGCATTATTTATCCGTGGCCTCCTTTTTCTTCTTTTTCATTATACCCTCTTCTTCTCGTGAACACCAAATCTATGCCTTGACAATTTTACACCATTTCTTTTTTATTAACGTTATCATTACGATTATTTTCTTTTGTCCTTATCCCAAATGAACAAACTAATCTCTACATTTTCACAAATTCAAATATTGCTACCATTGTTTTGGTCCAGGAATTTCAACTAGTCAATTTTGAGGACTCCGACTCAGATAATGCTTCTTCATAAACATAGCCCTTTAATTTATTGGATTTTTTTTCAGTGGCCTCCACGTCATAGATTGTTAAGAAAGCTAAAAGGCTGAAATTGATTAAAATAAATTATAAATAGTTAAACTTGAAACTAGTTAGTCAAAACTAGCTTGCGTTGGCTTCCGACTGCCAAAGGACCTGGTATGAATCCTCGTTCTGGTCGTCGCATCATCTAATGTTTAATTAAATTTTATATTTGCCATAAAATTGGGAAAAGCGAGACATGAAGAATACTAAGTAAAAGAGAATTTAAGCAAAAAAACAGATAAATGATATAATAGAAAAATATATAATAAGAGAATTACTTTTAATTCTTAATTCTTAAGTCATATCTTAAAAGATACTTAAAGAAATGAAAGTCATAAATTATTAATTAACACGAGGAATAATGCAATTGGTTAATTATTTTAATTGAGAATATTAAATTTTCTAATGTGATTCGGCAAAATTTTAACATAATCATAATAAAATTGTTCAGACGAAAATAATTCTTAAACAATCTTTAATTACTTACCTTTCACATTAGTCAGAATCTATGCGTTTCTAGAAGAGCAGGCCAGACATCGTCACACGTTTCTGCCTTTTAGGTGACAGATACCACATTTTCAGCGCATGTGAAAGCAATAACAATTCCATCACTTTCATTAGACAATCTGCCACGTCACACGCTTAGATCATCCATTATCTATGTGGACTATGCTTCTATCGGATACTCACTTTTCAGCTACTTTTTAATCGTCCACTCTGGCACTCTTTAATTTGATTGTATAAACAGCACCATTAATTAATTAACATTTTTTTATTATTTCAAACGCTGTTTTTTCAGCATCAGTAGCACATGACAAAGACTTTGGTGAGACAGCAATTTAGTTAATTATTATATGTAAAATTCACCCAAAATTTGCTTTCTGCATTTATATGAAATAACAAATTTAAAAGTAGGCCATATTAGATTAATATTATAATTTGATCAGGCCATTCACGTTTTCTTAAAAAAATTCATTTAGACATTTGTTGTCCTATTTTTCTGACAAAGCCTTCAAATTTGGAAACCAATTAGATATCAGTTGTTATTGTTAAAGAAAAAGGTACTTATATATAACATTGTAATTACATTATACGCTAATAGCATATCAAATGGACCCCGTTTTGTTTTGTTTCATGTAATAAATTCAAATAGATAATCATGCTTATATTGATTGTGAATAATTTTTATTTAAGATTATGCAAATGTGAGTCGTGATATTGCTGTTATTGATAGAGTCAAGTTGAATAAAGTTTATGACGAATAAAGTAGTCCTGCAGGTTGCATGTGACGGAGACACTGAATTATTCCCATGTCAATTTATATATGATTGTAAATGAAATTCTCAAACTAAATTTTATGACATTTAATTTGTTACTATTCCGCCACGGTGTATGATGGATTTGGCGTGCTTCAGATCAGGTGAAATATTTTAGGTGGCTGGGTTTTTTTTTCTTTTACACTTTTTCGGGGATTTGACTAATCTTTTTCACACTTGAATTTAGGATCATTGATTTAATTAAAATAAAATAATGATTTATTAGCAAATTTATGTATTTAGTAATATTTCATTTGTTTCTTTTTAATTGTTGGATTTTTAAAAAATATTTTTATTTACTTTTTGTTTGTATTTTTTCTTATCGATTATACCTTACTTATTTTCTTATTTTCAATTAATTTACATACGCATTTATTGTGAAGTAAAAATAGAAAAAAAAATGAAATAGAAAACTTTACAACTATTTTTATTAAAATCAAGAAAATTTATTATATTTCTTGGTTTCTACAAAATAATTTAAAAAGAAATATAAAAAGAAATGATGGTGTAGTACTTTAGATGGGGTTTAGTTGCTTTAATAATTAATTTTACAAAATTTTAAAGATAGGAAAAATAAAAAAATATTTGAACAATTATTAAAATATTACAATTACAAATTAAAAAATAGCTTTAGTTTAATATAATTTAACTGAATAAATATATATTTTTATCAGCAAAATTCTATTGTTTTGGCATGCACGCACGGGGGGTTCATAAAACAAAAACACAGGTTTGCCAAATGGTTGTTTGTGGGGTGGGGAAGGGTATCGGTTCAAGGTTTTAACAGCAGAAACCAGAAAAGTCCAAACCACTGTCTCAATAGTTATAGGTCAAATTAACAACTTCGCACCCGCACGTGTTTTGGAAAATAGTTGTTTTGCAATTTTCTTCTTCTTATTGTTCACACACACACAACACAACACAACATCGCCAAATCAAAACCCTTATTTTCCTCTTTGACACGACGTGTACAGTCGAGCTTGCAAGTTGATTCCAGTTCCCAGTTTTCAGTTCCGGCCTGACTCTAAAATCTAATCTCAATCATGTATTTTACTTTCGAACTTCGACTTTTCATATGCTCTTCTATTAACCTATACTCCAGCTGTGCGTAATTTTGCAGAGTAAATTGACCCTATATATTATTATAACATTTTCCTTTTGCATAATTTGACCCGTAGGATATTTTCGATTTTGTTGATGTTAGAATTTGAATTTAAATTATTATTTTTATTAGATAAGAATAAGTTGTTAAAATAATTTAAATAAAAAAATTTAAATTATTATTTTTCTTAAATAAAAATATGTTGCTAAAATATTGTAGATAAAAAAAATTTGAATTATTTTTCTTAATATTGTGTTAAAAAAATTTGAATTATTGTTTTTTAATTTAAATTATAATTTCTTAATTTTAAATTATTATTTCCTAATTTGAATTATTTGCCTTACTATCATTCTTTTTCTAAGGGCTATATCTGTGTTAAAAATATTCTACCAACAAAAACGGTGCTTACAGTTTTCAAATTCCTGTTTCCAAGCCAAGAGAACATGGATGATAAGTTGATAACCATGAAATCAACACACCTCTAAGTTGTTTGAATGGTTGGTTAACTTGGGTTCTACTTCTACGTGAGACTCGGACACCGTAGATTCCTTTCACAACTATTGATTGAATGGTTTGTTAAAGCTTCATACAAAAATATTTCGTCATATATAGACACGTGTTAATATAACAGTGGTATCATATTGATGTAGTCTATTTACATTTTATTTATTAACTTTCTAAAAAATTTAAAAGAAAACCTCGAATTCAGTCCAAAATAAAAACCTCGAATTAAACGAGAGTTTTATTCAAACATAACTTTCACTTTATGAACCGGAATAAAACACAACTTTTGCTTTGATGTTATGAGCCTAATTTCTTAGAATACTTTTTGCTATAAAGATTCGCTTTTGACTTTTTGAATAAGAAAAATCTATCTTCATATGAGTTTAATGTTCCGTATATTATAAAATTATTTTATATTATAACTCAATCACATATCATATTATTGTTAATATAACTTTTAAATTAATTATTATAAAAACTAAAAATTTATCATATATAATAAAATATAATTAAAGGATAATATAAAAGTATGTAAATTAAGATATATAATTTAAAAAATTAATATTTTTTAGTTGTTAATTATTTCAATTTTTTAAATGTGTTTTTCGCTCACTACTTGATGAGTACTAAATCAACAAATTTATTTTTATAAAAAAAATTAAGTAAAACGGAGAATATGATCGAAACTACACAAATTAATAAATTTAATTCTTTCCTCCTAAAAAAATATTTACTTCTATGGTTTATTTATTTATTTAACCACGTGTAATTAATTTTGAGATGAAATAAAAAATTGAATATGAAATAATTTATTTCTTTATTAAGACTTGAGTAGACATTTTGGAAAATGAGACTTTTACTTCCTTTATTCTCTCAGATAACTCTTTTTCTTTTTATTTCTGTTTCCTTGTTACATAGGAATTTTCACACCCAACTTTAGTAATATTTTTATTTTTTTATTTTCAAATTTCAAATTATTTTTATTATGAAATTTTATAATATTTAAATTTAAATTAACTGCATAGTTTAAAAAAAAAAAAGAATTTAGTAACTATACACTCACTGTATATAGAAACTATTATTTAGCGAGAGTATTCTTAGAGAATTTTCTTAATCTCTTATCTTTTTCGGTCTGTTATTTTCATCTTTATTTTTAAATTGGATTTCAATATTTTCAAAGAAATTATCAGTTTTTTTTTTGTGATAGCAAAGTAAAACTTATATATTAAAAAATATTTATTGATTATAAATTTTAACTATGCAAAATGAACATTTATCATACACATTGCACTGGTTAAATTAATTAATAGTTATTTTTATATTAACTTGATTCATAATTTTTTTTGTCAGTTCATAATATTTACATATAAAATTAATTAATTAATTATAAAAAATAATATAAAAATGATGACTTTGGAACTAATTTTAACAAACTTGTGAACAAAGAAAGTATACTTTAAAAAAAGCTCTAATTATACTTATTAATAAGAAATAATTATTAAATTTTTCATAATTTTATAATTAATTATATTATAGTTAAATATCAATTAAAATTGCATTTATTTAATGTACACAAAAATGTAGAAACTAATTGTGAGTGTATATTAAATGGGGGCTTTGACTTGCTAGCCTCAAGGAAGAAGATAAGTAAAAGATAAAAAGATAATCTGAAAATGCATGTGGGGCCCATGAGAGAGTGATGACGCAAAAAGCTGCATCGTATATCAAAGTTCCCCCTCTCCTCCCTTCGCCTATAAATAACCCCTTCACTCTCATTCCTATCAGCTGTACTACAACATTCACTCCCTCTCTCTTATCTCTTCCTCTGCGTTCCCGCATTCAATTTTATTGCTCGTCGGAAACAGTAACCATGGCCGGCGGAGGTTTCACCAGCGGCGGCGCTGGCGGCGATTTCGAGGCCAAAATCACTCCCATCGTCATCATTTCATGTATCATGGCTGCCACCGGAGGTCTCATGTTCGGCTACGACGTCGGCGTTTCAGGTAATCATCTTTTCTTCTTCTCCTCTCTCTCTCTCTCTCTCTCTCTCTCTATCTGTTCTTTCCTTCCTTTACAATTCATAAACCTTTTTGCCTCTCTATTTTTATTTTTACAAAAAGAAAACTATAATTGTTTTAAATGTTTTTTTCCCTTTATGAACAAACTAATAAGAAACAATACCGTCCATCTTTTCAAGATCCATCTGTGTTTTTTTTTTTCTTTCGATTAGTGATCAAAAGGAAGAACAGTGGAATTAGCTTAGCAGTTGTGTTGTGAAAAAACAATTAATTTTCGGTCGGATAATCTTATCTTAGGTGGATAATGAATTACTGTTTTTTCTACCTAAAAAAGAGGCTCAAATATCGATTCTGATTTGCCTTGACGAGGATCATGAGGTGCTATTATGGGAATCCCACGTAGGTTTCCCAAATTTCTCAACCACCATACTTAACCAAACAGGTTGTAAGGGCCTTATCGAGATTTCAACAGCCCTTTCCCACCTAACTGTTCGCTAATGCCAATCTGTCGTCATGTGACTTTTGCCAAAACCTGTTACAGTACTTTAATATGTGCAGTAAACTATGATTAGTAAAATGTTAACTAATGTGTATTAATTAAGAAAAATTAATGCTATAAAAATTGGTTCATGGCGGATCGGATTAGAACTTGTCTAATTGGATTGGTTATATTTAGATTGATCCGGTCGAATTTGACTGGATCAATTATCAAATCTTGATTGGTCTAGTCTAACTTGATCGATTTTTTGAAAAAAATTGACTTTTCTTGGATTTTTTTGAAAAAAATTGAATTTTTTTAAATTTGAATTTTGGGATATAGATCAATTTTTTTTATTCAAATGATGTTAATTACATACTTGAATATAATAGATACATACATAATTTTGAATTCTTAATATACAATGGATCAAGCTGAGTTAATTACTAATCCACTGATTGAACAACTGATCCACTATTCTAATCGGATAATATTTTTTATTGTGAGAAAAAATTATATTATTTATTTTTTATGATTTATTATTATTAAATATTAATATGATGTATTAGGTGGTGTGACGTCTATGCCCCCGTTCTTGAAGAAGTTTTTTCCGACGGTATACAGAAAGACAGTGGAAGAGAAAGGACTGGACAGTAATTACTGCAAATACGACAACCAAGGATTACAGCTTTTCACGTCGTCTCTGTATCTGGCTGGTTTGACTTCGACATTCTTCGCTTCGTACACGACTCGTAGGTTGGGAAGAAGGCTGACCATGTTGATTGCGGGGCTGTTCTTCATCGGGGGAGTTGTCCTTAATGCGGCTGCTCAAGATCTTGCCATGCTCATCGTTGGCAGAATCTTACTTGGCTGTGGTGTTGGCTTTGCTAATCAGGTTCGCCTTCATCATATTTTATTTTCAAAACTCAATTGCACAATATTAATTAATTGGAGTTAAATGAATCCGTGTTGACTTATTCAGTTATTATTGCTAGTAATAGGGTAGTAAGTATTAATTATAAATAAATAAATATTGCACGTGTATCATTTATGTGTGTGTGATTCATTCATTGATGAATATATATATATATATATATATATATAGAATATTTACACTTTGAAATTATTTATCATTAATTAATTTTAGTGTGTGTTTGGTTGTGAAGAAATAGGAATCAAAGCAAGAGAAACTTTCAAAATTATCTATAAATCTCACTTTAATTCAAATATTTTTTTTATAATTTTTTCTTTTTCACATAATCAAACTCATTCTTAATGTCTTTATTTAAGTTTTTTTTTTAAGAATTAGAATATAAAAAATTACTACTATTTTTTATTAGTTTGAGAAGTTCTTTTGAGTAGCTTTTTAAAAAATTATAATTATAACCATTTATGAATGTAACGAAAAAAATAAGTTCTATTTTATTTTAATAAAACCCGTGAAAAGTAAATAACTTTTTTTTACACTTCTTTGAAATTATCTTTTATAAAAACATAAACCAAAGGACTCACGAATTAGCTTCTACTTTACACAAAAGCTTAAAAAAGCATGTTAGTTTTTCTTTTTTTATACAATCTTAAGATCACCTTTTAAAAAAATTAGCTCGATTTTTTGAACCCCTCTGTCTTATTATCTATCACAGTTGTCACCGCGTCTATGTTGTTCACATTTGTTCAACAACATGCTCAATTCGATTATTTGCTCAAAATAGGATATGGTTTTGTTGGTTCGAGAGTTTAAATTATGATATTGTTACATGCATGGTAGATATCTATAATACACTTTATTAATCCAATTTGAAGTATCATCGGTCTTGTTTTACTCCTCAAAACATAATTAGTCAAGATCTCTTTGTTCTTTTCGTCTAAAGACGAAAATTAGTATATTCAATTTTTATTTTGTGTGTATTGCGTGTGTCTATATTTATATAGAGATAACATGGCCGACGTATGAATATATACGTTAAATATATTTTATTATCATAAGAAAAGCCCAAAGGCTTTGTCGTGGGGGAGACCGACTGATGAATGTCCCCACAACAATATTGTGGACTGTCATGCGCCAACAGAAGGCAAATCTGTAGTTTAAATTGAGACTTTTGAGTCAATTGTCCATAATTTTTCCTTGCACTTTCAAAGTCCTAATCACCCATTAATTCTTCCAATCGAGTTCCAGCACCTTTTATACTTTTAAAATATTCTTACTATTGGATGTTTGTGACACTTGTTAATAGGGACCACTTATTATACCATATTTTATGATTTTTAGTTTTGTCTCTTTGCACAGTTCTTTGAAGATTCTTATATATTTTGGGATGAGTTTCCATATTTTGAATTAAAAAGTCCTAGGCCTTTTTGCTATAAAGATAAAAAAATTCTGCAGTTTAATTAGTATTTTTGTAGCTCACAAATTCTATTTTTCTGTCATCTTTTTACTCTTCAGTCGTTATTTGGATTAATTTTGTTGATTCCTTACTTATACAAGCAATACAACTAAGCTGTTTGTTGTCCAAATCAATTAATAATAGTGGATTTAAAATAACCTCTTACTAATAATCAATGGTATCAGAAAGCAAACTAACATTACTGATAATAGTTGCCTAAAAATAAAGACTTCTTTGGTTGGGTAAAGGGTATCCATATCTCAATCATCTTTCTTGTTTCAATTTGATGACAGGCCGTGCCAGTGTTCCTCTCGGAGATCGCACCTTCAAGAATACGAGGAGCATTGAATATATTGTTCCAGCTCAATGTCACAATTGGCATTCTATTTGCTAACCTAGTCAACTATGGCACCAACAAGTAAGTACTATTTTATGTGCTCCCCCATGACTTACTTTTCTTCAACTGAGTTACTTCATTGGAATTCGCAAATAAAACGAATCAGACGATGTATGTGTTAGAAGAGTAAGTTACAGTCAAATAGTAGTCCCCCCACACTTTTTTTTTCTTGTTCCTGTGTCGTGCTCAGGATTTCATCACAAGTAATTGTTAGCAACTTGAACTACTGGATAATAACGTGGGTGGTACCGGTCAAAATTGTTAACCTGTTGAATGGGAAACAACAAAATTATAATCATTAGTGTGACTTTTTTGTTTTATCGCCGTAATCAGAACTCGAAAGTCTAGCACATGCTGGCTTCTTTGTAGTGTGTTATCTGCTAACACGGGACAAGTGTCAATTTAGTGTTTAGCCAGCAAGCATCTGTTTTGGGTCATTTGGTCAAAGGTGCATGCTTCAGAGAAAAATGGATCCTATGCAATTTTAAAATGCGGAACATTTCAGACGTTGAACGTAATACTTTTTGTGATACAATATACTGTAACATGTTTTCAACAGTGACGTCTTGAACTACACCTCCTTGTAGTTTTTTCTTGATTTGCATTTAATATCTTTTAAAAAAAAAAGAGAGAAGCCCCAGTCCCTGACTTTCATTTTCATGTGAGTCGTGGACTCGTGGTAACCCATCTTGGCAAAGGTCCACATGGTCCAGCCCAATTATTTACTGATGAAAAATGATGTAGTAGTACGAGTAATATTATATATACTCACAATTTTTTTATTCAACCATCATACATAAAGACTTACTTATTTTAAACATCTTATCAATACCTTTTATTTATTTTTAATTATCTCTTTTATTATATTATAAATCTTATAATACTTATATTTTTCTCTTTCTTATTCTCTTTAGATGTCTTATAGCATAATGGATATTCATGAAACAATTTTTTTTCTTTCATTTTTATAATTCTTCTTATCTTGTGAAAATCTATGTTGAGATTAATGTTACTCTAAGAAAAACACCCTGCTGTAAAAAAAAACTAGCACACCACCATTGTCTGTAAGCTCCTCCTAAGTAAATATATGAGAAATGATTACTATACTCAACCTTACCTTGTAAAAGAAAAAAGACTATTTTTGAATTTAAATCATAATCAATCACTTAACGAGGAACAACTTTACTGTTATGACATCACTCATTCTCAAAACACCCAGCTGTAGAATGTAAAATTTGTAAATGAATAAAAGAAATGCAAGATAGCTGGTAAGTACTTATGAAATCACCCAAGTCAAAACATCATGGTTATTCCGGAGATTTTGGTTAAGAAATCAATCTTGCTGAATCATTATGTTTTCGTGTAAAATGAGACATAATAATTGAATTCTGAAATTGCTGTTTTTCGGTCTTGATTTACCTTGTACTGCTGTTTATTGATGTTGTGTTGTGACCTGCAACAACAGAATCAAAGGTGGGTGGGGTTGGAGGCTATCTCTTGGGTTGGCTGGTATCCCAGCCGTTCTGCTAACTTTGGGAGCCTTGTTCGTGGTGGACACCCCCAACAGTTTGATTGAACGTGGCCGCTTGGAAGAAGGAAAAACAGTGCTTAAAAAGATTCGTGGCACTGACAACATTGAACTTGAGTTCCAGGAATTGGTTGAGGCCAGTCGTGTGGCTAAAGAGGTCAAGCATCCATTCAGGAATCTTCTCAAGCGCAGGAACCGACCCCAACTTGTCATTTCCGTTGCCCTACAGGTAATTATTTAAGTGTTGACTTTAAATAACTATAATATGCACTTTCATCAATCTTATCTTAATAATGTTTGTGTTGTAAAACAGATATTCCAGCAATTCACAGGCATCAACGCAATCATGTTTTATGCCCCGGTGCTGTTCAACACGTTAGGATTCAAGAACGATGCATCCCTGTATTCTGCTGTGATAACTGGGGCTGTGAACGTGCTCTCCACTGTTGTATCGATCTACTCAGTGGACAAAGTGGGACGTCGCATGCTGTTGCTGGAAGCTGGTGTGCAGATGTTCTTGTCTCAAGTGGTGATTGCAATCATACTGGGAATAAAGGTGACGGACCATTCTGATGACCTTTCAAAAGGCATTGCAATTCTGGTGGTTGTGATGGTATGCACTTTCGTGTCTTCCTTTGCATGGTCTTGGGGTCCTCTTGGGTGGCTTATCCCCAGTGAGACTTTCCCATTGGAGACTCGTTCCGCTGGCCAGAGTGTCACTGTTTGTGTCAACTTGCTCTTCACCTTCGTCATTGCACAAGCCTTCCTCTCTATGCTCTGCCACTTCAAGTTTGGCATCTTCTTGTTCTTCTCTGGCTGGGTCCTCGTCATGTCTGTCTTCGTGCTTTTCCTGTTGCCCGAGACTAAGAATGTCCCCATTGAAGAGATGACCGAGAGAGTGTGGAAGCAGCATTGGTTCTGGAAGAGGTTTATCGATGATGCCGCCGATGAGAAAGTAGCCAATGTCTCAAATGGTAACGGATTTGATCCAACCTCCAGGTTGTAAATCATTTGCATTGAGTATTTTAGACTCTAGAGTAAGTACAGTAAATGCTTATGTGGATTAGCTACAAATTAAGCAAGTTATTTTTTTATTTCCCCCACCCCCCATCCATGTTGGTGGTCTAGGCCTGCAACAACATTGTAATCAGTTAATCCAACATTGATTATCCTGTTTTGCAAGCCATATAAGATACAGTTTTTTTCCCCCACCCCTTTCTTTTTGTAAATTGTTTGTCTTTGAAAGGAATAAATATATTGATTTCCAATTGACATTATGTGGTGAATAAGCACGATCATAATGCTTGCGTATGTTGTGTGCCGGAAGTTGTTAGTCCATTTCCATATTCAATTGTTATTTTCATTTCTGCAAACATGGAAATCACAAGCCTTCAACGACTATTTTATAGACCAATAAGCTAGAGGCAGAGTGTGTATGGCTTTAACTTTGATACTTTGTATTGAGGACAATTGTTAGTGAAAGACAATACTCTACAATAACGCTAGGACAACCTCTAGTGCCTTTGAAACTCTGATGACGTACCAGCAGAAGATAGGGGAGCATAACGTAACGAAGAGTTAAAAAGAAAATCTAAAAAGGCTTAAGGAAACAGCAATAGGCAGATAGTACTTAGCAAAGAAACAGAACGAAGAAAACGAGTAAGCTTGAAACGTTGCGGTATTTTAAAATAGTTACTTATATTAATATTACTTATTTCAAAATCTACCTATGATGACGAATAAAATGGCAATGACAACTCATGTCAATATTTTTGCTCCATTTTAAACAAACTCAACCAACGCATTATCATATTTATCTTCGACAATTGCTTGGTATCTGAAATTGATACTCGTATATGATAACGTATTGGATGTTGTAGAAAGCGAATATGCTTATTGCTTTTCTCATCCGCAAAGCAATGTGATCTCCAAATGGGAACAAATGTATGGTGGTTGCTATTTCATGATGACACTCACCAATCATTTGACAAAAACACGTTAAAAATACAAAAATGATCATCATGGTTGCAATGAAGTGTAGTAGCCGCACAGATCCAAATCGTTTCCCCCGACATTCTTTCCTTTCAAGTCTCAACCTTGCACCCATAACAACACACAACCAAGACCATCATGTTCCAAATTGTAAGGATAGAGAATATATGCCAATAATATATTACTAAGTATCAATATTTTTTTATCAAAATTTTATTTCAGTTTCACACTACTCCTTTTGCTTTGACTAGTGTTTCACAGGTATGCTCTTCATTAGCATTGTCAAGATAAGCCAAATATCTATGATTCAACCCTTATAATCCCTAATTAGGCCAACTTTAACCGCAATACAATGTTCTTTCTCATCATTTTTTTCTGCTGCATGCGCCCCATTTATTATATTTTCACGTGATTGATACTTTTTTACAAGTCAAGGTAAAAAAACCCAATAAGATACCACCCAGATGCAATAATACAAGCTTGGACCACTTTTTCTCTTAACTGACACTTGTTTAAATTTTACATATACTCATGCAAGATATTGATAAGAAAATTGTCATACATTCTAATCTAATAAAGTTTCAATTTAGCCAAAAATAGGAAGACAGTCCTCGACCCACTTCCACCGTCCAAACTTGATTGCAACGGGAGCTAGGGGGCCATTTTGTTCATATTAAAAAGGAGGTTTTCATCAAAATAAATAATAACAAAAAAGAATGGGGCCAACTAATTCACTTTTCCAATCTCCATCTCCCAATACCATGTAGTAAAAAAGGATATAAAAGGATCCCAGAGAGAAGAGAAGAACCTAAATAGCTCAAACCTCAGGAAAAGTTAAAAGGGGTTCCTAAGTACTGTTCAGAGCTTGTAGCCATGGCATTCATAGAGAAAGCTGTGTTTTTCTTGATGATGATGATGACAGCTTTCCAAGTTTCACATGCAGCTGTGCACAAGGTTGGGGACTCTGCTGGTTGGACCATCATTGGTAATATAGATTACAAGAAGT
>CM023941.1:41444553-41497682 GCA_013407115.1 Glycine latifolia
CATATTTAAATAGCTAGATAATAATGTACTAGTAGTATTTTGATCTTCATCCTGAAAATTAATCCAACTTGGTGTATACGTATGTTTATAAAACTAATAAAATCAGTAGTACAATCGAACTTCGTTTGGCCGTGCATGTGCGTAAATTGAAAGAAAGTTTCAAGTCTTCTCGTATGATAATATTTATATCTGCATTTATTATTGTGTAAAGAAGCTTGTAAGAAGGTTCTGTGCAATTAGTCTTCGTCAGTTGGATATATAGCTTCATCATCTTGATGTATTGATCCATATTTCAAATTTATAGTCAAAATAAATAATTAATCAAATACAGTAATTAATCAAATGCATCAAAAGTTAGTTTGATTTAGATAGTTTTAAATCTTCATATCAGTTTTGTATTGTAGTAATGATAAGAACAATGTTGAGTGGATTGATCCCACATTAGCACTTCCAGTATTAATATTCAGCATGTCATGCAAGAATAAAATAAAATTATTCTCTACTATTTTCAAACAAATATATACAATTAAACTCATATATTATCTTTGTTGTCGGTGAAACTTGATTTTGAAGAAGAAGAAAAAACATCTTAGGTGTGCATTGATCGACCATAATAATTTGTGTGTCGACTATATTGTCTACAATGGGTGGAGGTAACTTACAGTTACATTTAATAATGAAAAAATAACCTTGAACTAAATAAAATACTTAAAAGGAGATTTTTAAAATATTTATAGACCAAATGTGATGAAATTATTTCTTTAGGATTAAAATTAATTTAGATCAATATTTTGATGACTAAAATCATATTTAAACCTAAATTTTTGATACACCTTGATCATTAACCATTTTCAAGTCAAGTAAGTGTAAATTTTGAAAGGAAAAAAAAAAGTCATTCCTCATGCTAGGTCCGCCCACTTTGACTAATTTGGGGTAAAATCCTTTTTTTATATTTATTAGTGCTTCATAAATCATTTCTTCAATCTTATAAAAAATTCTTAGAACTGGTTTTCTCTTGGTCCCAAAGCTATTTGTAACCTAACTTTTTTTTTTTCTTTAAGCATCAATCAAGAGGTTTCATTTCCTCTCCTTAATTTACATTCTCAGTCGAGCATCTCCTTACCCCAAAAGCTTCTTTATCTTTCTTCATTTTATTCCCATGGAAGCTTAAATATCAAAGCTTTACTAGCATTCAATAAATTCGATTTGAACTAGTATATTTTATTTCATAACCTATTGGACAGTGAGATATTTTTGGGTAAATTATGTCTACTATAGACCTGTCCTTGATTGGAATAGGACATGATTTCATACGAAGTTCATCATCATTGCTCTCATCGAATAGGCCTATTGTTGAACTAATCGCTTAATTAATTAGTCAAGATTCTCCAAAAATTCTACCATTGATATCCAAGAAATGACAGATCAAATAAAAGAAGAACGCAGGCACATGCGCGTATTTATGCCATAATATTAGTGCTTTTATTATCTTGAATGAAATTGCATTTGGATTTTGGAATACATTATTATTCTTATCCTAACTTCTTGTTTTGTTCATACAAATCTCGGGAGAGTCAATATTGCAAATAATAAAGGAAGTTGGGCTTTAATGGGATAGTTTGGAATCTTCTTGTTTTGGTGTTCTGAAATCAAAAGTTGTGAAGGTTGCGGTTAATTAGAGTAAGGTCAAATTTAAGAGTTGCAAATTCAAAATTGTCCTACAGAAAAAGGAAAGGGGCCGGTTTATCTGACCTAGACTCTTTGATTGTGAGGAGAGAAATATAGCAAGATAAAAATAGAAGAGAAAGAATTAACAAACGAAGTAAAAGGTCCCAATGTGTTTCTAACCCTCCACATTTCTAATCCTATAACCATCGTTTATATGTCATCTTCACATGCTGAAGTAACCATCGTTTGCAAATATCGCAAGGCTCCCTATTTATGAGTTATGACATCTTTTTATTAAAATTTAGATACGCATAAATTATAATAATAATTTCTTATTCATTAATTCATTCATCTATCATCTCTCAAATGAAATATATTTATACAAGTAATGTTAATAATTTGAGCACAATCGGAAACAATAATTCAAACTTATTATTATTTAGATTATTTTAACTTGTTCTCATCTAAGAGAAACAATAATTCAAATTTTATCTTCAATACTCCCCCTCAAGTTGGTGTATGAATATTGGTCATGTCCAACTTGACAACTGCTTCTTCAAACACTCTTATAGAAATGACTTTGGTTAGTAATAGGTTCAGGAGGTGTTTGAGAATAGTCCACAACAAATGCTTCGTTATTTGTGAGGTAGAAAGAGAATTGAGATATGGGAAGTGATTCAGAACAATCACATGTTTAGGTTAATAGACTTCAGAACTAGTCTATGAAAGATTCAGAACAGTGCAACAAATTTCACATCAATGACCTTCAAATGGAATACATGCATGGAGGCTTCAAAACTGAGGTACGAAAAAAATTCATAACAGATTTGTGTTGTCTCACTTGTGTTGTTTTCGGGAAGAAGATTGAGATATGGAAAATGATTCAAAAAAATCACATTTTCAGGTCAATAGACTTCAAGGTTGGTCTATGAATATTCAGAACAGTACAACAAGCTTCACATCAATAACCTTCAAACGAAATATGTGCATGGAGGCTTCTAAACTGAGGAACAAGAAGAATTCAAAACTGGTTATTGGAGACTTTAGAATGAGTGTATTGAGGCATCACAACGGTACGTCAATTCACGTAGGAAGGTTACATCGAGGGAAGGAATGTTGTAATTTAGTAAGAGGAAAGGGAAAGGAAAATGGTGTGATTGGTGATGCAATAAGGTGCGAAGGGATTCAAGTCGAAAACGAAAAAAAGAGATGTACATTTGGGAATGTGAAGAAGAAATAAACTCTTGTGATAACATAAGATAATTTTGTTCGTGGAGGATGTCATGACTCTCATACCATGTTAAAAATATTAGATACGTATGAATTGGAATAATAATTATTTATTCATTTATCTATTCATTCATTCACTCATCTATCACATCTTAAATGATGTATATTTATAAGTAATGTTAACGAGCACAATATTAGGAAACAATAATTCAAATTTATTTTTATCTAAACCATTTTAACAACATATTCTTATTTAATAGAAACAATAATTCAAATTCAAATTTTATCTTTAACATAGATAATTGTCTATTGGTCATGTTGCATATTTATCAACTAACTGAATATATCTATCTGTATCAAAATCTAAGTGCGCCATTCATTCCACTTTGTGGTTTGCTAGTACAAGCATTGTTCCCTGAAATTATTTGAATATGGGTATATTGATCTGCTTGGTAACTTTGGAGTAGTTTCCACTCTCATGTATCGGAGACTCTGCTCTCTACTGTTGTTGGGCTTCAATAGTATCTTTGGCTGAAAGGATATCAATTTGTATAAGAAAACACTTGTTGGCAGGAATTTTAATAAAATAATGATAAGTCATAAGATGCAGTCAAAAAAATCTAACATTTTTTGTTCCCCTTATTTCCACTCTTTTTTTAGTAGTGATCCTGGGATCATATCATTTCATTAATTAATAACAATAACATTTATACAATCAAAAGTGTTATGAAAATCTTGTGAACTAGCATAGGATCTAGACGTTCTAGCTTAGGAGTGAAGAGTTAGATTTACTTGTTTACGTACTAAATTCACGTAAGAGTTGTTAATCAAACGCAGCTTATGCTTACAAATGGATAAAATAAAGCATGTTTCACTAGTATTCAAACTTTTGGAGTGTTTCACTAGTATTCAAACTTTTGGAGAACAGCATCATGTCATAAACTTGCTTGCAGTCAAAATTGAGTCCTTTTTATTAGGTGATATATTGGGTTTTTTACGATCAACCATGATAGTCTAAGTCTAGGTGTGAGTTCAATTCATGTAACACCTCATCTAAGAATGGCATTACGATCGATGACCTAAGTGGTGATCTTGAACAAGTTATTTGTGTTGGATCAATGTGTAATGATATCGATCGACTTAAATTATTTTTCACGAAACTAGTCTAAATTAAAAAAAAATAATCTCTACGCAAATAATTGACATTGAATTTTACATGCATAAATAAGGGTGCAGTCAGGAGGGAGTTAGTAGGGCTACGAGCAGTCCTATTTTTTTATATTAGATTTTTTATAAAGTTATTTTTGTGACCCTTCTCCTCTGTCTTAAAATATATAAAACATTAACTTTATCCATCTAATATTTTTCATATGTTATCCTTATTCTCAATACATTCATTATATATTTCTTTTACTCATACAAAAAATGTTTGTTATAAATTAATTGTCTTTTACATATATTATGCAAATAGAACTTTATGTTTTATTTTTACTAAATCATAATTTTTTAGTCTTGATACTCTTAAATCCAAATTCTTGCTCCCACCACTGTGCACAATGCATAGGGAAAAAAAAAGTGCCGGAAGATGAAAGCAAATTAAAATGCCATGCCAGCCGTCTGGCTCATTGTTTTCATCCCCAATTTAGTCATTTCTCTAAAACAAACACTCACAAACATATTACAGCTATTCCCAAGTAATGCAGTTGAGATATTTTATATATATATATATAGTCCCTATACCATACGCATTGATTAGATGATTTTGCAAATTGGATCTATATGTATATATATATTAGCCATATGTGAAAATTAATCATCATTGATCATGGTGGCATATTGCAGTATGAGGTGTTCCAAAGTGCTTAAAATCTGCTGTGGTGTCACTGCCCTTCTTCTAATTATATTAATAGTAGTACTGGTGGTCTTGTTCTTCACTATCTTCAAGCCTAAAGACCCCGACATTGTTCTGCAGTCAGTTAAGCTTAACGGTTTCAATCTTCTCCTCTCAACTCTGAATCTAAATGTATCACTAGGCATAGTGGTGACGGTTGAAAACCCAAACCATGGAAGCTTTACCTACCAGAACAGCACAGCTTTTCTTTACTATCGAGGAAATCTTGTTGCTGAGGCTCCACTACACCAGGACACAATTCCAGCTCGAAACGATCATAATATAAGCACATCTTTGACTATTTTTCTAGATCTCAAAAAATTTAAGGATTTAGCGAGAGATTATTATTCCGGGAGCGTTATAAATTTTACCTCAACAACCACCTTACTGGGGAAAGTCAAGGTATTAGAGCTCTTCAAGATCAAGGCCACTAGTTACTCCACCTGTGATCTCTCTCTATTCGTAAATGACAAAACCATCAATTCTACGTGCAACTCAGAAATCAAATTCTGACATTTTCTTTTTCTCTAATGCTATAATTATTAGTTACAATTCATTTTTTTTGCTACTTATAGCATTGATATCACATAAGCACATCTTTGACTTATTTTTGCAGATTTCACAAAATATTGCTCCATGCTGTTGTGTATGTCTTCAACTTTCTTATTTACACCAATAAGTTCATGAAAGATTACATGTTCTAAATAATATATTCACCTTGGCATTGTATGTATATATTGTCAAAAGTCTGTTGAAAACATTTTCTTTTCTATTTGCTATGTACTCCTTAGTTTGCACTATTAACAATAGTCATATCAATAAGATGAGTAAATCAATAATATGAATATGATCTTTGAGAATTCATGAGTTTCACATCTAGTAAATAATGATGAGGACACTAACCTTTGTCCATAATTGATGACAACAAATGGAATGACTTCTGACAGCAAACTAATGAAACTCTTAATGCGGAATAGTTTTTTTCAATCTCTTCACCCTCTTATTCTAGGTCTCTCTTCAATTCTTAATGGCAAAACTTGTTGAAAAATGGAAAACAAAAGCACATTTTGTTGCTGCCTTTTGTTGTCCCACATCAGTATAGTTTTAAAATTATTTTCTTTAAATGCTCTTTATTAATTAATCAAATCAGTTTTTTAAAACATCCTCTTTATTAGCATTTGTTGAACGCATTAAAAGGCTTTTAGTGGTGAGGCTAATTTGAAGGGAGTAATGGAGTTGTTATAGAAAATGAGGAAAACATTTTTTAGCCCATTATTCTATTTAAATAAGGTCACACACGGCTGAAAAAGAAGATAGCGGAATTATCTTTTTATGCTATTATGTTTTTCTTCCTTTTTCTATTTTGAAAAATTAAAAAAGTTGGGCAATTGTTCTGTGATTTCCATAGCCTAAGGCCATGAGTGCACGTGTTCACAAGCTAGTTATGTTAACCTTGGGAAGCAATCGGCAATCTGGATTGCACAGAGGTCTGGCCAAATTTTGCTTTCAGGGTAGTGGTTTCCACGGTACAACAAACTTTCGATTAGTTTTTTTTCTCCTCGTTATGTTCTGTGTTATTCTCTATTTTTCTAACAATCTGAAAGCAATAATTGTTACAACTCTGAATAAGAAATGGCGGTGAATATACCAAGAATAATTCTGGATATGTCGAAATTGGAACCTTTAGATGACACTAATTATAGGAGATGGTCACAAAAATTATAGATTCTTTTTGAAGCATTAGAGGTTGATTATGTGCTATCTGAAGATCCTCATGTTGATATTGTTTCTCTTGCTAACCCTTCTCCTGCTACTCCTGTTGTCACACCGCTCTCTGGAGGAACCAAGAAAGCCGATGAAGAGGCTAAAAAGAAATATGAAAAGGGCAACAAGACTCTTAGGGGTCATTTACTGACTCATATGGCAAATAATCTGTTCGATTTATTCATCAATCAGAAATCTGCAAAGGTGATGTGGGACACTCTGCTGAAACGTTATGGTGATGTTGATGCTGGAAAAAGAAAGTATGTGGTAGGAAATTGGCTGCGATTTCAGATGCTGGATGATAAGCCAATCATGGAGCAGGTTCATGAATATGAAAATCTGGTTGGTGACATACTAAATGAAGGAATGAAGATCTATGAGATATTACAAGCTAATGTGCTTTTGGGGAAATTTCCACCATCGTGGAGTGATTACCGCAACCAATTAAAACACAAGAAGAGAGATTTGTCACTTCAAGAGTTGATCAGTCATATGAAGACTGAAGAGGCCACTAGACTTAAAGATATGCATGTTTTATTTTCTAAAAATTCGGTTAATGCTAATGTTGTTGAGATTTCTTATCAAAATATGTTCAAAGGGAAAGGAAAAGAGAAAAAATTCCAAAGAAATGGACAACATAAAATCATATTGGTATCAACAGAGGTGATAACAAGATTCTGAAAAAGAAACTTATCTGCTATGTTTGTGGCAAAACGGGTCACAAAGCATATCAATGCTACATGAGACAGGGACAACAAAATCAGAACCAAAAGCCTGTTGTACCATTTGCACCTCACGCTCATCTAGCAGAAAATGAAGAAGTGATAGCTGATGTGGTAGTGGAGGCAAACTTGGTGGATAACAAGGTGGACTGGATTTTGGATATCGGTGCTTCTAAACACCTATGTGCCAACAAAGAGCTTTTTCACCACTTTGAGGATGTTGCTGATGAAAAGTGTGTCTTCATGGGAAATTCTGCTACAGCCGGAGTGCTTGGTAAAGGAAAGATTTTCCTTAAACTTACTTCTAGAAAAACTTTATCTTTGAGTGATGTTTTGTATGTTCCCTTCTTACGTAGGAACCTAATTTTTGGTAGTTTACTTAATAGGGCTGGACTGAAATTGGTTTTTGAAGCTGATAAGGTAGTAATAACTAAGAATGTGAATTTGGTGGGGAAAGGATATCTCGTTGATGGATTGTTTGTACTGAACACCATTTCTGTTGTTTCTAATGCTAATTCTTTGGCTAATTGTGCTTATATTGTTGAATCTGTTGATTTGCGGCATGATAGGCTAGGACATGTGAATGTGGCTTCTATTAAGAAACTTAAAAATATGCATTTGATTAATGTACCATATGTAAATAACCTTTCTAAGTGTCCTATATGTGTGGAAGCAAAATATGCAAAGAAGCCTTTTAAACTTGTCACAGACAGAACTACTGAACTACTTGAATTAATACAAGCCGATTTGGCTGATTTTAAAAACACTATTAGTAGAGGAGGTAAAAGGTATTATGTGACATTTATAGATGATTTTTCTAGATATACCAAAGTTTATCTTCTAAGGTCAAAAGATGAGGCCGGAGAAATGTTTTTAAAATATAAGGTAGAAGTTGAAAACCAATTAGACCGTAAAATTAAAAGGCTTAGGTCTGATAAAGATGGTGAATATGGGACAATTTTGCTTAAGGAGTTTTGTGAAAAGAATGGAATTGTCCATGAGACTAGTGCCCCTTATACTCCTCAACAAAATGGTGTAGCTGAAAGAAAAAATAGAACATTTAAATTAATGATGAATGTTATGCTATTAAGTTCCAGTATGTCTAACCAAATGTGGGGGAAGCTGTATTGTCTGCTTGTTATATACTAAATAGAATTCCTCATAAACGGCTAGATAAGACTCCTCATGAATTATGAAAGGGCTTTGGACCTAACTTATATTTGTTGAAAGTGTGGGGGTGTCTAGCTAAGGTGGGTTTACCAGATTACAAGATGACAAAACAAAAACTTTTGATTGTGTATTTATTGGATATGCTCAAAATAGTGTTGCCTATAGATTCTTGTGTTTGAATGATAATTCTATTTGTGAATCTAGAAACGCATAATTTTTTGAGCAAGAATTTCCATTAAAGAAATATGTTAATGATGTGGTTGGTTCTTCTCATACTACTTCAGTTACTTTATCTTTGCATGCTTCTTCCTCTACTTTAAATGAACATGTTAATGAACCTAGAATAAGTAAAAGACAAAGAATAGAAAGTAGTTTTGGACCAGATTTTGTTACTACATTCTTGGTTGAAAACAATGATATTGATAAAATAAATGATGTATTTGTATCAGCTTTCTTGATTGAGGAAGATCCTAAAACTTATATTAAGGCAATAACTTCTACTGATGCTAACTTTTGGAAAGAGGCAATTAATAGTGAATTAGATTCTATCATGTCTAATCATACCTGGGATTTGGTTGATTTGCCTAAGGGAAGTAAAACAATTAGGTGTAAATGGATCTTTAGAAAGAAATTAAGGACTGATGGAACTATCGATAGATTTAAGGTTAGACTAGTAGTTGTGGGTTATACACAAAAGAAAGACATTGATTTTTTTGATACATTTTCTCTTGTTACTAAGATTGCCACAATTCATTCTCTAGTTGCCTTGGTTGCTATTCATGGACTTTTAGTACATCAAATGCATGTAAAAACGACTTTTCTCCATGGTGATTTGAGAGAAGAAATTTATGTGGAACAACCCGAGGGGTTTGTGGTTTAGGGTCAAGAGAACAAAGTGTGTAAATTGAGAAAATCATTGTATGGCCTTAAACAAACTCCTAAACAATGGTATGAGAAATTTGATCAAACTTTAGCGAGTGATGGTTATGTTGTGAATTCTTTTGATACTTATGTTTACTCTAAATTGATTGGACTAGAATGTGTGATAATATGTCTATATGTTGATGACATGTTGATTTTTGGGACAAACTTAATTGTGGTGAATGAGACAAAATTATTTTTATCCTCTCATTTTGATATGAAAGATATAGGAGAAGCATATGTGATTCTTGGTGTTAAAATGAGAAGATTTGATAATGGTTTCTCCTTATGTCAGTCACATTATATTGAAAAGATACTGAAAAATTTAATTGTTATGATGAATTGTCTGTGAAAACTCCCTATGATCCTAGCATATATCTTAAGAAAAACAAAGGTTCTAGTGTTTCACAAGCTGAATATGCTAAAATCATAGGTAGTGTACTGTTCCTCATGAATTGTACGAGACCTGACATATCATATGCTATGAGTAGACTAAGTAAATATACTCACAACCCAGGAAATGAACATTGGACTACACTTCGTTGTTTACTTAAGTACCTTAAGGGTACTATGGATTAGTGTTTGCATTTTTGTAAATTTCCTACTGTGTTAGAAGGATTTTGTGACTCAAACTGGGTTACGAATAATGATGAGGTCAGTTCTACAAGTGGGTATGTTTTTACTTTGGGCGGAGGTGCTATATCTTGGAAGTCTACTAAGCAGACTTGTATAGCACGTTCCACTATGGAATCAGAATTCATTGCTCTTGATTTAGCAGGACAAGAAGTTGAGTGGTTAAGGAACTTGTTGAAAGATGTGCCATTATGGGGAAAACGGTCTATATTGGTTTCTTTTCATTGTGATTCTCAGGCAGCTATTGGAATTACCATGAATAGTGTGTATAATGGAAAGAGGAGACACATACACATTAGACACAGTTCAATTAGAGAATTGTTGAAAAATGGTGTGATCTCTTTAGAGTTTGTAAGATCTAAGAGGAACTTGGCAGATCCTCTTACTAAAGGTCTAACAAGAAAATTAGTCCTTGAAACGTCAAGGGAGATGAGGCTTAAGCCTTTGTGTTGAGGAAACTATGGCGGATACCATCCGTGGTGAAATGAAGCCATATGAACACTCTATAGCACTACACTTCTCATCTCTATGACATGTGGTAGTGAATTGTGGATAGGTTGATCTTTTAATGAGTTCATAGCCTTAATTGTTGGGTGGGCCTTATGAGATGCACTTGATGGATTCACCACTTGTTATATTATGAGGCTGAGCATTTTTGTGCTCTTAATGAATCCATAGTCGATTATGGTGATGCTTTTGAGACGCACTTGATAGATTCACCTACGTGAGTGTAAAGGTGGGTCGCCTTCTATGGAAGACTTGGACAGTCTTTCTAGAGCACTCATGAGTACCTAAGGTGTGCGTATGGCCATTAAAGCGCTTGTTATGATTATCGCAGATATCACAAACTTTAAGGCAATACATGTGTTGTGGGGTCTCAATTGAAGTCATGGTAGTTCAAGAGTAATTCACTGCCTAGACACAATTGTTGCCTTACTTCACTATGTATCAATTCAATCATTATGATATTGATACTTAAGTGTTAATCCTTCTTTGCCCAATTTTTTTCTTTTCTTCTTCCTGTTTTACCATTTGTGGGGGATTGTTGAAAAATGGAAAATAGAAGCACATTTTATTGCTGCCTTTTGTTGTCCCACATCCATATAGTTTTAAAATTATTTTCTTTAAATGCTCTTTATTAGTTAATCAAATCAGTTTTTTGAAACATCCTCTTTATTAGCATTTGTTGAATGCATTAAAAGGCTTTTAGTGGTGAGACTAATTTGAAGGGAGTAATGGAGTTGTTATAGAAAATGAGGGGAACAGTTTTTAGCCCTTTATTCTATTTAAATAAGGTCACACATGGCTGAAAAAGAAGAGAGCAGAACTATCTTTCTCTGTTGTTATGTTTTTCTTCCTTTTTATATTTTGAAAAATTAAAAGAGCTGGATAATTGTTCTGTGATTTCCATAGCCTAAGGCCATGAGTGCACGTGTTCATAGGCTACTTGTGTTAACCTTGGAAAGCAATTGGCAATTTGGATTGCATCGAGGTCTAGCCAAATTTTGCTTTCAGGGCAGTGGTTTCCACGTCACAACAAACTTTTGATTAGTTTTTTTTTCTCCTCCTTGTTTTGTTCTATGTTATTCTCTATTTTTCTAACAAAACTCATGACATTTTTTCTTTTTGAACAGAGATCAAGGGTTTTACCCTCATCCTTTTATAACTGCTTCCATCAAATATGTTTCCTCATCAACTTCCCACTAATCAGTCACTAATAAACAAAATTATTTTTTAGCCCTTCTTATTTATATTTGACTTGTTCAATTCACATGAGCGACTTATAACAAATATATCTAACACGCACATATCTTTGGTCTTTATTAGCTTAGTGTGTGTTTAGGAGCCCATTATGTTCAATGTAGCGATTTTTTTTTTTTAAATTCATGAGAAAAATTCCTTCTCCATTTAGCGCTTTGAAATGGGCAAAGGTGTTGTGAAGCTTTCTAAGGTTAATCTAAACACCCTAAAACCAAAAGAAATGATAAACAACATACTACAAAACATACCTTAAAACCAAAAGGAAATGATAAAACAACATGCTATAATCATAATGTTGATGTGTGTTGTGAAATTCGTGGACCACTAAATGTTAGTAATATGTTTTTTAGATCACGAATATTTTTGATATTAAATGTGAATTTTCTATATATTTCTGTTAGAATTAAGAAAATAAATCTACCTCTTTTTAATAGAACTTAAATAAAACTATTATAATAATAAAATATAGTGTTAAATCATATGTTTTTACTAATATAATGCAATATGCTTTACAAATAATCTTAATTACATCTTAAGTGTTATTAATAAAATTGAACTTGAGATCAATAAAATTTATAATAATTTATGTATATTATTTAATTATTTGTGCTAAATTTTATTATAAATTATCTCTTAAGTACGCAGTCAAAGGTATCAAGGAGTTTTTCATATTTTATGTCACTTTTTATTATATATATATATATATATATATATATATATTATAGATTTATATAAATAAATGATATGCCCACTTTCTTTTGTCTTGGTTGAAATTTTGAGAGACTTAATTTAAATAATTGAAAATTTATGCAAATTGAATGCAAATAATTAAAATAAGAGGGTAGAATCGTGTATAAATGAAATTAAGAGATTGAAAAATATAACTAAATCTTAATTTTTTATTTAAAGTCTTAATTATTTATGCACTCAAAATATTAAAAAAAATACTTTTTTGCTGAATTTTAAAATTTTAATTTTGTTTCATATGTGTGTATATATAATATACGAAATATTTCTTAGCAGTATGTATGAATCTGCTTGCGGTGCGGAATTAGTATCCGAGTCTTTATTTTGTTGATAGGCCTAAATATTTTTTATTTTTATTTTTGTTTTTCGTTATTGTAAATCTTTTTATTTTAGTTATTATAAATTATGTTTGTTTTATTTTTCGCTCTTATACCACTTTAGATAGGGTTATTTTCACTGCTCAAAACACTATCTAAAGTGTTTTATGACTAAAAATAAAATAAACATAATTTATAATGATTAAATATAAAAAATAAATTTGTAAGGATAAAAACAAAAAATCATTAAATTATAAAACAAAAAAAAATTTAAACCTTTACAAAGATACAACTTTATACATTTCTAATGTTGCATTTTATGAACTTCTTATTGCATTATATAAAACTCATTCGGATTTTGAAACGTGTTTTTCATAATGCAATGGAAAGTGCAAGAAGCACTAGTAGGATGTAAGAAACAACAACCCTTTATGATATTAGTCTATGATGATCGGATGATGATTTGGGAGATTCAGGATCTTCAGTCTTGGAAAAAAAATCAAGGTGAATGCTATATTCATCCCCTTATATATTAATATACTCCCTTCTTCTCAATTTTGCCCCAAATTATCCTTAAAATACATTTTTCCATCTCTTTCTTTTCCAATTTAATTATTTTCCAACATATGTACACCTCCCCTTCTATGTAACTCTTTCAACAACAAAAGGACGTGGTAGCACAAAACTAAATCCCACATGGCTTGCACATCTGTACAATATAATTAAGATTAAATATATTTTTCATACTTAAAAAATAAACAATTTTTATTTTATTACCTAAACTTCATATTTTTTTCATTTAAGCATCCTACATATTTTTTATGTTTTACTTTAGAACATGTCGCTAATCTCATTACGTGAAGTGATGACGTGGTAGATAGGGTACCACATCATCAATGCCTAATTACTAACATGTCAGTAAATTTTTCACTTCATTTTTTATCATTTAAAAATTTCAATTTTATATTTTATTAACTAGTGAAATTAAAAAAAAAATGAAGCAGTCTTCACAGTCCATGGCAAATTAAAAAATTTCCCACCCTCATCATCCTCACTGTCTTTCAGTGCCTTAGCGCACCACCACATTTGACAACACTCCAAGACCGTAGTTTGCCTTCTGATACTCCTCATCCTCAACCCCAACCCCCTCCAAAAGTCATCACTCATTCTTGTTTCCAATCAAAGGAGAACAAAAGGAGGCCACGAAGGTTAGGCTAGTGGGGGCTTTTGGGCTAGACCGCGATGAAGCCCATTAATTCAGTGAGGATCATGGAGACGGTGTCATAGTAGCGAAGGACCTAGAAGGATGTGTGTGATGGTGAGAGAAAAGGCTATTTGGGTTTGTAGTGGAGGAATGGGTCTTTGGAAGAGAAAGAAAAGGGTGAGAAGAAGGAGAAGGAGAGGAGGGAGACAAGGAAGGAAAAGGGGAAGAGAGAGAAGGAAGGGGAGAAGGGAGTAGAGGGAGCGGAGGAAGAGGGTTTGTCACATTTTTTTAAATTTTAGTAGTTAATAAAATATAAAAATAATTTTTTAAATAATTTAAATAATAAAAAATTATGTGAAAATTTTGTTGATGTGTTAGTTATTAGACGTTGATGATATGACATTTCGTTTGTCATGTCATCGTTTATGACATTTCACATGATGAGATTAATCATATGAATTAAGGTGAAAATAAAAAAAAATGTTGGATATTTAGATACAAAAATAAAATTTAGATAATAAAATAAAAATAATCTATTTTTTAGATATAAAAAACATATTTAAGTCATTTAATTATTCCTTTATCATGGTTGCGACTCTCGAACAAGGCAACATGTTTTTTGCTATTCATGGATGTTGCGGCATAACTCTTCAAAGAGATGTTATGTGATCAAATATAAATAATTGATTCACATGCATTTGAAGGTATGTCGGTTGAAAATGGAAAGGATGTAGCTGTTGCCTGATGAGCTAAGATGAAGGGTATCTCAAAGGCCAACAATATAGAAGATTCTTTTATTTTGTATATGACCCCCCATCAGATTAGTCCGGTGACGTTTACCCTGTCAAAGATGAACCTCTTACCTAAAACATAACGAGAAGTCGGAGGACTAAACAATCATAAAAGGAAGAAATATTCACATTGTTGTTTGCTGAAAATAATTAATTAAATTGGAGAAAAAGAGTTACATGGAAGGGGGAGGGTGTGTACACTTTTGGAAAATAATTAAATAAGGAGAGAAAGAGATACGGGAGTTTGAGGGAAAATTTGAGAAAGAGGAGTGTATTACTATATATGGACAGTGGATATATCAATTGCCAAAATTAATCAGTACGAACTAAAATACAGTCCTCTTAAAATTGCTGAGAGCCGATTTGCAATGGACTCGTATTGGAGGTTGGCACAATCCCCTCTGCCCAACAATGCTCCATAACTTGAGTTCTCTGTTCGCCCTTTGACTTCTGCAGGTGCTTTAAATTCATTTAAACTACTACTTATCTACATTACTAAAATAGTAGTAGTATATTTATATTGAAAAGTATAAAAAAATAATTTTCTACCTTTAAATCAAAGAAATTAATTCGTCAAATTCGATAATCCAAATTCCAAATTGAACAACTAAAGAATTTTCATTTCTTTTCAATCCAAATCAGATCTCTTTCCCGTACCAATAATACCATCCTCTTAATTTTTAAACCAAAGGTAGTTAGAAAAAGAAAAACCCGTAATTGCTAGCACGATGATACAATAACATGGTAGAAATAGAACATAACATTATTACATTGCGAATGCGATGCTCAAAAGTATGAGTGTTTCTTCATACACCAGACAAAAATTCTTCCACACCATTTTTTTAAAAACCCGAAAATACCCCTGTTGCTTTGGACACAAATATATGAGGAGTGGTCAACATCTGAGCTTCATTTGAAAAGCATTGCCACATTTGTATAGCTTTGGACACAAATATATGAGCTTGGACAACATCCGTATAGCTTCATTGCAACAGCATTGGTGTTTTTTGGTGGCATTTCATCCATTTCGGGTGGTTGTTGGTGGTTGTCGGAGTTGCAGAGCCGTCGGCGAAGATTAAACAGGTGAGTAGTAGGCGTTGGTTTCGTACGGATTAGGTAATCCGTATCGGATTCGGTAATCCATATGAATTATACGGATTACTTAATCCGTATGGATTAGATGGATTAGTTAATCCGTATAATCCATACGGATCAGCTAATCCGTATAAGCCATACGGATTGCCTAATCCGTATGACTTATACGGATTAGCTGATCCGTATAAGCCATACAGATTAGGCAATCTGTGTAAGCCATACGGATTAGGCAATCCGCATGGTTGGAAATTGCTGAAAAATAACCTTTTAAAAATGTAAAAATTGTTGTGAACATGTATTTGCATAAGATTGAGTTTGTTTTGATAAATTAATTGATTAAATGAAGTTAATAAATTTAATTGTTGCATAAAAATAACAATAGATAAAATGAAACAATATAAATAAGGACAAATTAATTATAAGCGTCTACTAATAAAAAAAAACATGTACTTAAACACATGTAGTTGCATATACTAATAAAAAACACATGTAGTTGCACATACTAATAATAAAAAAAACACCTTGATTAACTTTGATTCACATGAGAGACAAACATGAAAAAAACATAACTTAATAAAATGAAAAATAACGGAAGATGGTGTGCAGTGAACATGTATTCATGTGTATTTTTATAGGTTTTCACATGGAGTTTTTTTATGTTTAATTAAATTGTTATTTGTTAGGATGGACAATGATGAATGGATTTATGATAGTATAATGTCAGAAGAAGTTAATATGGAGGAAGACATTGGAGCAGACGATGATGCGTTTGAATTCAATGAAGACAATGGTGTAGACCCCGATGCGTTTGAGGATAATGCTTGTTTAATTTATTGTTTTGCAGCGTTCCAAACAAACGAGGTAATTAGTTGTATATGAATGTATTTAAAGTTGTTATATGACACGGTTTAGCATATTAAATATTAATTATCCATTTGTCTAGGTGTTTGAATCGCGTGATGCAATATTGAAATGGGCTCGTACCGTTGCATTTGAAAATAGTTTTGTAGCGATCATAATGAGGAGCGATACAAAAACTGGAAAAATGGGAAGAACGTCATTTGTGTTAATTGGTTGTGAAAGGAGTGGAAAATATAGGGCATGGAAAAAAGGTTTCACACCTTCAACCACTAGCACCAGAAAATGTGAGTGTCCGTTTAAGTTGAGGGGTAAACCAATCCCGGGAGGATAAGGGTGGATGGTGAAGCTAATATGTGGCAATCATAACCATGTTTTGGCTAAGTCATTCTGTGGACACTCATATGTTGGTCGAATAAGTGAGGAAGAGAAGATCATTGTTGGTGATATGACAAGGTCCATGGTGAAACCAAGAAATATTCTGTTAACTTTGAAGGAGCACAATGCAGATAACGTAACAAGTTTAAAGTAAGTTTACAATGCAAGATATGCATACCGAACGCGTACAAGAGGCAATAATACTGAAATGCAACAACTAATGAAACTTCTTGAACGCGACATGTATATTCATTGGCATCGAGTGAAGGATGAAAATATTGTACGTGACTTGTTTTGGGCACATCCAGATGCAGTACAGCTGAGTAATGCATATCATATGGTGTTCCTCATTGACAGTACCTACAAAAAAAACAGGTACAAACTTCATTTGCTTGACATTGTTGGTGTCACACCAACTGGAATGACATTTTCAGCTGCATTTGCCTATTTAGAGGCTGAACGCATCAACAATGTTGTCTGGGCCCTTGAATGCTTTAGAGAGATTTTTCTGAAAAGTGATTTCTTCCCACAGGTTATTGTTACTGATAGAGATTCAGCATTGATGACTGCTGTGAAAACTGTTTTTCCCGATTCAACTAATTTATTGTGTCGGTTTCACATTAACAAGAATGTGAAGGCAAAATGTAAAACTTATGTTAGGCAGAGTCATGCATGGGATCATGTCATGCAAGCATGGGGATGTCTTATTGACTGTGCTACTGAAAAGCAATATGATGAATATCTTATGAAGTTCGATGTTGCATGTGCACCGTGGCCTATGTTTGTTGATTATTTTAAGGACACTTGGTTGAATCCCCACAAAGAAAAGTTTGTGACAGCATGGATAAACAAAGTTATGCATTTTGGGAATAGAACAACAAACAGGTAAGTTTTTACTTGACATTGCTTACATTGACATTTGCATAAGTTTATTGTATTTAAAATTATTTGATGATATGATACACTGCAGGGTGGAGTCTGCACATTCGACCCTAAAGCGCCTACTGCAGAATAGTGTTGGAGACTTGTGCACTGCTTGGGATGCCATGAACAACATGATCACCTTGCAACATACTGAAATCAAGGCATCTTTGGAGCAAAGCACACATGTTGTAGGGCATGCCTTTAAAGTTACTTTGTACAACAGACTTGTTGGCATGGTGTCCAGGGTTGCGTTAAACCATATTGCCTCTGAGTATGAACGAATTCATTATGCAGGAAAAAACCTAAACCGTTGTGGATGTGTTCTGAGAACAGCTTACGGTTTGCCTTGTGCATGTGAGCTAGCTAAGTTTGTGCTTCAGAGCATTCTAGTTAACACCGTTCATTTTTTTTTGGCGGAGATTAAGCTTTGAAAGTCAAGATATACATGAATTTCAAGTTACCATAACTGAAGAGATTGAAGCCATATCCAACCGTTTTGAAAAGCTTGGTTTGTGTGGCAAAATGACTCTTAAGAGTAAGCTTAAACAAATTGCGTACCCTGATTTAAATTCCATGTGCCCTCCCCCTGATAAGGTCAAAACTAAAGGTGCTCCAAAGAAGAAGATGACAAAGCACGAAAGGTCAACGAGAAGGGATCCGTCTTACTTTGAGTATGTAAACGAGTTTCATTCAATGCAAAGTAGTTGTTCCACTCCAAAACAGTCCAATGCCTCATGTGATGTTCAGATGCAACAAGGGATGGTTCCGATGCTAGATCAATTTCATCCATTTATGCAGAAGTTCATCTTGAATGTCACCGATGTCAAAGCAGATGGTAATTGCGGGTACCGTGTGATTGCTGCCTTATTAGATTATGGTGAAGAATCTTGGGCTTTGGTTCGCAATCATTTGCTCAGAGAACTTGGAGAGTGGACTGATGGATATATTGCCTTGTTTGGTGGCATACATAGATTTGAAACCTTAAAGCGGTCCCTACTGGTTGATGGATTGTCCAAGGTAAAGTTTTGTTTTGTTTATTCATTATATGCCTTTAATAAGAACGCAAATAGTACACATTAAATATATTTGAATAACTGTTTATTTACAGGTTACTATGGACAAGTGGATGGATATTACAGACATGGGCCATGTAATTGCATCAAGATATAATGTGATTGTGGTATCTCTTTCACTTAAGCAAAGCATGATGTTTTTCCCTCTAAGAAGTCAACCGCCTAGAGATCCCCACGTTCATCGCATTTTGTGCATTGGTCATGTTTTTGGTAACCACTTTGTGCAGGTAATCCATTTATTTGTTTATTTTATGAAAAAGGACATGAATCCGTAAAATTGATGTTGTCTACTGTTGTTATGTGTAACAGATTTTTTTAAAAGACAATTGTCCTTTACCGTTGACTACATTCTTGTGGGATAGGCATTGTACCAGTGAAGCAAAACATTGGCCCAGTTATTACATTAGTAGAATGCAAATGTATGCTAAATGTATGAAGTTACGCACTGAACATGTAGACTTACATGATGTGTAGAAACATTTGAAAAACAATGAAACAAGTCATTTTCTGCATAACTGTATCTATATATATTTATAAATATCCAAATTTGTCCTACAAATAGTACATCATAAAAATAACTGATAAATAAGTGTGTACAAAAGTAAAATAAAAATCAAAGGCGCCTCCGCTGTGCATCTCGTAGTTGTCGTCCTCGAGTATAAACAATCCCGTGGTCCCTGACACTACGGGCTAGAAGCAATATCTGTTGCGTCTTATCGTATACGTCGGTGCCCTCTGTAACAATCCCATCATCAATGAAGACTTGCAAGCCCTCAGCCAGTCGTTGACAAACAAGCTGCAATTACAATGACACAAATACAAACATTACCCAATGGATTCAAGTATGATCACACAATGCACAAGTCAAATGAATTGTTCTTACCATTGCATGCCCTGGAGACTGGTCCTCCTGAGCCACATCTGATGCATCGGGAGGAGCTAGATCAGTCGCGGGCCTAGATGGAACATGTGAACGGGCCTGGGCATACTGCGCCGGAGTCAGAAATGGGTGTGAGATCCGGAAGAACCACTCCAAATATCCAGCAACACAGTGACTTGGATAATGTACCAAGTCACCGGTCGATATAAGGAACTCCGCGAAATGGACCCATCGCTCGTCAACATCGTCTGCGGAGGGAACTTCCGACATAGGCAGCTCAGGAATGTGCTGAATCTGCCCAAACTGGCTAACTACCCTGTCAGGTAAGTACCTCACGACGTGGGGACCCCATCTGATGAATCCGAAAAATAAACTAATCGGCTCAAACTCCCTAAGGGCACGATGGGCATCATATGCTGTCCAGCATATGTCATCTGGCCTCAACCGGTCGATGCGAGCATGGTAAGTCGACAATGGTAATGCCTTCGCACTCTTCCAGCGAAAGGCACGCGGCTGGGTCTCCTCGTACGTATCCTCTGCCGTCCCGTTGCCTACAGTGGGAAAATGCTCGTATATCCAGTACTACAAGTTTAAATGATTAAAGTCAGAAATAGTAAAAAACATAACAACTTTGATTAACACACATACACAAACACAAGATTACCTGTAACAAAGTAATGTATCCAGCTAGATGTTTGCCGTGGTGTTTTGATGCATAACCGAGATTCTCATACATATGCACCAAAGCACCAGCCCCCCAAGCAAATCCCGCAGCTTCGTCTAGGTCACGAAAAGGTTGTAAGAACTGAACGCCTATATGTGTCGCACTCTTGTTGGCAAACAAAGTGCAACCAACAAGATGCAACAGATATGCCCTCGCTGCAACTATCCACTGGCCAGAGTCACACATACTAAAATACAACTCTCGAAGCCAGGACAATCGTACATATGCACCGTGGCACTGTGTCGTCTCCGCTTCAGCCTCATCCACACTAACCTCTAGCAGCTCGACCAATAATGTGCTAGCCTCTCCGATATCAATCTGGCCGTAGCCGTGGAACACTCCCATGACAGGGATATGCAGAAGGGAGGCAACATCGTCCAAGGTAATCGTCAACTCACTGACTGACAGATGAAAGCTGGATGTCTCAGCGTGCCATCTCTCTACAAAGGCAGACAACAATCCTCGATCTCCAGTCTCCACTGAGCAACGAATCAACGGACTAAGGCCAGTAGCAGCCACTAGGCCTTCAATCTCCGGAGCTGGCTTCCCGAATTTAGTGACCTTACGGCCATGGGAAGCCAACTTCAGCTCTGCAAGTTCCTGCAGTAAATACATTCACACATGTTTACAATTAATACCGAACCTTCACATTTTATCCTAAACCAGATGTCATTGTTTTATAAATACCTCTCCTGACCAGACTTTAATAGCCACATGGTCGGCGTAATCAGTCAAGACTGAACAGTCTTCTGGACCTCCTAGAAAACCTTCAGTCCGTACATCCTCCGTCGTAGGTATATCAACATCCATATGTGGTTCCTCAACTGGAGCATCGTCACGTGGAGGATCCTGAGGAACACTAACACCCGCCCTTTCTCAACGAACGGATGCTGTCGGTCTACGCCGCTCAGCCGCTCCACCAACAGGCCTATGCATTCCTCCTCTGGTCCTAGCCATAATCTGTACAACATTTGTTTATATCTTAGATTATGACTTAAGACCAAATCACATAAATAGTTTAATTAAAATTGTAAGACAAGCTTCCCATATCGGGTTCAACAAGTTCACTTCACAAGCACAGTGATAAATCAAGTCAAATTCCAACCAAACAGTCAAATACCAGGTGACACAAGTCCAATACACAAGCATAGTGAGCAATCAAGTCAAATTCTAACCAAGCAGTCCAATACTGGGTGACACAACTTTAATTCACCAGCACAGTGAGCAATCAAGTCAAATTCTAACCAAACAGTCCAATACCGGGTGACACAAGTCCAATTCACAAGCACAGTGAGCAATCAAGTCAAATTCTAACCAAACAGTCCAATACTGGGTGACATAACTTCAATTCATAAGCACAATGATCAATCAAGTCAAATTCTAACCAAACAGTCCAATATCGGGTGACAAAACTTCAATTCACAAGCACAGTGATAAATCAAGTCAAATTCTAACCAAACAGTTCAATATCGGGTGACACAAGTCCAATTCACAAGCACAGTGAGCAATCAAGTCAAATTCTAACTAAGCAGTCCAATATTGGGTGACACAAGCACAGTGATCAATCAAGTCAAATTCTAACCAAACAGTCCAATACCGAGTGACACAAGTCCAATTCACAAGCACAATGATCAATCAAGTCAAATTCTAACCAAACAGTCCAATACCGGGTGACACAACTTCAATTCACAAGCACAGTGGGCAATCAAGTCAAATTCTAACCAAACAGTCCAATACTGGGTGACACAAGTCCAATACACAAGCATAATGACCTATCAAGTCCAATTCTAACCAAACAGCAAATGTATACCGGGTGACACAAGTTTAATTCACAAGCACAGTGATCAATCAAGTCAAATTCACAAGCACAGTCACCTAACAATCATACTTCCTATATTTGAGAGTTATTTGATGTTCAAAATCACATGTAAAGAAGTACATACAATCAATAGCATATCATCATCAACTCATGGATAACAATTGAAAAATCAGGTTCCTAATCATTTAAACATAATTTTTTTTTAAAAAAAATGCCTCATACGGATTAGCTAATCCGTATGGGTTATACGGATTAGCCAATCCATACAACCTATACGGATTGATCAATCCGTAAGCCCTTCACGGATTACCGAATCTGTACGACGCTTCCTCTACCAAAAACGCCCCAAAATGGAAAAACTTACCTCAGACAACGCCGTCACCAACACCCGACCAAGCCACCGAGCACCACTGCCAAAATGCAGAACCAACGAAGCAACGGAATCAATCACCACCAAGAACCACCACACGAAGGAGAAGAAGAAGCAGACGCGCGGAGGAGGGAGAGAGAAAACCTTTTGCTTTTAATTTAAATTAATAGGGGTAAAACCAGAATTGCACTGTAGCTTAATGGTGTAGAAGAAGTTTTGAATGGTGTATGAAGCACCACTCCAAAAGTATAATCTATTCAAATTTAATCATAAGTGAACGTGCAGGATTTGAAGTCAAGCAGGCCCACCAAACTTTATCACTGGACCTGCTTTCTTAACCCACACTAACCCAGTATGTGCACAGCAACAACACTTTTCCTAATTATTATACCTATTTACCTTTTTTTATTTATTATCTTGCTTTCATCCTATTTTTATTATTTTTACACATCTATTTTTTTCCTGAAAAAAAAAAAAGAAATGCTACTCACATATAAAGAGCATATGAATTCTATTCTTTAAAAAAAGAAATACATTCGAATTTCGATTATTGCAAACACAAATCTTTAAGAGAAGGGAAAAAAGCTGCAAATATAACTATATCCCAAACTGAAAATTAATTCTATCATAATTAAAAGATCAAAACTCATTAAATATCTCAAAATCCTATTAAGGAATTGAAAATGATAATTTGATAGATGAATCATTTCTAAAATGGAAAAATAATTCTTATAATAACATAATGAAAAAGTCAAAAACAACCTCTCCCAAGTCCCATTGTCCTGAGTCAAAAGGAAATGGAGGTAATTTCCGAAACATAATTTCCGAAATACCCTTCCATCTCGTGTTCAAATCCCGAGTTCTATTTGGGATGACCCTCTTCTCTTTCCCACCTCATTTCTGAACAATTTTGGGTTGCGTTGCGTCGAGGGACTCATCTTCTTGTTCTTCTCTCATCCATTCCATGGAGCTTCAGAGGCGTCCAGATCAGTGCCTCCCGGTGAGGAAAGGGCAGAAGAGGAAGCTAGAGGAGGAGTTCGATGACGACCCACAGATCTCCGCTCCTCCCACCTGCGACGCTCGCGACACCCTCCTCTCTGACGTTAAGGAACAGGTTTCCCTTCTCGATTCCACTTTCTCCTGGAACGAACCTGATCGTGCCGCCGCCAAGCGCGCCACGCACGCCCTGGCCGATCTCGCCAAAAACGGTAATAAATCTATTTCTCCTCCGCTGTTTCCCTCCGTCCGTTGCTGCTCGCGCGTTTCATTCGGTGGTTGTGTTTGTTTGCAGAGGAAGTCGTGAACGTGATTGTTGAAGGAGGCGCCATTCCGGCGTTGGTTAAGCATCTCCAAGCGCCTCCTCTGGCTGAAAGCGATCGTTTGCCGAGGCCAATGCCGTTTGAGCACGAGGTCGAGAAAGGGAGTGCTTTCGCGCTTGGACTTCTCGCTGTCAAGGTAGTTTTTCTTTTCTTCTTTCTTCCGACTATTAGATAGTAGAAGGAAGCTTTGAAGTTAATGCCTGATGGTCTAATATTGTGGTGTATGAAAATGCTTTGTGCAGCCAGAGCATCAACAACTCATTGTTGACAGTGGTGCCTTAAAACATCTTGTTGATCTTTTGAAGAGGCATAAGAATGGCTTAACATCTCGTGCCATTAATAGTCTCATTCGTAGGGCTGCAGATGCGATCACTAATCTTGCTCATGAGAACAGCAGCATTAAGACTCGTGTCAGGTTTGTTTCTTTGGTTGAGGACTACCGTGCAATTGAAATTTAATTTGGAATGGTTTTGTTCTAATGATTATCTGGAGTTAATGTGTAGGAAGGAAGGCGGGATTCCACCGCTTGTTCATTTGCTTGAATTTGCGGATACAAAGGTGCAAAGAGCAGCTGCTGGTGCATTACGAACCCTTGCTTTTAAAAATGATGAAAATAAAATCCAGGTTAGTGGTCTTCAGTGAAAATTGGGAATTTAATTTGACTTCTATATGAGTAAGTCACTTGACATCATGACTTGTAGATTGTTGAATGCAATGCACTTCCAACTCTGATTCTAATGCTTCGCTCAGAAGATGCTGCTATTCATTATGAAGCGGTATTGTTAGTGCAACCTTAATTTTAAATGTTAAATTTTGCATGTGCTGAGTTTGGTCTTACACTTCTCTTACTGGGCACATGCAATGAATTTTTTGAATTACAGGTTGGTGTCATTGGAAATCTGGTCCACTCTTCCCCTGATATAAAGAAAGAAGTTCTTCTTGCTGGAGCCTTGCAACCTGTTATTGGACTACTTAGGTGTATTATCACTTCACACTCTGGAAAACTACTCTGCCCCTTTCCTTTCCTCCCTTCTCCCAAGTCTCAACCCTACACTTTTGTATTGATATAACCCAAAGTTGCCTTTTAATGGCAATAATCTTCAATAATATGTATATTGCTGAAAATGGTATCTTTCTGTTAACCTATTCTAATGCTGTTTTATGAAACAGCTCCTGTTGCTCTGAAAGCCAGAGGGAAGCAGCATTGTTACTTGGACAGTTTGCAGCAACTGATTCAGACTGCAAGGTAAGCATGAAGTTTAGTGTTCTAACTCTCTACTGAAAGGTGAGGGAGAGAACGGTAGCAAAGGAAAACCCTAACACCTCTTACTGGATGGTGTAAAGTAGTGGAATGAACAATAATACACAAGGATTTTTAGTTTGGATTTTGGAGCAATAGGACGATGGTTGCTAACTCATCAACGCATCATGTATTATATCTCTGTTTTTAATTTTTACCTTGTTTTGTTTTATGTTATTTTTGTAGGTTCACATTGTTCAGAGAGGTGCTGTCCGACCTCTGATAGAGATGCTTCAGTCCTCTGATGTTCAGCTAAAAGAAATGTCTGCCTTTGCATTGGGGAGATTAGCCCAGGTTATTTCTTTTCCCTTGTCTTTTCCAAGTTGGAGTTCACATGTGTAAGTTGAGAAGGTTTAGTCATTTTTATATTCATGGAAATGATTTAATGTTATTTCCTCTTTATAGTTTTCAATTTGTAACATATATTCTACACACTTCCTTCTGTGCTGAGTATTATATGTAATGTCTTATCTCGGTACAAAAGTCATCTTACTAATTTATTGTATTACAGCTTTATAGATGCAAGTGTTATGCACTATTTCCATGTGTATGTTGAGTCATTGCTTCCTGTTAACACCACAACCTTTTCCAGCTTTCCTTTGGCCTGAAAATATTTAATTTTAAATTTCAGGACACTCATAACCAAGCTGGTATTGCGCACAATGGTGGCTTGATGCCATTACTGAAGCTTCTTGACTCCAAAAATGGCTCTTTGCAACATAATGCTGCATTTGCTCTTTATGGCCTTGCAGATAATGAGGTAAAATAAACTATGAATTCTAATAAAAGATATTGTCTTGACCATGGAAAAACTCATTACTTCAAACCCAAGTCAATTAACTGTTACTTTTTTTATTTTTTCACTGTCCCGTAGGATAATGTGTCCGGTTTTATTAGGGTAGGTGGAATTCAGAGACTGCAGGATGGAGAGTTTATTGTTCAAGTAAGTTATCCTTTTTGATACCTATGCAGTATCTCTGGTTTCAGGGTTTTTTCATTTACCCTTTGTCACCTATTGAATATGGATTCGATGCTTCAGATAATTGCATAAAAGTTCTCTTTTCTTAAGCACACACTGATCTCTAAGGAATTGGTTTCCATTGCAGGCAACTAAAGATTGTGTTGCAAAGACATTGAAAAGATTAGAAGAGAAGATTCATGGCCGAGTAAGCACCATGTCACATTAACTTGTTACTTGATGCATTTTACTGAAATTAACATGGAAATATAAGGATGCTACTTCTGTATCAATTATAAGTTCTACTACAACAACAACCACCTAGCCTTATCCCACAATTTTTGAGTTCTATATCTCGTTTTAATTTGTAACCTATTAATTTTCTTTTTGTAGGTTCTGAACCATTTGTTATATCTCATGCGAGTTTCAGAAAAGGCTTTTCAAAGACGAGTTGCTTTAACTCTTGCTCACCTTTGCTCTGCAGATGATCAAAGAAAAATATTTATTGATCATAACGGTATGCATCTTAATCAAATGTCCTGCTTAAGTTTGGTGTATGTTGTTTTTTAATTTTAAAATCCTTTTTCTAGGTGATTTTTTTTTCTTTTCTATTTGAATCTAAGCATCTGTACATACAGGTTTGGAGTTGCTTATGGGACTTCTTGGCTCTTATGACCCCAAGCAACAACTTGATGGAGCTGTGGCTTTATGCAAGTTGGCCAATAAAGCTATGACTCTGTCTCCTGTAGATGCCGCACCCCCATCTCCAACACCCCAGGTAGGCTTATATGAAGCTTGCCTTGTCCTCATTCTTCATAGCATCATTGCTAAGAGTTTGTTTTTTTTTCCCCAATATTTTCATATGATCACTATGCTTGTATATTGATGCTTTCTAGGTTAAGTTTCTTTTCCTGTCCTTTTCACTATAATATGAAAATTTGTTTCCTCTTCCTTTTTATTTTGTCCTTTTTATATTGATAAGATCTCTGTGTGCACAACCCCATGCTTAATATGGCAGGTGTCAACTGTGAGGCTGATTATTTTTTAAAATCCTACCTGATATGACCACGGAGGCAAGGGCACCTATCACTCTGCCAAAACCTTAAGCTGTTAGCTTAGATGCAACACTTCAAGATAAAACACTCTGCTTAGACACTGTCCTTCCCTATTAAGCCATTGGGCACGGGTCATCGGGTTGAACCAACCCACTGAGCCAACATGTACTATCATGACCCTTTGGGCATATAGTTTTCTCTCTTTAGAGGAGGAGGTTTGTCTTTGAACCTTGAGATAATTGGAAACATATCAAACCCGAAATTTGCATATGTATCAGTTCTGATACCAAATCATATGACTAAGAGTGCTTCCTACTATGCCAAAAACTTAAGCTGTTATCATAACACGTGCATCAGACATGGGATCTTCCCTATTTAAGCCACCGGACATGGGTACACTAGGTTGAACCAGACCCACAAACCCAACATGCATTATCACGGTCCTCTTAGCATACACTACTAACAAGCTTGTTATATAAATTTCTTCTTTCCTGTCATCTATGCCCATATAGCAGTCAATGGTAACAATACTGGCTTTCTTTTTTCTGATTTGCATTTTTGTTTGACATGTGATATCTCTTTAAAATTGATGATTAATATTGATCTGAATATTTGGGATGGTGTCCAGTTATGAATATATACTCGAATTAATTAGCATCTACATCTGCAGATCCAATAATCTGTAGTTAACATGGCCTATGTCTTCAAATATTATTTCTGCCACTTGCATATTCATAAGAAGCCTGATGCACTGCTCACTTTCTGACTTGTCTAAAATTCTAAATAGTTCTGGATCCATAAGTAATTTTTGTAAGTTTTAAAATCTGTGATCCTAGACTTTTCTTCTTGCAGGTGTATTTGGGAGAGCAGTATGTAAACAATGCTACCTTGTCCGATGTTACATTTTTGGTTGAAGGTTGATGCTTTTTCATTCACTGTTTTGTTAAAATTGTTGCTTGGAAAATAATTTACCTAAAATGCAGTGTTGTAGCTTTAGTTGACATTTGTAGATAACCTGGCATTTTCATACTTTGCTGCAGGCAAACGATTTTATGCTCACAGAATCTGCCTGCTTGCATCTTCAGATGCATTTCGTGCAATGTTTGATGGTGGTTATAGGGTGAGTATATATTGATCTTGTCTAGTGGGATCATATGTCTCCTCTCACCCACCTTTTCCTGTTATTGTTCATTGACTATCAGTCGGGAAAAGAAAACTGTTATTGACTCCCTTGATTTCATGAGAAACATCATTTATCTTCTATTATTTTGGTTTTATTGTTTGTCTACCTTGTGAAAGCTTTTACTGGAGACTTGGCCGTAAAATTGATTGGTGAATTTGAATATAGCTGTTAGATATTGTTACATATTAGTTATGGTATCTTGTGCCTTTTGTCATGGGCCTATTCTACGATCTACACAATTATGTTAATTAGGATATCTGTAATTAATCTCTCATTTCTTAACCATATTATATAAAAACACTCTCTGCTGTGTAATTGACACAGATTCAGTTATGTCTGTTGTTTTCTTTTCCTTTCAACAATAGGAACTAAAAAATTTATTTCATATTTTGCACTATAATATATTTTATGTCTGATATGCAAGTAATTTATTGTATGACAGGAGAAGGAGGCACGGGACATAGAGATTCCAAACATTAGATGGGAGGTTTTTGAGCCGATGATGAGGTCAAATAAATTCTGCATTCATGTGCTTTATGAAAGTTGTGCTGTGAAAGCTTGTAATAATTTGTGGACAACTTAAATCTTTCTCCAGATTTATATACACTGGGTCAGTAGATATCACTCTTGATATTGCCCAAGATCTCCTCCGAGCAGCTGATCAATATCTTTTAGAAGGACTTAAAAGACTATGCGAGTACACAATTGCACAGGTCAGCTATGAGAATTTTGGTACCCACACTTGTCCTCCTGCACTAGAATTAGACTGGAAAGTGAATCCATGTGCTCTGATTTGATGTTTTTGGTCCCAGGATATATCACTGGAGAATGTGTCAAGTATGTATGAACTTTCAGAGGCCTTTAACGCTATATCATTGAGGCACACATGCATCCTTTTTATCTTGGAGCACTATGATAAATTGAGTGGAAAGCCAGGGTAGCTATCTGATCCCTCAATCCCGTGTTTGCTTCTTGTATGGGTATATATATAATTTTTTTTTCTTTGCAATGCGTAAAAGATGTCTGAAATAAATTAACAATCTAAATGGAATAAATATCTGAATCATCTTGTGTAAGCTGGAGGTTTTAGGTCAGTTCAGTTGCACCTACTTTTAATACCAATTTGTCTTTATTTTACGGCAAAGCATGTGTCAACCTAAAAGGAATTCAGATATTGAAATTTGAAAGTTTTGGGATCTACTTAGTACTTAAACAATGTCATTCTTTTACAGGACTAAATCCAAACTATATGGCCTACCATATCCACTAAATAATTAGCTCTTCACTTGATTCCATGAAGCTTTCGATTTTAGTGCAAAGCTGTTCCATTTAATAGCTAAATGGCAACCAGAAAGCATGCTATCATGTTATTTTTATTAGTATTCAGATGAGAAATAATTGACTTTTTTGTATATGGTTATCAAAATATGGAAAGCTGTGTATTGATTTTTCTGTGATTTGTGTTCAATATATTCCTTATCTTTTCCTTTTTTATTTTTTATTTTAATTTTGGCTGCATAATAACTTGTCATATTTGTAGTTTTGTTTGCTTTTGATTATTATGATAGACAGGGATCTTAAACTGTTATATGATGAATGAATTGAATAATTAAGTTGACCGGGCAAATAAATCACAATTATGATGAATGTATTTCTCATTAACATTACATTGGTTCTATGTCTTCCTAATCTTTCTAATTTTTGTTTGCACCAACTACTATTTGCAGACACTCTCAACTGATTCAGCATATAATACCCGAGATCCAGAATTACTTTGTTAAAGCCATTGCAAAGGCCAATTCCAACATCCAGCCGTAATGTGCTGTTCTACTATTGACATCTAACCCGTTGCAATGTACATAATGTGGTTGATGTTCTTTTTGTTGAACCTGCGAAGGAAGTCTCCTGGATCAAGTACAGCATGGCTTAAAAAAAATATCTAACATCAGGTCATGTACGTTCATTTCTGATGCAGTGTAAGTCCCTAAAGCTGTAACGTTATTGTTTTAGATATAGCATATATGACCTTCACGAACATTGTTTTTTTCCCGTGCAATATTGTGATGGTTGAGACTCGATAGTTATTTCTCAATTGATTTGGCATTACAATTGTTGAGTTTATGAGTAGTATAGGTTGCCCAAGCATCTAATGTATATATATGACAATTAGATAGTTGTCATCATATTATATAATGAAATCTTAAAGCCTTTTCTCTGGATGTATGAGAATTTCTGTTGGGTTTTACACGGGCAGATGGAAGGCCTAGTGATAAAAAGGCTTTGATGATTATTTTTGAAGACATATAAAAGATCAAACTGCTTTTTTGTTGGGCTATACTTTTATAGAAAATAATTTTCTTTTAAAATATAAAAAAACTAACGTATTTTATTATTCACATGTGAGAACCATGATTCTTTGAAACTTATCAATTCGTATAAATAAGTTGGAAGATTTAAATTCAGGAATTCTGTTTGCTTTATATTCATTGGGCGTCAATGATCCATAGAATAATTTAATCTTTTTTTTGTTGGGCAAAAGGAGCGATGAAACCAAAGATTAAAAACCTCTGAAAAAGATACACCAGAATGAGCCGTGTTGGTTGTGCTCTCTAAGCACGTGAGTGAACTTTATCAAGACCCTGAATTCCGTGAGCTTATTGATCTCCTGGACTAGATTGTGGCAGGGATGGGTATTTCACAACCATCCCCGATTAAGGAAAGCGCGATTGTGGAATCCTCTCTTAATTGCTAATCCCCCAACCCAAAGAGCTTGGCCTACATCACTTCAGTCAAGTTTAATCATAGAAACTTGATTAGTTCACGGTACTCGTTGCACGCAGGCCCAACCCACCATGGCTCTTCCGCTTGCATAACGAGAACCATGATTCTTCGAAACTTATCAACTCATTCATGTGCTTAGAGAGCATAACATAACTGGGCAAGACTTGAAGTACAAATTGAGTGAGGGTGACTCTACCCGCAAATGATAGCTACGTATACTTGCCCTTCCAAGTTCCAAGCGTGAGATGAGACACTGATTGACCTACTTTCCAGGAGCACCTACCAACAGTTTTTGGATTTTTTTTTCTAACAAAATTGATCATTGTCCAATGTCTTTCTTATTTTTCTGTGACATTGAGACTTAGTATATGCGTAATTCCAAAAAAAAAAATCAGTTCCATCAGTTCATTCACGTAGTATTAAGCGCAAAATGATTACATAGGAGGAGAAATCAGAGTGAACCATGCATGCGCAAATCAAATTGAGATGTGATATTATGGATAAAGGATTTCATTAAACAGATTATTATTATTATTATTATTGAGATCTTGGAACAAGGGGCCGGATACATTATTCTAGGAAATTGATTTAATTAAGGAAGCCCTTGTTATAAGGTGAAACGAGCATATCTTAATTTGTTTCACTGGCGAAGAAAATTAGCGACGATTGTTATCAATCTTTTGGCTTGGTGAGTTTCCATATTAAACATGTGATAAACATGATCCTCTTGTTCCTCTTCAAAGAGTTCCACTTGGCCTTTCCAGCCACTCTCCTTCACAGCCTTGTAGTACAACAGAGTTCTGTCTCTGAAGAGTAGGTGATCCTTACCGGCAACAGTAATAAGCATCTTAGAACAGCCTAGTTGAGCCAAGCTGGGTGCCCCAGGAGCCAATGGATTGATCATGGGGTTATCTAAGCCACCAGGTGCATCAGGGTACGCAAAGTTCCAAATCAATGACTGAGGAGTCTCTTCAAATCCTATAACAGCTTCAGACCCAATTGGCTTCGAACCCCAGAAGTAAGGGTGGTTAAGATAAGCACCGTAAACTTTTACACCGCCGGGCAAAGCTTCAACCCCAGCACGCATGGCCACGTTATGAACAATATTGGCACCGCTGCTATCACCCCCGATAAATATTTTGCTGAAATCACCATGATTGATGAGCCACGTGTCGCTGTTGCTGTTGGTGGCATGGGAATGGGATGCAACCCATTTGAGAGCAGCCCAAGAATCGTTATAAGCTGCAGGGAGAAAATGCTCAGGAGCTTTCCTATGCTCTACGGAAACAATGATAACATTTGCCTGGGAAGCTATTAGGTTGCAGTATTTGGTGTGGTGCGCTGCAAATGCTGATTCAAAGCAGAAGGCACCGCCATGGGAGTAGACCAAAATGGGGAATTTTTGGTTGGGTGGCGGAGTTATTAGTTTTGGAAGGAAAAGTCTTGCAAAGAGGAAAGGGTTCTTTGAGAAGAGAATGTCTTTGGAAGCGACACCTGTTGCAGGGTCTTCAGGTGAGGGAGGAGTTCTTGGGATGTCTATGGGACGTTCGATGGAGCCATCATTATAGACATATATGTAGGGAGGAATCTGTGAGACTATGTGTTTGGTGTTGGTGTTGGTGTTGGTGGCGCTCCAAGCCATTTCAACAATACAAACTTCGGTCTGCAGTTTTCTGCTGACGATAGTACATATATATCCATGACAAATGGATTGGGATACGCACATGAAAACAAAAAAGAGAAAGAGTTGGCATGAGTTATTATTAACATTAACTTATTTTCTCTTTCATCTTCTTTGTATCTTATTTTTATTTTTCTCTCTCCTTTTTATATTTTTTTTAATTCAGTAGCAAAGCCTTAAGGAGTCATAAATAAGACCAATGTAGTTCGCATTGATGTGATGAAGAACACAACGAAAGAAGGGATTCGGTGGTGGTCAAACTTCAAAGTGCAAAGTTAGAGAAACTTCAATGTTCAAGTTAGTATGAATATGCATACGAGAGAGTACAAAAAATGAGGTTAGATCCATACCTAGTAGTAGGTCATATCCATTGATGTGGAAGGAAAAATATATTTGTATTAATAAGGATAATTACAAAAAGCTGTCAACATGTACAGTGAGTAACTAGACCAAAACAAAATCACTGCATAGGATGCAGGAAACCCAAAGAATTATAGGCAACCTAAGAAGAGTGTGTGATGAAGCATAACTAGACGAATTGACGTACAAAGATCAGTTTAGAGAAGTCAGTCCTGATGCAGTTTGGCTCATTAAATGATTTGACAGTATCCTCCAAGGATTAAGTAATATTGGAGTTCTGACCTATATAAAATTGGTAAGCATGTCAACGAAGGGCTAAAAAATATCTAGAATAATTGCTCACAAGTTAGGATATGATGCCGAATTGAAGTGTAAGACAGAATGAACTGTAAGGGTTGACACACAAAAGTTATGGCCAGAACATTTATTTTCATTTTTCTCTAGTGTCAACTCCATTTACCTTATTTTGAAATGAATTTTAGCCATCATCATTCCTTGTTAAAGCGTAAGAGAGACCGCACCAAATAGACTATTTATCTGATTTAATTAAAATTTTGGAAAAACAATTGCTGTCTTATTTGTCAAAAGAAAGATAGAACACAATATAAAAAATTTAATAAATCAGTTTGGAGTCACATATTCATTAGTTAAATTGAAGAGTAATTCTCAACTATTTCATTTACAATTATTGCTTCTCTTAACATAATAGTTAAATAGATTCAACGTGTTACATAAGAAAAACATTATATCATTGTTTAATTTTTTTTCTATTTTCCATTCCTCTGTGTAAAGTCACAATTTGAATTTAGTCCTTGTACTAAGGAGTGATAATAGTTATGTGACAAATATATATATAATAAAAATAAATGAAAAAAAGTAGAAATTAGAAAGTAAATTTACTGGCATAATTATTTCAAACAAATTTATTAAGTAAGAACAACACGTGTTTATTGACGTTTCTTGATATTTTTGCCTTTTTAAATAGGAAAGTTGAGTAAAACAAGTAGTGCGTTACACATGCTTCTTTTTATACTATTAATTCATTAAAAGCATTGATGTCTTTAAATTTATAATATCATATTAAAAATATTTAAATTGAAGGAACTCAAATAAGTAAACTATCATTAATACCTCTAACTTTTTAAAGAATATTATATATATATATATATATATATATATATATATATATATTGATTTCTCAATAATAAGTATTTGGCGGTAATATCAAATTTAGAATATTTAAATTGACGTAACTCAAATAAGTCAACTATCATTAATATTTACTACAACGTTTCAAGATATTTTTTTATTATATATTGAATGATCAATAAATAAGTATTTAGCGGTAGTATCAATTTTAGAATATTTAAATTGACATTACTCTCCAGTAAAAAAAATTGTCATAACTCACATAAGTCAAATATCATTAATATTTTCTCTAACTTTTTAATGAATATTTTGTTTAAATATTGAATGCTCAATAAATAAGTATTAAGCGTTAGAGAAGAATGATTTCTTTTTTAGTTTATGAATATAAAGTTATTATACAAACGTTTTATATAAAGCTAAACTCAATTAAAATAGAAAAAAAAATTATGCAATTAGGTTATAAAACTATTTTACACAGTCATGACCACTAAATTCATTAAAATATAAGGACATTTATTTTAATTTCCTATTTTTATAAATAATATTTTTTAGTGTGTTTATTACTAAACATTTTGAAAAAGAAAATTTGGGATTACTTTTTGAGAAATTATTTTAAAGAATTTCTAAAAAATTATAATAACCTTTAAACTAAAAATTATGTTTTATATTTATAGGAAAACAAAATGTATTTTTATTTTCATAAAATGCTTAAAAAGTAAATTTTTTTATATGGTCTTGTTAATCAGTGCCTGTTGAACATTGGTTAAGGAAGTAAAAAAATTAATATGCAAATTATAGAAGAATGTAAAAAAATATAGACATTATAATTTTACATATTTCAATAAAAAATATTTTTTAATTTTTAACTAATGTCTTAAGGATATTGATTAATATTTGACTTTTATATATTAATAAAATCACATTTTAAAAAGTTAAACAAATGAATCTGACTAAACAACCAAGTGTGCTATAAAACAAATTACGTGATTCTCTTTTCTCATAAGGATGACTCCTTTTTTTATATTTTATTTGCAGGTGTAATGGAAAATCAAAATTAAGTGATTCTTTTGTTAGAAATTGTCACATTGGTGTTGTAGGGTTTTAAGTTTTAATATTTTTTTACTTGAAAACTTCTTTAAATGTTTTAGTAACATTTTGTGTTTTAATATTATTCACATCCACGTAAAAAAAAATATTCTCCCACATTGTATAAGATAGGGTGAGTAGATACTTTTATAACCTTTTGAGTCATAGAACAAGAAGGTAATGTAAAATACAGTGTTGCGTGTATTTTTAATTGGAATATTTTATTATTATATACTTAATTATATTTTTATACTTAAGTATCACAATTATACAATTTTATTCTTTTGAGTTTTAACTATGTCATTGAATCTTGCATGAATCACAAATTAATGATTTTAATTTTTTTATTTTAATTGTACCAATTAAATATTTAAGGTATTACAATTGAAGTGTGATTTTAGTATCCGATTTGGAAGACTAAAACACACACATGTATATTTGTGATACCTAAAAAAACTTAATTGACACAATTAAAACTAAAATACTCGTAAGTGTAATACTTGACAATAATAATTACTATTATTATTATGAAAAAAAAGAACAAACGCTGGCCTCATCCTTTGCATTAGGCCCGTGTTTTTTTTTTCGGGAATTAATGTTTTCTTACTTAGTTCTAATTGTTTGGTTGTCTAGGAAAAGGAGAAGACGAATGGAAATATGAGATTATTTTGTTTAATGTGATACTTTTTCAAATGAATGGAATGAAAAGGTCAAACGAATGTGGGACTTAAGAATAAATTAATATTATTATAATACATTATATTAATAAGAATAATAAAATATGTACTTATAATATAATACATTGTATCAATAATTTAATTTTCATCCATTACAAATTATACCAACAAAAACAAGTAAAAAAATTAGCATTTTTTTCTTATTATAAGGCTTTTTTTTTGTTACGATTTATACTCTTCACAACATTATGGATGAAGGAATTTATGAACTAGACCAAAGATTCAAACACAGACAAAACCTTTCTGCAGTAAGAGAGACACTTGAGGAACACAAACAAATGAGAAGTAATTTTATTATTCTTATTCAAAACAGGGAAAACTGAGAAATTCAAATCTTGAGGAGACAATTGTATGTACTTGTTTCACTGGGTAAGAATGATACTTGTATCATGAATAAGTTAAATAAATTTATTTATATTTAAAGATTATCGTTTTTACACTTTATATATATATAAACAGTCCAGCATATTTTGTGATGTGTTGCGGCTGAATAACATTTTTGTTATTTTTTCTCACTTTTTTCTTTTGTTGTTTTTTTCTTTTCACTTTGATTTAAAAAGCCATGCAAATGGATGTGTAGATAGTTTTATATATTATGGTAGGAGTAGAAATAGAACAAATCAGATTAGACTTTGAGAATCTGACAGATATTATAGACTTTGAGAATCTGACAGATATTATTATTACTAAGTCTAAATTTGACTTGTTATAGTTTAGATAGATCAACTATTTAGATTTAGTGAGTTTTTTTTTAATTTATAATTTACTTTTTTTAATTAAAAAGATTTTTAAAAAAAATTAAATTAAATTTTTTTAATAAATAGGTTAAACCAAACTTTAATCAAGTCAAATTGTAAATCCTCCTAGATTATCTAATCTATTTTCATCCCCGATTGTGATGATGTAATATGGAACTGCTCTGGAAAAGAGCTTGCACCTACGGAACCACGTGGATTTGGTGTTCAGCCGCCCTAAGATTGACAACATGCTGTATCTACTTCACAAGTCTTCCATTGCAATCTCCTACCTCATCACTTGAATCAATAATGCCTTCTAACTACTCTATATGCTTCAAAGTAAAAGAGTAGACATAATCACAAAATTCGAAAAAAAAAAGTCCTTATAATAATGCAATCCTGCTAATGAGTAGCCTAATATTACTTGAAAAAATAATGAATACAAAATCAATGTTAAAAATTATAAAAAAAAATATTTACTTTTAATTACTTGTCAATACCTCTGACAGAAGCTCATGTTTACATTTACAGCAAAAAAAAAAAATCTGATTAAATTATAGGTAAACGTATTTACCAACAAAAATAATAATAGGTATAAGCGGCTTGTTAATCAGAACACGTATCAATAAAAATTATATAAAAAAACAAATTTCCTTTTACTTTCTTAACCTATGCAATAATAAATGATACTGTCTCCAATAATACTTTAGGTGTCGCTCCAAACAACAAGTGGTTACTCTCTCCAATAATAAATGATACTCTATATTATACATTATCCTTAGGTCATGTTTGACCGTTTCATCATAATCAAAGCAAGTTAACTATTATATATCATTTCTACTATACATATACATACATACATACATATTATAAAAAATAACTGCTAGCAAAATTACAAAAATAGACACCTTAAGTTGTTGACATTTGGTAAAAATAAGGGTAAAATGATAATTGGATGCCAATACCTTTCGATAAATGTATGCTATATTTTCAAATTAAGACTTGTTAATTACAATCCCTTTTTGATAAGTAAATTAATATTTTTTTAAAATCTTAAATACTCATTATATCATTTCTTTCATCCCTCTCACATGTTATCTCTTTAACACGTAGGTAGTGATATCACCAGGGTATCGTACTAGCCAGTTACAAAAATACAAAATTTCAATATTATTTAATTTTTCCTTTCAAAAGATTCTAAATCACTGGTAATGTAGTAATTTCTCTCTTATTTACTTGACAAGTGTCTAGAAACTTACTAAGCGCAGTTATTTCCTTTCATTTTATGTTATAATTTTTACAATCTCCTAATTTAGGTCCTTCATATTTTTCAATATTGTTGGTTCTTATCTCAATTGATTGAGTATAATATAAGGCCTAATTTCAACATAAGTGTATTATCACAAAAAAAAATTATTATTAAACTTCACTTCTTTCTTTTTTTTATTAATTTACTTAACAATTGTCTAGAGTGCATTGGTCTCCTTTAATTTTATGTTATGATTTCCACAATTTTCTCTTTTAGACCCTTCATATTTCTCAATGTTGTTGGTTCTCACTTCAATTGACTGAATTTAATTATTGGCAAGTTTGCACGAACATGACAAAAGATGGAACATTAAGTGAATCAATTGCTTATGACCTGATTTCAACATAGATATATCATCACAAGAATAAAAATTATTATTGAACTTCACTTCATTCTTTTTCTTATTTTTGCTACACATCTATTTTGTTATTAATAAACTATGTTAGATCTTGTAGTTTTTCAAATATCTTTCCAGTCTAGATGATATGTTGTCTTAACTACCTTTTTAAGAATTATGTGTGTTTAAATATCTTTTTTATCATCTTCTCTCTTTTCTCAACTCTGAAACGTTCTTCTTCTCTGATGTTCTATGCTTCTCACCATTTTTCTCTTTTCTATTACATTCTTCATTCACTCAATTTATTTTCTCTTTCTTCTAAAAATAAATCAGTGAAATATCTTTTTACTTCTCTGTTAATCGTTCAACATCGCAACCCTTGCTAAAGATGCATTTGCCAGTCATTGTGACTACAACTTCTTCATAATTTTTCATGATTTATAGTGATATGTAGCAACAAAAGTGAACAATTTTCTTAGTTTCTATATTCTTGGTTGATTTTAGTTTAGCCTAATTACTTTCTTTATTTTTTTTCTCCTTCATAAAAAATTCTCTAATATTGTGAATATGGACTAAATTTGTTAAAAAGATTTATTTGATATGACCTATAGGTTAAAGTATAATGTGAAAAAAGATACTAAACGAGTCTTTATAAGAATAAATGAGAATTAGAGAATTTTTTAAATATTTATTTAATTTTGTTCTAGACTGATTTATTGGTTGCAAATTATGTGTTTACTCAAATGTCAAAATGATATTTTTGGGTATCTTTCCTTATTTTTCATTTTACTTTTAAATTTATGACACTTTTGAGACTACTTTTCACATGAAAACTTTTTAGTTGATTTTGTCGGTTTGGTATTATCTTATACAGTAGGAATTTTTCATATACAAGCTTTGGTTGTTAGTACCTATCTTTTGTTAATATTACTCCTATTTATAATAAATATTTCAATTATATTTGTTTTAAAAAAAGTTAGTAAATGGAAACTTATATTTATTGCAAAAATTTAAGTGAACAAGTAAAAAGATCAATGAAATGTTCAATTGTGAAATTTGATGCAGAACCTCTTATAAAAGTTAGCATTGACACAAATAGAAGTGAATAAAAATAATTTTGTTGATGATTGAGTAGAAGATGAAGGTTCGGAGTGGAGAAAAAATGCATGACAAAATGGAGATAAATAAATGTATTACTTGGATAAATTGAAAGAGAAGACTTAAGCAAATGAAAAGTTATTAACAGAGCATTAATTTTGTATAAAGTTTTAAGTTGTTTTCTTTAATTTAAGTCCATAACTAAAAGTTGCTTGCTACATATTACAATTCTTGCTTAGATTGAAAATTAATATTTTTGTTCCAAATTAATTTTTTCATTTTTCTATATATATTATATTTTTATCTTTTAGTGATTATATGAATTCAAATTTTAACAAGTTATCTATCAGTCATGCATTAGTCATGTTCCATTCAAATTATTTAAGTTTTCAATCTTTTTGAAATTGTTGTGACCCATCAATTACATTTATAGACAATATTTTATTTTTAGGCTAAAATTTTGTAAGATATTAACAAAATTATTAAGAAGTACTATATTACAAATTAATTGTCAAGTGCTCACAATTATATTACACTACATCTATATATCTATTGTTATTAAATAATCTTTCTTTATTACACATGCAACATGAATGTTAATAGCAATCGAAGACAAAAGATACACATAAATAAGTGTTAGAATTTTCATTCGTGTATTTACTTATAATTATCATATCTTTATATTACACACAACAAATATAATTTTTCATTCCTATTATAAATTCTTCATTTTCTTCTTTTCTAAAATATTTATATGTTTACTTATTATAAAAATAATTTTCCAATTTGAAGCGAAGCGATACGCAACAAATCGGTACATCTTATGCGAACTCACGGATTATCGACTAGTTTTTAATAAAAGAAAAACTCGTTTTTTTCTTTCATATAATTATCAGATATCAGAAAAAAATATAAGAGATAAACTGATATAAAATAATAATTTTTGTAATGAAATCTTTCACGCTGCATAGAAAATGCGATATGTACGCACTGCCCTCCTTATTTGAATAGAAAATTATATACGCGTAGTAGATTGAACACGAAGTAGAAATTATTATAAAAGATCACTATTCTGTTTACCAGTAGAAAAATTTATACAAGAACACTATATGTCTATGGTGTTAGCTAATGTGATTAAAATTTGTTAACTCTTTTTTAAATGAGTATTATATGAAAATTGATTGGGATTATATATTCCGATAGTTTATATAATAACTTTTCTAAAAACAAAAATATAAGAAGAGAATGAAAGGGAAATATAAATATATATTTTTCATCTTTTTTATCACATCGTTTTTTATATTCTATTATATAAATTTAATTTAAAGAAAGGTGAAAATAAAATAGAATAGAAATTTAATTTAATTTATCCTTACAAGTTACAAGTACTTACATTTTATAGTAGTAGTTGGATTTAAAGTCGTTACCCAAAAAAATCTGGTTTGGGCGTACTCGTTTGATTGAACCACTGTTTCTCGAGTATTCTACCATTACTTCCTCGTCCTCCAAACTCCAAAGCCGTTTCCACGTGTAATGGATTCGAGTTCCATTAACAGCAACAGTAAGGAGATAACCATGGAGATTCCAAGATTGGTTCGACTTTACAAGGATGGCACCATTGAACGCCTCCAAAACTCACCAATTGTGCCACCCACGCTTCACGATCCAACTTCTTCCAAAGACGTCGTCATCTCAGATGACCCCCTCATCTCTGCTCGTCTTTTCCTTCCAAACCGGATTCGATCCGAGCAAGAGGGTCATAAAGTCCCCATCTTGGTCTACTTTCATGGTGGAGGTTTTTTCTTTGAATCTGCCTTCAACCAATCCCACCATAACTATTTCAACAAGTTTGTCTCCGTAGCAGATGTTTTAGTCGTTTCCGTCGAGTATAGGTTGGCTCCAGAGACCCTTCTTCCTGCAGCTTATGATGACTGCTGGGATGCTCTTAAATGGGTCGCCACCAACACCGAACCATGGCTTGTCAAACACGGTGATTTCAACAGAGTCTTCATTGGAGGTGACAGCGCCGGTGCTAATATAGTTCATAACATTGCCATGCGTGCTGGTGCTGAAGCTTTACCTGGTGGTGTCAAAGTCTTGGGTGCTTTTCTTTCTCATTCCTACTTCTCCGGTTCAAAGCCAATTGGATCTGAACCTGTTGCAGGGCACGAACAGAGCGTGCCCTATTGGGCATGGGGTTTTGTCTATCCATCTGCGCCTGGAGGGATTGACAACCCTATGATCAATCCAATGGTTACTGGGGCGCCTAGCTTGGCAGGACTTGGGTGTTCTAAGATTCTGGTTTGCGTTGCTGGAAAGGATCTGATGAAGAGTAGAGGGGTTGCGTACTATGAGGCTGTGAAGAAGAGTGGGTGGCAAGGTGAAGCGGAACTGTTCGAAGTGGAGGGCGAGGATCATGCTTTCCACATCCACAATCCACAATCCGAGAATGCCATGAAAATGTTCAAACGCTTCGCGGATTTTCTCCTCCACTAAAACACATACCCAGAGGATTCTGAGTTTTAATGTCTCATGGATGTAATCTAATGTAATGCTTCAACTCTGCTTAGTATTTTTAATCAAATAAAATTTGCAAACCAGAAGCCAGTGTAGCTGGCCTATTTCGTGTGATCTAAAGTCTAATATTCTCTATTATGCTGCAAGGAGTACTGGTAAGGGTGTGTTACACCTTTAAACTTTCATTCCCACTTTTCAATCTTCTCTCATGTGTATGGAATGGAGTTCAACAGCGCCTTGGATACAACCTTGAATCGATAAGCAAACTTTTTGTGCAGACACTATGCAGCAAAATCTCAACCATTAATTGGTTATTACACAGTAATTAAAAGTGAGAAAGAATGTGATTAATTATCCCATATGATACTCATTAGTCCGTTTAATTTGTTAAAAATTATGTTACTAAATAACATAAAAAGAAAGTAATTTGTCCTATAATTACAATATTTTACAATATAATACTAAAAAACGTATGAATCAAACCATACGAAGTTCCGATATTTCAATTTTTGTTTCATCATAATTATTTAATATAATTCATGTGAGTTTTTGAAATTATGGATACAAAAATTTCATCCATTGATTTGAAACCTGTAAAATTTTGAGTTTTATTTATTTTTTACATTTTATCCATCCAACCACTTTGGGGTAGGTAATCATACTATATGAGATAATATATAGGAAAAAGTCTAGGCAAATAATGTGTGGATGAAAAAAAACTATAAATAATGGAGAGTTAAATTCATTAATATATTTATGTTTTGGTTTTTCTCTTATTTTTTTCATTCTTCTTTTATCATTTTTTTCTTTTCTTATATATTTTTTTTCTTTTTATTTTTTTCCTTCAACTTCTTCATATTTATGATTGGATTAATGATATTGTTCTCATCCCACCAGCAATGCTCATTCACAAAAGAGAACAAACAAATTTTATACTATCTTGCACGGATATGTTCAAGATATAGCAGGTTATTAATTTTAAAGCTAAATATGATTACTCGTGCGCATATTGAACTTCCACGCTGGCGCCTGTTGCGTTGAATCCGCCTTCTCCTTTTTCGTCCACCACTATCTCTACATCTTAGCCACTCTCCATTGGATTGCTAACCACACCACCAACAGCGCCATGGCTACTCTCCAATGCCCTGATGCCCCAGGTGGAATTGATAACCCCTGGATCAACCCCCTGTGTTCCTGCTTTCCAGCTCTTCAAGCCTCAGACTCATCTTGCTAAAGCCATCATGATCAAACGCTTGCCTTCTTTTCTAGTTTGATGGATGGCTTTTCAGGATTCGTCCAAGCCTATAATGACCACATTGGATTATTGGATACCAACTATACGATAGATTCCAAAAATAATAAACCGTGCGTGGGTTCACTTGTCTTGAATACTACTCCAGTTTCAGATTCAATTTTAAGTTTTAGTTATTATTCAACAGTAACACAATAATTCCCTATCTTTGCTTAATTGCTCTCGTTGTTTTTGTTTGTCACGATGATCAATACCTATCACTGTAGGTGGTCAACAAAAGGATGCCGTACACTCCTGAATTAATGTTTCAATTTTGAATTTAGGCTGTTGTCGGCTAGATGAATTCAACGAAACTAACCCAACAATTCCAACGCATGACCTAGGTTAACTTCAAGTTGCGGTAGTACAAACATGTTGGATATCTAACAAAAAAATCTCTTACAAATTATGCCTATATAAGAACGAAAAAAGCAACAGCTTAACCACTACCACAATATCACCTAACATAGATCCACCAACATCATTTTTTTATTTATTAACAATAATATACAAAAATACCAAGTTACCAACCAACATGTGATAACTTCAAGTTGGTATAAACATAACTAACTAACTAGATGTTTCCAGATTCGAACTTATGATCAACAAATCACCAAGACACAACTTTACCTCTGTGACATGAATCGCCCTCTTCAAATTGGTATAAACATACTTTGCTTTTTTAATATGGTGTTTAGGTTTATGTATACTTTGAATCATTCTTCTCTTTAAAAAGAAACTAGGCTATATAGAATTTTTTTAATAAAAAACCTAAAAAAAGAACTTTTTATATAAAATAATTTGGAACTTTAGTATAGACTCTCGTACTAGTGTCAATTTTGTTAGTGAATAAATAGAATCAACTCCTACTAGATAACATAATTTGTTCTGTATTGTGTGCAATCCGAAGAAATCTCGGGAGACGTTAACATAATTTGCTCTGTTTTTACTAAGTTTTCTGCAGGTCATTTGTTTCGTTTTGGTACTTATTTCGTTGTTAAATGTTCCCCAACTAATATCCACGGAAACCCACGGCTTAACCTTTCAGATGGGAATCGTAGAAATGAACTAGGGGAAATGTGTTTCATCAATTAGATTTTAAATTAACACTGATAAATAAACTTTACAACTGCCCGAAGGAACTTGCTGGATCGAGTGTAATCCACCATTTACCTTGACAAACACAACAAAGCAGAGTCACAATTCAAATGTATGGAAAATTTCTGGCATCCACGACTAAATTAGAACTATCAGTTTCAGTTTGCTGTTCCATTTGAATTCTGCCCTCTACTATCAGAGAATGAACCCTGGCCAAGGTAGCTTGATCTCTTCTTTCTGTGAGTATTCCAGGAAAATATATGCTCGTTCAAACCACCAACTCTGACATCTTCGGTTTCATGTTTCAGGGAATTTATTTCTTCAGGCTTGAGTCTCTTAGAAGCAGGAGTCATGTCGAAAGTGTCTTCACTTGATCTCTCATTCCTTAACTCTAATAACCGTTCTCCTGTCCCCGTGTCATCACTAGCTTGTGCATGGTTGTCAACCGGGGGGCGGTCTCTTCTTTTCCCTTTGACTGAAAGCTTAGATATGTCCTGTCCGTTCTCCACAAACTTCATCCATTGTAGGTCACTTAATGTATCTGCATATATCACTTCTTTTCTTTTCCGCTTTCCGGTAACACTACCACCGTCAAATATTTTGACCTTATCATCCTTATTTAGTGGAGAGTATACCCAATCTGGCAGTTCATGCTCTTCCATGAGACGAGATCTATAATTCTCCTTTTGCCTTCGCTCTTCATCCATTTTCTCAAACAGCCAAAATTCCTCATCAGATCGGGCCGCAAGGCTGTTAATTTCTCTCTCACTTGGCACATCCGTACCAAGTGAGCTAGTGCCTCTACGCATAATCTCCTGCAACATTTCTCTTCTGTCTTGTGCTGCAATAAATGAAAATATCACATGTTCAAACAGTTCATTTTTAGCAAGGCATAGGAAGCCCAACACAGGAGACTGATATGGTGGCACAGGAATGTTCTAGGTTGAACACGACTTCTTTTACAAATAGAATAAGAAAATGAAAGACCTAATGATTATTAATTCTTAATCTCTAGGTAATGTTCAAAATCAGGAAAAAGTCAAATACTATTATGATTGCAAAAATTCATCTTAAGTTCTTAAACAACTTATAATTATTATTGCTGCTCAAATGCTCAACCAACAAAAAAAGGTTTTCAAGTGAGAGGATAAGATTGAGCCAGAATGCATAAAACTTGCTAGGTTCAGTATATTCAAAATTGCAAATAAATGAGTTAGCAATCTTGCATCAAGCATCATCATGTCATGAATAATACATGAGATACCATTCATGTAACTTGTTTATAGCTCTAATAGCTGTTTGGCACATGGTACATTTTTTAGTTCAGGAAGGTCATCAATAGAATAGGCAGCAATTTGCAAGCATAGTACTTGCTGTGAAGTCTGAAGCTGTGAACAAAAGAAACATCCTCTCCCCACTCCCCCTTTACCAAATGCAAAAAAATGCTTTTCTAATTCATCAAAAACAGGCTATCAGGATATAGCAAAAGTTTAAAAGAGCAAACCTGTAGAAGTTGTGTTAAAAAGCCCTGCCTGAATGACTTTGGCATCAATGCCCATCTTTTGTTTAGCACGCTCTAAAATCACCTCTTCAATTGATCCCACACTAACTAACACAAAAACTCTAACTTCCTTTTTTTGTCCAATCCGATGTGCTCGATCCTCAGCTTGTTGATCCATTTGTGGATTCCAATCACTGTCAAAGATTATAACAGTATCTGCTGTTTGTAAGTTCAAACCAAGACCTCCAGCACGGGTGCTCAAGAGAAACATAAAGTATGGAGAATCAGGTGCATTGAATTTCCGTAGTAGGGAACCTCTTTCCTCAGTTTTTGTTGAGCCATCAAGTCTAAGAAATTTAAAACCATTAAGTCGCAGATAAATTTCAAGAATGTCCATGAGACGAGTCATCTGAGAAAAAAGGAGGACTCTGTGACCAGCTCTACGAAGTTTTGGAAGCAAACGGTCAAGAAGTTCAAACTTTCCTGATGCTCTGATAATCTCCTCCTTGTGTTTATGGATATCATAGTCACCCACAAAGAGGTAGGGATGGTTACAACATTTTCTGAGTTGCATTGTCAAGTTCTGTAGACTTCTTGATTTTCCAGAACCTACAGATTGGTCTCTTATTAGTAAAATGTTTGTAACACAAGTTCCCAAGAATTAGGTAAGCATAGAAGGAAGTAAAAAGCAATTATTAATGTTACAGGGGTGAGTTTTTGTCGGGGGAGGGGGGGGGGGTGTGGTTGGGTGGGTAGGAAGGGAACAATACAGTGGTGAAAATTTTTCTTTTGATAAAAGGAAAACAGAAAAACACCAGCTGGTAAAACATAACAAAAACAACATTAACATCCAATCGAATGAAGGGGAATCTCGTTTTCTTCCCAAGAGATGATCAGAACTGATTCAATAGTCAAGGGTTTTGACTTTTGAGAATCAACTAATAATGGGGTGGGATGGGATTTACAAAATACCTTTAGCATAAGCAAACCAATATTCAAATCAAACGTGGGAAAAACAATTTCATATTTATAAGGTGAAGCGGTGTGGATTAGAAAATAGAAAAAAATGGATGTACAAACCATTGTCTAAGCCAACTCTGCCGACATCAGTGACTTGTTGATAATATACTTTCTGCCAGGCTGACAGGTCACATTTGAGTATAACCTGAGATTTACTAGGAAGAAATTTTTCCACCTCATCTTTTTTCCTTCTCAATATGAAGGGCCTTATCACCTAAAAGTGTGAATGATATTCATCAGAATGATGTTGACGAAAGAAAGAAAATAAGAAACAAGAGAGAAGCTCACTTGATGCAGACGCCGAATGATCAATAGTTGTTCTTCATCAGTTAGAGAGACATCTACTCGGTCTGCAAAGGGAGCATTAAACCAGTCCTCGAAATTCTGAACTGAATTGAAAATGTTTGGAAGGAGAAAATTGAGCAGGGACCATAATTCCTGCAAACTGTTCTGAATTGGGGTGCCAGTCAAGAGAAGTCTTCTTTGAATGTGATAGCTGCACAAAAGTGAAAAAATTAAATTATAGAAGTCATACATGTTGTTCTGTCCAATTCTAATGTACTTCTATTAAGGAAATTAGTTTAAACTAACAAAAAAATGTTTTAAACAGAACAAGAAAGTCGACAAAATACATGCAGAAACTAAAGAAGTCTAGAAGAAACATAAGATTGTGATGTGGCAGACCAAAAATGATGCTTCTAAACCAAATTCTGAAAAGAGAACTCATTGAGCACTTTTTTTGTTTTGACTAAGCAATTTATCTAAAGAATTATAGAAACTAAATAACCATCCCATGGGCCATAGTCTCAAAACTTAAGATTTTGGCTGGTGTTTAGGTCAAATTTGAGTCCAACCAGTCCTCAACATTTACCCTCTACAGAGATAAAAGTTAAAGAACTAAATGAAATTTATCTGTAGATATAAATCCAAACAAACATGAAATTAAAGAGAGGAGATAAACCACACAAAGGGTGCCTTAGCATAATGCACAGAGTTGTTGACTGCTTTGATTATGCTATGCACATTTTTCTTCAGTCTGCTGAAGCCATGAAGCTGTTCAGAATTTTTTGTACAGGAAATAAAAAGGATAGCATAACCAGAACTAAGAGAAGTGAACATATTAAGCATCAGTGTAACATGAACATCAATATTGTTGAACATGTTAACCATCATCATAAAACCAATACTGAACAAGTAAAATCATACCCAGAGTCCAGGGTTCTTGCTAGAGCACACTCATGATTCTTCAATCGATGCCCTTCATCCACAATCAAGTAATGCCAATGGATTTTCTTGAGAAATGCTTTATCTCTGATTATAAGATCATAGTGTGTTATCAGAACATTAAATTTCCCCTCCCCTGACAATTCTTCCTTCATTGCTTTCCTCTCATCCAGCCGTCCATCATAAAGAATGGTTGTGATGCTGAATCAAAAAGAAAATGCATAAGTGATTTGAAAATGAATAAGATGTGAAGAATTAATATTTTGTTACCATCTCCCCACCAGAACATGATAGGAAATTATTTTTCAGTGTATGCCCTGGACATACCTAGGAGCCCATGTTGAGAATTCACTGATCCAATTTGGCAGAACAGCCTTTGGAGCCACAATCAAGTGAGGACCAGTCACACCCTTGTGTTCCATAAGATATGCTATCAATGAGATGGTTTGTATTGTCTTCCCAAGCCCCATTTCATCAGCCAATATTCCATTTAAATTGTTATTAAACAAAGAAAGCATCCACTGGAGGCCTTCTAGCTGGTATGGTCTTAATTCTCCACCTTGAAGAATAGATGGTTGCTCAGTTACCTGTAAATAATTATGCTAGTTAGAATTCCATTGTACTACAATTTTCTTGAATTTTGAATGTACGGAAGAATCACAATAAAGTAAATCACAGATACCTACCTTTTCTTGAATTGAATGTATGGCAGAATTGTATTGCCGCTGACCTTCAAGTAAATCACTATTATCACCACCATTATGATCAGAATCTATCAAATCCACATCTTCCTCAAGAGGCGATTCTTTAGAAATTCCATTCTTCAATCGATCTGACTCGGGTAAATCAGTTTCTGAATCTTCCAAGGGTTCAATACCATCTGATTGTTTTGAGTCCTTTAGACGTTGAACGGCGGCTCCCAAATTTACAAGTAGTTTATTTGTTTCTTCAAGAAGCAAAGTCAATCTTTCATTCTTACTCTCTTTTACCATTCTCATGTAAGCTTCCTGATCATCAGCCTTTAAGGCTTGGAATCTCAATTTCTCTGCCCGTGTTGCACGTTGCCTCTGCCTTCCATGCCATGCCTTCAATATAGGAATAGGAATCTCAATGATAAGTGATCTCTCAACACCCATAAAAACAAGCAAAAATGAAATCTAAAATCACATAGAAATGTCACTAGAAGCAAAAAAGACATGATCAAATTCAAACATTCTTCAAAATATTTACATATTTTGGAAATAAACAAAGTTCTTGTTCTTGTATATCCTATTCCTATATTGTGAAAAGCACATACGCATTCTGAACATGTTTTTCACCAGTACATATAATTATCCCAAGAGTAGTTCACAAGTACTTCTAATCCAATTATGCCAAAAAGTTATATCCCAAATTTTATATACAAGTTTCCCATGTAAATATAGAGGGTGAGCCATGACACAACAGTAAAGTTGTGCATTGGTGACTTGTTGGTCATGGGTTCGAATCTGGAAACAGCCGTTTTTATGCAAGGGTAAAGCTGCATACAATATCTCTCCCCCTTACCTTTGCATAGCAAGGAGTCTCTGGGCAATGGGTAGTTTTTTTTCCCATGTAAATATACATATTTCATTTTGTAACAATTGAAAGATGGGGAAGAAAGTGTTACCTGTACACCATCATTCCTTTGTTTTCTCCGCTTCAAAGAAGCTTGAATTTGTAATTGGAACTCACGGACCGCATTCAGTATTTCTGCAAAAAATCTTCTTTTTCTAGTTTCCATATGATTTTTTGTCTGCTCTTCCAATCTTGACAGTCTCTGCATTTGAGTATGAGAAAAATAACATAAACAAATTTCATTCCATGTTCATATACTCCTTGCATCAATGAAGCCTCATCATCCACAACTATAATATCCATGACATGAAATATGAGTTTAAATCAACAGTGCAGGGGATATCAACAAAATGGAAAATCACCTCAGCATCCCGTTTCTTCCTTAATTGATCTTCGGCATCCATGGCAAATGGATCTCCAATACCATACAGCGGACGACGCAACCGCATCATGCTCCAATCAAATACTTGCCTGTCAGGATATGCACATTTAACACTGAGCCAGTATTCAGAACTCACGTCAGTTCGCACCTTCCTCTGCAACTCAGCTAGCTGCCAGAAAAATGGTCCTTGCCAAGAAGGACATAGTTCTTGTCATTTTCTTGGTTTCACTTAATACAAGCAAATATACATATAATAATTTCCTCACAAGAAACAGCTCTTCACAAATGAACAAGACCTATTTCTGAAATTGATTTTCCTACCACAAGCTAAGCATCACCAAAGCTGGACAATATATTAATCATGAAAGAAAGATCTAAGAATCAATTTTACCTTTAGTCCATAAAGCTCAAGCAAGCACCTAGTCTGTAGGTCCTCTCCCCTGCTTGAAGGCAGTCCTGATTGAAAAACATCAATCAATCACTATAATTTAGATTCAGTTTCAATTAATACATACATAGACGCAGCATGTTCAGAAATATCTCGAAGCACTTAACACAAGTAGGCATTTCTTTTCAATCACTCTGGTTTCAATAAAGCCATTCGAGAAGCAGCATGCTCAGAAATATCTCAAAGCAGTTTCCACAAGTAATGCCACTAAAGATCTACAGTGCCTTAACAACATTCCACAACAGGTATAAGACCCTATTTTGATAAACTTCTGAATAAGCACTTACAAGAGAAGAAGATAAGAAGGTAAAATGAATTAAACTTGTACTCAACTTATGTATAAACTAAAATAAGATGTTAGAGAAGTTAAACGAGAGAGGTTCTGTAAAAGTTGAAGTGCACAAGTTGATTTTAGCTTGCTATGTTCTGCTCCTACAAATGCATATTGATAATTAGGCAACAGAAAAGGAGGCATTTCCTTTCTGAGTGTGAAACTAGGATACGAACCTTGGAGTTGGGTTAAGCGGTGTCGAATCTGAGCGTGATAACGGCTTTCCCTTGTTTTGTTCAATTTGGAAGCAGAGGCGCAGGAAGGACGTTGCTCCAACAGAGCATCTTGAAGGTCGGCCAACAAATCTTCTTTCGGTGCATGGGCCTGCGTAAGAGAAAAATAAGAAAGCATAATAAAAAAAAGATGTAGAGTTGCGTGTGAAAATGAGTAGCGGTACCTCAGAAGAAGAAGAGGAATTGAGAGGGTTAGATCGGTGATAGATAGAAGAAACGGTGAGAAAGAGGTCTGGGGGAAGAGGGAAGTTGCGGGAAACAAGGTTCAGGGCACCAATCAGTGACACTGCTTGCTCCATTCTGCTTCCTCTTCTTCTCCTGGCGGAAACTCTCCCTTCCTGCAACCCTCTCTTCGCCTCTCTATCTCTTCGATAGGCCAATTGCGGAAATCCATTTCTTTTTTTTCGTTACCCCAAACACGCCTCTATTTCTCCTTACAAAGACGTTCCTGCCCCTGCTTTCACAATAACACTACCTATTAAAAAAATGTTAAAAGTAGTTTTTATCCTCTAATTTATAATTTAACTTTGATTTAGTCATGTAATTTTTTCAAGTTCAATTTAATTATCTAATTTTGAAAATTGATTCAATTTGATTTTTTCATCTAAATTAAATTAATAGTGTTTGAAAATGTACATTTTGTAATAATTTAAAATTATTTAGAAACGATGCTAAACACTCACAAAGTGCTATTTTTTAATATTGTTGGTTTAATTTAAACGATAAAATCAAATTGAACTCAAAAGATCCAATTGAGTCTAAAAAATAAATTAGAAGACCAAATAACTAATTTGATTTTAAAAAAAATTCTTGTTAATAAGTATCTTTAGGACATTAATTAAAAAACTAAAAAAAGAAAGTATTTATTTTGAAGAACATAAGAGCATAGTTTTAAAAATCAAACCGGTGACTGACCCAGTCAGGATACTAGGTCACTGGGTCAATGGTCGAACCGGTGGGTCACTAATTGACCAGCATGACTCGATTAGTAGTCGAATCGATGAATCACTAATTGATCCATATGACCTAGTTAGTGGTCGAACCAGTTGACCCGCATGACAATGTCTTAAAATATTTATAAAAAATCACAAATTAATATTATTTCATAACATAGAGTCATAGATAATTGGATACCAAAATGTTTAAAGAAACATCATTATCCAAGTTGAAACAAACAAGTATCAAATATCACAAACATAAGCTAAATAAAAATAAGTTTATTCAAGAGTAATGTTAAAAAAACAAATTAATATAATCATAATTAAATAAATTCAAGACTTAAATTAATTAATTATTTTAAAAGTTAAAATCCAAACATTTTGTTGAAAAAAGAAAAAAAAATCATTTAAAAAATAGTTTTATTAACATTTATTGAAAGCAGCAGCCCCCCCTCCCAAAACATTTATTGGTATTTGGAAGTAGCGTGTGGCAGACCAAAACATTTATTGGAGGCAGCGT
>CM023941.1:41498082-41530895 GCA_013407115.1 Glycine latifolia
CGCGCCTCGAACAGCCACCACCTCGCCATCGACACCACCCCCACCCTCGCGAACAAACAGAACCCCACGCCCACCCCCGGAGAAAACCAAACCGTCGACGCAGTGCTTCGAGGGGGAAGTCGAAAGCGACGCAGAGGCAAACAATATTTTTTTTTAAAGTGACTCGATCCAGTTCGTCGGGTCGGCGGTTGAATCATAAACCTAGTCGGATTGCACTGGGTTGAAAACATGACCGATCCAATGTCAAACTCGACCCGATCCAGCCACCGGGTCGCGATTCAACCGATCCGACCAGTTGGATCGATCCGATTTTTTAATCAATACACAAGAGAGTATATAATAAATCATAGATAATATAATTTTGTGTATCTCAATAAAATAAAACCAATATAATTGCTCATAATTTGGTTAGGGTAGTCATCACTTATAATAATCCTATTTGTTTTTATCATATCCCGAATTATATCTTTGGAGGTTATCTTAAATGAAATAATGAGGGGAATTCAGTAACAAATAAAATAAAATCTCTTTTTAATTTTTTAAATAATGTCTTAAACATAGTGATTAATCTTTTTCTTAATAGAATTTGAAGTTATTATTTTTTTAATGTAGATTTGAAGTATCATTTGAAGATGAAGTACTTAACAGTAAAATTATTTTAAATTATCATTTTCTTGGGTATCTCTATGATTAAATGGAAATTTGAATTATCATTTACTTGGGTATCTCTATGATTAAATGGAATTTTGAAGTAAAATATATCGGAAAAAATTAAAGTAAAAAGATAAACATTTCATTTTATCATATTAAAAAAATAAAAATACTTAAAAAAAACAACTGATAAAATATGTCAAATTTAAATAGAAATGAATTATTTGAATTAAACATCCATTTAATCAAATTTAAATAGAAATGCATTAAGATTATATCTTAAAAAATCTCTTTAATTTGATATAATATGTCTAGATTTAACTTAACTTAAAATTAACCAAATTTAAGTAATTATATTTAAGAATACTTAAAAACTAATGAATAAAAGTTACCAAAAACAATTGCATTATTCTTAATTGAATTTTAGATTTTTCTTTTTTTATGATTACATCGAAATTTATAGAAATTCACTGGTGTTCCAATACAAATGGTGTTCTGGCTCTTGTTCAAACTTGGCAAATAATAGGTGGACATGCAATAACCATTCCCCGGGGAAATAAACGTAAATAGCATTGCGTTTTTCTTCGTTTTATTTTTCATTTTTTTATCTGGTTCCTTGAGTTGAGCTTGAGAAGAACAAAAAAGGAATAGAGTTCGAGGGAACAAAAATATATTAATATTTCTGTAACACTATTCCTAATTTATACTAGGATTCAACTTTACAAGAGAATCTGTTGAAGATATCAAAATCTAAGAAAATTACAGAAGTATTATCCTTTGTTCGGAGTGTTTTAGCCTCATTCAACAACAAACTAGCAGTCTTTTCTGCTGTATTCTGCCTTTCTGAATAGCATCTCTCCCTCATCTGTGCAGTTGAGAAAGCAAACTGTCAGAGGAGATTCAAAGGAAAAAAGAAAGAAAAAAATATATCTATATACACACTAAAAACAAAAGCTCTTTTATACAAAACCTGCAACACGAGCTGAATTGCCTTCTTCACGCTGATGACATTCCATAACCCATCACTGAAAATGTCGCAGATGCCAAAGTCATACTTTCAACATGGTTAAAAGAAAAATGTGAATGTAAAACAAATAAACTGGTTGCTGAACTGTTAAGAGAAAAAATAAAAGGTTTGGATTTTGAAAAAAAAAAAAGTCAGTTACTTTACTATTTCTAGAACGAATAAAGCTCTTCTAAAGTGTGCAAGTAATGGCGTATCCATCCATTCAATTTACAGTGTATTGTGATATTGACCCACTAAAGCTCTAAGGTGCACCAATCACCTTTACTTGTTCGCTTTAGAAGAGTTTTTTTCCTTCTAAAAGCAACATTACTGAACGACAGCATGATATTCAGAAGATACATTTTGCTACAAAAATTTATAAAAACATGCATCAGAAGCCAAATCACCTAGCTAGAATAGCAAAAGCCTTGCTTGCTTGATCAATATGCACAACTTGACTAATGTAAGGTTCTGAACTGAACCGGGAATCCTGCTGTTTCAGGAATTTGTCCCCAAGCATTCTTGCCAGATTTATACCTGCATCAAGTGAAAGCCAGAATCAGCAATTGCCAAGTCATTATTGTAACTCAGGAAAGTGAAGTTATCTGTTTTAGTGATTTTTTCCCATCATACCATATAGACGTGCTTCCCCATCTTTTAATGGTTCACCTGTCTCTTCGATTCTGAGTCTTTCAGAATAATTCGTAAACTTGTGATCTTCTGACATCTTGATTTGTTTCCCATTCACACTGCCAAAAATAACTCACTATAAATTTCATACAAGCATAAAAGTATTATACTCAAACTCAATAGAATTTTAGCCTATTTAAGACAACATAACCAAATGCGGCAAATTAAAAATCCATAGCTATAATAGGACTCGGATAAGAACAAGGCATGTATTAGTACTGCAAATCTTGCATACAAGTAAATAACTAAAATGCTGTGACAATTTATAAATAGATTATCGATAAAATTGTAGATCTACAATAAAGTTCCAGAACTAATAATGCCAGGGTTTTCATGTAGCAAAAAATATTATCTATCAATAAATTATTTAACACATGCATCTCAACATAACAAGAAAAGTGAAACTAGCATAAACCAATATTTGTTTCTGATAGCCCAGTTGTCATGTTGCCTACCCTAAGTACCCTTGACTCATTCAAAATTCAAATAAGTCATCCGGAGCATTCCAGTTGGTTAGGTAAACAAACCTCATAATACAGGTGGAGTCTCCAACGTTAGCACATTGTGCAAAGAAATTTTCACCACCATCAGTCCACACCAGAAGCACTGTTGCTGTACATCCCTGCAAAGAGTTTGTTAATAAAATATTCATGAGTTTAATTAGCATGCACTATCAATTTAAAAGTTTTTACACTATCAGCCAATAAGAAATAATCATTGGTTTTAATTTGAAGGTAGATATTATAAAAGCAAACAAATTTACCATGCATGATGGTTTGTGATTGGATGGTGATGATAATGTAAAAGACCTTTACACTCTCAGTACATGTATTATTTATTTAATGTACAAACCATAAACATAAAAATTTAGAACAGAGAATAAAACAAAAAATAATCATTGGTTTCACTTTTAAGGTAGTTATTAAAAAGTCAACAAACTTACTATATATGATGATTTGCGATTGGAAGATAGTGTAAAGAATCTTTACACTGTCAGTAAATGCATTATTTATTTAATATACAAACTATAAATATGAAATTTATAACAGAAAATAAGACAAAAAAACTCATTCATACATCCCAAGGATACAGTAAACGAAGATCAGACTGGAGCATAAAATACCTCATAATAGTTGTTCATGTGTGCTTCTGTTTGAGAAAATGCATCTCGAAGAATATCTGAAGCATCACGGTGTGATAAAACCCTCTCCCTTTTTAATGAATCTGATAATATACTAGCAATTATCTCAGGAAAAAGTCTGAAAATAAATACAAAAAAATTAGTAGTGTTTTGCACATTAAGAACAGCAACGACCATGGATAAATAACTAAAATATGAACAGAAGGTTGTTGCAATTTGGATTAATTATTAAGGAATATTTTTTAGTAAATTTTGCCTTATACTATAAGTCCAAATTTCCCTCACCAAAAAAGAAAGTCCAAATTATTAAGCAAGATTCTTCACATTCAGAAATTGTATCATAAAATTATTTACATAATCAGCCACTTCACCGACTAACTGACTAACTGATCCCTAACTAACTAATAACTAAGGTCTTCAGCTAAGAGACCTAGCATGGAGTGGCGGCCCTAGGCCACTATGGGATTCAAATTGTAGAGCAGTTTTCAATAGTGACTATTGCAGCCAAAACAGCTTTTCATGTGCTAGAGCAGCACTACCATGATATAGGATTTGCAAACCTATTTTTACCTGTGAAATGTTATCTAGGATTTTTTCTGCTAACATTATGATTACTCCCCCGTTTCTAATGCACTTTTTGCTTTAGAAACATAATAGAATTTAAAAGCCTTTTCCCTTGACCATTCCACAAAAAATCATGTCTTTTCTTCACACTTAACAGGACTATTTGTTTGCATGTGTTTCACTCTTTCTTCCTCCTTCAGACTTCCTAGTTCACAATTTCTGCGAATTTTCATCTAATTTGTTTTGTTCGTTTCTTTTAATGCCACCATCTTCATTCATTTTTTTACTTCAAAACTATGTGGGTACTGCTCCTAGATTGATGGTGTTTGTGTATGTAAACTGTGACTTATTATTTATCATGAATTTGTTTAATTTCATCAGTTTGGGTTTTCTTTAATTTAAAATAAGCAGTATACATTATTTATATAGTATTATATTATTTGAAATAGCAACCATCCTGCTTCTCACTATACCATTTTCATGGTTGGCCACTCACTATGAGCCGCTAACAAACATTGATAACTATGCAGTATGAGATCCTTTAGATACAAAAATGATATTTTTATTTTCTAAACATTCTAACAGTAGACAAGTCAATAAAGTCTACTAAATATACTTCATACTTCATATTTAGTGTTGTGACCAATTATAGTATTTAAACTCAATGAAACAGCATAAACCTACACATTTATTTAAGCTACTAAAGGATACACGAGAACATTGAAACAGACAGGACATATCACATATTATAGAACATACAATACATGTTAGACATAATACTAACATGCACATTAATGGATTATGGATATCTGCCTTCAGAATCATAAAAAAACACATAAAAATACTTAATTATTTAAATTATTTCTATTCATCAAGTCCACTGTCCACAGTCACCAACATAAGGAAGTATGGAATTGGCAAGCATTAACAAAAAGTTTTGTAAAATAGAAAACAACAAACATGGCCAGCCTAAGGCAGAAATACTAACTTGCTAGCAGATTTGGCAGCCCCATCTCCACAATGCCCATCACAAATGCCAAAAATTCCAAACTGAAAATTAGGAATAGAGGTTGGTTAGGTCGTCCCTCTGGTAAGTGAGAAACAAAACTGAAGAGACTTTCATTTAAGAAATGCTATCAATAAATTCAAAACCTGATCCAGCCCAGGTAGAGGCCATTGATAATAGTAAACGTCTTCCATAGGAAACCTTTTTCCTCCTCGATGCAAAGCCATCGGATCTGATGCCATACCAACTCCAAAGGGAATGTGATGCTGAGTTTGTGATGTAATATGAACCTGAAATAGATTAAACCACATAGTAGAATTTTTTTTAGAAGGAAAAAAAAAATGCAACAGCAGCATACTCACTTCAAGTATACCATTTTAAAGTAAAAGATATAGTGCAAAACAGACAAAAATAACTTTAACACTTATAATTTAATGACAACAGACTTTGGAAAAAGCATGTAGAGAACTTTCCTTTTTTCCCAAGTGAACACAAAAGAATCACATTTATCTTACTTATAGAAGACATGTTGTTGCCTATCTCAGACAAGGGAGGATATTGATCATTGAAAGAACAAAAACTACAACCTTGATTCAATCAAGCTAAAATCTAATTTTGAATATGGAACTTCTAGTCAATCTAGATAGCCAGTCACATTCTATTTTATATCATAAAAATTATACTCCTATATCTGCATGCATGAAAACAGGACAGGAGTTGGCGTTCAAATGAATCCCAAAACAATACATTTCAATGTAAAAGCATTCTTGGATTGTAAAGGAGAGTACAAAACTCTGTAATGATGAATAACCAACTAAAATTTATTCAACCTGCAAAAGCTGCAGACAGTCTCTTCACAGCTAATATCATGGATACAGGCATAAGCTTCGCATCTCTGACAATCCGAAACCAAACAGAAAAAAAAAGTGGCAGTGGTTTTAAGGGAGATTCAGTCCTAAAACTCACCATTACTTTCGATGTTGTTCCAAGTGTTATGATATCTCCATTAGTAAGATTCATTGGATCCCCCCAATTCCTATTTCCAGTGTCTGGATGGTTGATCGACCTAGAATTCAACAGTGTTCCGTTGAGGCTACCCATATCCACCAACTCCCATTTCATTTTCTGAAAATTCAATTATAACAATAATTATCACACACCATACATCTAAAGAATCCAATTGCAAGTCCAAGAGCACAGAAAGAGTTTACATCCAAATTCCACTTTATCATGGCATGCTTTCCCGACACTTCTGAATCCTTTATCAACAAATCACTCGGAGAAACCCTTCCCAAGGTCAGCGGAAGACGAGAGGGGCTTGTTGACTGTACTGAATAACGAAGTCCCTGAGAAGGGCCACTGATAACCTCCAGAGTGAGGCAACTTCCTGCACTTCTAACAAAAGGATATGTCATAATGCTGGCAATGCAAATACATAGAGCAATGACAAGACAATAAAAAAAGACTTAGGAAATTACTTTGATCAGAGATATCGCTTTCCACAAAGTCCTGAAGTCTGTCAATTTGAAAATTGGGCAGGGCATGCTTTTGAATTTGAGCTAAATGAGATGAGGGAAGCTTAAGCGTTTGACCAACATCAAGATCCTCAGAGGAGGAATGATCAGAGATCACATCGACAACCAAAGTATCACCAACCTGGGGCTGGGGGGACACGCTTAGGGTTTGAAGCCTTTGCTTATGAACAAGGCCTTGGCCATGGGTTCGAGGAGAGCGGAAATGAGCTTCACTGGGATAACACGCACCCTCGAGATCATGATCTCGAGGCAATTCATTGCTCTGATTAAACGACGACGCATCACCGCCGTCCCCTAAAAGGGGCCGCTCTAGCTCGCCCTTCGATTCGCAATTATTTTATTGAGATCAGAGATTGCGATTAGGGTAAGAAAATGAAAAATGGAATGGTGAAAAGATTGGTACAGACCTTGATGGTGGAGACGAAACGCGAAGAGAAAAAGAAGCGCCATGGTTTGAAGAGAAAGAAGAGGAAGATGACGATGAGAAGAAGCATAAGGAGAAGAAGCACAGTGAGAATGGTTTGTAGCATCGGACCCATCGTCTTCCTTCTGTCTCTACTCTTTCGCAAGAGAGATTGGGTCTGGGTTTGCGAGAACCTCGCCTTTGAAATCGTCACCCTTCTTTTTTATTTTATTTTCGTCTAAATTACGACACTCCTACATTTATTTATGTTTCTTTTTTTGTGTTATTCTTTTTTACTGATAATTTACTTCACTATTTAAATAAATTTATAATTACATTATGGATTTTTAAAGAGGGAAATTTTATAAAATATTTTATTGTAATTTATTATTTTATAAAAAAATATGCATACCTTTAAAAGACAAATAATATGAGTCACAAAAGAATGAGTAATGGTTTTAATATAGTTACTAAACTAAAATAACCATTTAAATTATTATGGATATTTTATCATGTCCCACTGTAAAAAAAATGTTTTGTAATTGTAAAAAAATTACTTTATATTTTTATCTCTTTTTCTAAAAACATCTTTTTTTTTCTTATCACATTATATCATTCATCTTTGTTTTTATCAAAATTCAAATTAAATTATCTAATGTCACTGAGATTGTATATATAAAAATTTATAGGTTCTTAGGCCTAATTACCCGATATAAATGACATTAACTACAGTGAGAATCATGAAAATGGAGATATTTCTCATTTTTAAGATGAGGAGATAAGTTTAGTCTCTTACTTTCTTTCATTATTTTTTACCCTCGATTCATCTCTTGCTTCCGCTTATCTCACTCTTATATTTAACAAAAGTCTTGAGTAATTTACTTCAAAAAAAGTTTCAATCGATAGAAAATAACGTGTTTAAATGAGTGAATCAAAGAGCATTTTTCTAACATTTTCTCTTGAATAAGATTCCTTCTCCGTTCCTTCTTAGTTTAGGAAAATGTTGAGTAAGGGAAGTTTGTTAAAGAAAATAACGATAACTGAAAGCCCAAGTATAATGTTCTTGACAAGGCAAGTCTTTTAGTGACAGTCAATATCTGGTGCTTATGATAATATGATGGACAAAACTATTCTTATTATATTTGTCCAAACCTTAAGAATACTCTAAACTAGAAAGTGGTGGGCAAGTTATAATAACAACAGGAGCAGTGGTTATGAAAACAATAATGTTTTTTTATGATAAATTGTAATGAGAATTTCTGCTTGCGTTGGTGGTAATGGTTATTGTTAGTGAACTAACGGCTTTGATTGTTCTTACTGCACAATATGATCATATTATGAACCATAAAAATTTCCTTTTTTAGTATGTTGGGGCCAACTATTCAGCCAACTTTTTGCTACTTAAATTAAAAAGAAAAAAGTGTAACATCTTATCCTTTTCCTGATTTCCTTACTACAAGAAACAAGAAATAGAATACACATTTATTCAAAATAAATAAATAAGGTAACGTTAAACAAAATATTTCAATTATTTTTTAGTTTTTTTATTAATTAAAAAATTTGTTTGATTATTTAATAAACAAGTTATTTTTAGATTTATGTTTGTTAACACTAGTTGAAAGTTGAAAAGCTAATGGATAGCTACAGCTGAAAAATTAGATCATTAACTAATAAAACTAATTATTGTTAGTTGAAAAGTGTAAAATAACATAAAAATAATAAAATTATGATTTACTTAAAAAAGGTAACTAAAAAATTGGACAAATATATTGAGGATAAAAATAAAAGAAAATATAAAAAGATAGAAATCAACATTTTAAAAAATACTACTTGAAGTGGATAAATATATTTTTCCCATTTTTATCTCCAATACATTTATTCAATTTCTTATTACCTTTTTTAAAAATAAATCATGATTTTATTATTTTTCAGTCATTTTTACTTTTCAACTACTTTAATAGTTAATTTTACTGAACATTTATAATTTAATAAACTAATTTTTCAACTATCAACTAACTTTCAGCTTTCGACTAGTTTTCAACTAATTTTGTTGAGCATAACTTAAATAGAATATGTGTTGTGTAAAGGGGAGTAAAAAATCATATAAAGAAAACGTGATTTCATTATATATTTTGTCAATAAAATCATATTTTCGTTATGTACGGGTGAATACAAATATTCGAAGCTGGATTCTATAATGTATTTTGTCAATAAAATCATGTATTTTTTATGATTTTAAAATTAATTAGAGATATAAGTTACTTTTTTAAAAAAGTAATCAAATTAATTGTGATATGAAGATTTTTTTTAAATTGAAATTAAACTAGTTAAGATACAATTTACCATTTTTAACAATAATCACATCATATAGATTATCCATTTTAATTAAACTTTAATTAACTAGATTGAAGTTATCATTTATAAAGGTAATCGAATTAGTTATTATATGAATTATATTTATCAATAGTAATTGAATTAATTATAATGTTAATTTGATTACAATTAAGAAGAGTAACTTGTGTCACCATTAATTCAAATTTAAATAAGAAGATAATTTATATACAGTTAATTCTATTACTTTTAAGAAAGATAACTTATATCTATAATTAACTATATTTTTTCATAATTTTTTTTAAATGGAAAGCATATTTTTGTTGTGTAAAAGGGATATAAAAAAATTACACAACATAAACTTAATTATGTGGATAAAATACAATGAAATTATGTTTTTGTTGAATTTTTTCTTTTCACTCCCCATTACAAAATGGGAATATAATTTTATTGTGTATTTTGTCAATGAAATCATGATTTCATAAGAAGAACATTTAAGAAAAATAATTTAAAGCACACGTGGTGGTGTAAATAGAAAATTTGGAGTTAAGAATACTTCTCCCAAATTCAATTAGTCATATAAAAAAGACTAGTTTTATACCTAATCTCTCGTCAATTTCCATAATGCAATCAGAGGTGCATATGTAATAGTGCACAAAACATATTAGAAAGTTAAATTAGTGTCAAGTAGTTGGGTCTTTAAGAGAAGAGACGCTTATCAACCCAGAAGGCTATTGCCATTGGCACCCTAGTTTTTGCTATTACCACATTTTTCTCAACAACATATGTTTGCTAACTAAGCCATACTCATGGGCAAATTTCTAACCTCTAGACATTGTAAGAAAAATATGGTGAGTAGGGATGGAAATGAGTCAAGCAGCCCATTAGGGGCCTTTGACCTGACCTATTTAAGGTCTGATCTGACCTGACTTGTTTATTATAAAGATTAGACTAAGGCTTTTTGAAAAGTTTGTTTAAATAAAAAGGTCAGACTCAAGCTTTAAAAAAACCTATTAGGCCTATCACACTGACCTATTTAATATATATATATATATATATATATATATATATATATATATAAGAAACATGTTTATTATGTTATTTTTTACTTTTAATTATTAATTTTGATTTAATCAGGTTTTGTATACAGACTCTAAGGCCAGATCAAACCTTTATATAGGCTAAACTTAGGCCTTAATAAATCATTTTTTACAGGATAACAAGTCAGACTTGACTTAGTAATAATGATGTGAGTTAGACTCAAGTATGCCAATACCTGACCTATTTTCACCCATAATGGTGAGTTTCACTTTTTTTATTTTTATGTTATGCATAGTTGTTTCTATAAGGGATGGTGGTTACATATAGATGTAGCTTAAAGAAATTGAAGAAATAAAACCACAAGCAACTGCGTTAAAGCTGTTCTAAAGCTTTATAATTTAGAAAGTATTAACATCAATATTTAGAATTAATTTTAATTAAAAACAAAAAGTTTTTATTAATAAAATATCTATTATACATATATTTTTAATAAAAAATTTGTGGGCTCAACATAACTTTTGTTACCTGAACTTTAAATTAACAATGTGGTTAATGTCACTGTACTGTTGGACCGTGTGATCCGTTACCTAGGAATTTAAATGTTTCATTATTTGTTGCCTTTGTTTACTTGCTTAATGCTTATGTAAGCCATGAATTGGATTCTCTTGTCCCTCCCAGTAAAGTTCCTTCCATATATATATATATATATATAGATTTGTAGGAAGCAATTTGAACCACATAAGTAACTTTAGGCTTCACTTAATTAAGGGACCATGACGTATACTTCGTTAAAGATTCTCCATTAATAAAAACAAAGCTAAAGAACATGTTGATACATATGTGGAGTCTGATGCAAATATCATTTTCACTCTCTCTAATCAAGTATCATGTGGTCATAGCTAGATTTAAGCCTTTTAACGGAAAAACACAAGAAACATGAACAGATACATTGCAAAATGTGATATAGAAACATAAAGGCAAGCTGCTATTGTATTATTATTATTTTATTTTATTTTGGTATAATAAAATGAATTAATATTTTGAAAAAATGTTAGCAATCCATTGCTAATATATATATTGGATTAATGTGTGAAATGAAGTCACGATTAAATTTTAAAAATCATCATTGTATATTTGTAGATTCAAAATGATTTTCATTCGAGAGATGATTATCATGTGAAAGAAACTTACATTTGAGGGGAGAAATTGTTGAACTACATATGTGAAATGAAAAAGTTAAACATCATATAAGTAAGAAAAAAATCCATAAACATGAACATTAAAATTTTAGATTAATTGTGATGTCAAATTTATTTATATGGTTGTTTGAGATTGCTCAAGACTCATTGGTGTGGATTTCTCCTATGTTTACTCCCTCAAAACTAACTAGGTAACACACATGAACATACAAATACTTAGAAATTTACATACTATTTGTCACATTTTTTCATGCACACTCTTTTCTATATAGTCAAAATTTATTAAAAATAATAAAATTTTGTAAGTTTTCGTATTGATTTTTTTTAATTTGTAGTTTTCAATAAATTATAATTAATTAAAAAACGGGTTAAAAGGAATTTGTTAAAGAGTGTGTTGATAACACTAAAAAATTAAATGAACCTTGTAACACCTTAAGCATTAAGGGTAGGTCGTTAACTTGTGGTCTTAGTTAGAGAAAGATCAATCAAAGAGCTAGATATTAACTATTGTTATTATTTTTTCATTTACAGAACATGTTTAAGATTCATTGGCTAATCTTAGCCGACAATGGTAAAGGGGTGATCTTAGTGGAAAATCATTCCTTTCCTTTTCAAATGGCTTTTGGACATGTCTTTGTGAGATATCCGTACGTTTTAGTGAAGTGGCTGGGGCAAACTTGCTGCTTTGGATTTAAAGGAGATGCCTCATTTAGAAAAGATGCAATCACCAATCCAATCGCAATCATCGAGCTGTAGTTTATTTTTGGTGTATTGAAAATATTATGAGCACATGAGCTAGTTGTAGTAAAGGCATTTATTTAAATTTGATGGACAATTAGATAAAACAACTCATCAAACCGCGCGATTGTTAACATATTGAGTTATATACAATGATCTTTACCTGCAAAGCATGAACTATACAGATGTGTAGACATCTATGTGTATGCGTGTTTATTTTAAGAATGGATCATGCCCCTTGGCCGTGGGAGCGACTGTTGTATAAATCCCTGAATTTCAAAGGCTAGGTAGGAAAACAAAGCATTGGGATCCAATTTTCCCCAAACATAATCATCTATGCATAGCAGCAGTGAGTCTTCCCAACATGCACCAAACACGCCATTTATTGTGTCACAAATTTATGATGGTTAATTTGTAAAACATCCTTCTGTGTCTGATATTTTGTAGCCCATAACATTCTGTTTGTCAATTTGGATAAAGATTATAGTATTTTTTTTTTTTTGTTGGCTGGTGATGTTTTCTTTCCTCCTACTAGTCCTATCACTCTTTTTGAACGGAAATAGAAATAGAATAGCAACCGGCCTAAATATTGACTCCATGTATGGGATTTGGAACCATGGAGAAATTTGGATTGCCTAAAAATACTATTTATAGAAGCCGGATATAAAAACAAGGAAGCAAATGACCAAGCAATCACCATTAGGCAATATTTGGGAGAATCCATTTAGTGCTCTGGCCTTTTTGTCGGCTTTCTTTTGGAAACGAATGGTAATTAGTAAAGGTGGTAATTTTGCAGAAAAGAAAAACCCACTTTTCCCTTTCCCCTTTATTATTATACGTTGATTTCCTCGTTTCTGCGTACTCACGTACTATGGGAAATTAATTAAGGAAATTCCGAGGGAATATATATCTATTATTATCGAGTCAAATTAAGTGAGAAGGAAAAGCTACAACAACCAACACCGGAACTCTTTTGTATTGTGTGGTGGACTTCAGCACTGTAGAATTCAACAAGTGGCACGAAAAAGGAAAACAAATAAAAAACATTGAAAAATAAAAAATATAAATTTGACTGGACATTTTTAATTAGATCTTGAATAAAAATCTTAAATTTAATATTACCTTTACTAGATTTTCTAATAAATAAGGTGAAAGAATTTTTAAATATGAAGAATAAGAATCTTTAAAATCTGTACATTATTAAAAAATAATTTTTTTTCTTTTTTTCTTTTTTTTAAGATTTTAAAATGAGATTTACTATTAAAAAAAGAGATATTTTATCCTATATAACACTATAAAATTCATAAAAAAATGATTTAAGATTTTAATTTGATATTTATTGTTAAAGATGCCTCTAAAATGGAGAAAGAAATAGAAAAGTAAGTACTCAAAATGAAGTGGTGCAAAAGGGTACCGTACCCAATCCGAAGCTGTGGAGATGACATAACAAGAAACACTTTTGGGGACTATAAAATGAGCTCTCCCACCCCTCCCCCCTCACTTCTCCCACATGCAATGCCCCCGCTCCTCTTATTTTCTCTCCATCAAACATTCCAAATCATCTCATCTTTGTTCCTTTGAGATGCTACAATCTTGTGCCAGTCGTCAAGAATACACAGACTTATGTTGACATCCCCAAAACCTCTTTCTCAAAAACCCTTCAAATCTTGCTTATGGGAAAACAATTACAGTTACAAACCCGACACCACAACAGGTTGGAGCTCCATTGAAGCTCTTTCAAGTACTGTGAGCAACTATGAGTATGAGGTGTCGCTGCTGCGACTCAGCCCCAAGAGTTTGGAGCTCTGCACTGAGAACCTAGGGAACGAGACAGGCAGTGATGACATCATAGCTGAGACTGGCATTGAGTTGCTCTCTTCTTCTTCTTCTTCTTCTTCGACAAGAGAGCAGAAGAGTAGGAAAACGCGTGAAGCAGCTCGGAGTTTTCCACCGCCTTTGACAACGATAAGAGGATCGGAGTCGATACGAGTGAGGCCCCACAGAGAAGGTGGGAGGTTAGTGCTTGAACTCTCTAAGGTCCCATCTTGTTTCCAAGCTCAGAGGAGCCCTGGACGCCTTCGCCTTTGCTTTTGGACTGACATTCAAACACAAGAACATGAAGATGAAGAAGATGAAAGTGATGATGATGAGAATAATGGGCGTGGATGGGAACACACCAAAGGCTGCAACAGTTGGGTGGAAAATAACTATGAGAGGCCAAGCAGCAGGTGCAAGGAAGAAGGTCATGACCATGAAAACAACGATTTCTTAATAAATTGGGGCGAACCTCGTTTGGTCGCCACTTCATAAATTTTTATTTAGATTTTGGAGCACTCTATCTTTTCTTTCTTTACTTTTTACATTTTTTGCGTTTCTCAATTTCGATGCCTTAACCTTAATGATCAATTCACATGTATGTACGTGGCAGTACTATTTTTTCCCCCATTTTCTGGTTGGTAGTTATTACCGTTACTCCCTGTCTCTCGGACAGTAACACACTAGTGACAACTCACACCATTAATCCGCATGCAAAATTTAATTTTACAAAAAAAAAAATATAAACGGGGATTATGAATTAATAAAAAAAATGGATCGCTTTTAAATAAATTTGAGTTATATTATTTACATAACACTTTTAATAATAGTAATTTTATTTCATTTTTCTTCATTAATTATATCAATCCTTTTATACGTTTTTTACGCATCATTTTTCATATGTAGGGATTTAAAACTAGAACATCTAAAGAAATGCTCATTTATTTCGTGAGAAGACTCAAAGTCAAAAGACACGGGAAATGAAAATAACGCTACCATGGATATGGGTTTGCAATTTGACATGCATACTTGTATAATGATTTTGCATTTAGTGTCTTGAATCGTTTAATCTTGAATAATCAAATCATATATATTTTCAGGAAAAAAATAGCATGAATACAAATTCTAAAAGTATGCATGTGATGAAAACACTGTACAAGTATGTCTCGAGAGAATTTTAGGCGCAATTTGAAACATTTAACTTTTTATTTTTTTATTTTCTTCTTTTCTCTGCTTTTTATTCGTTTCCTTTTCCTTTTTCTATGCTTTGTACTTTAAATAGGTCTTGATTGTTTTTATTTAGAGAAGAAGGTCTTGATTGTTACATCTATTATCTATTATCTATTATCTATTATCTATTATTATTATTACTATTACTATTAAATCACAGAAATCCCTTTATTAGTTATCCAAACTAAAAAAAAATTGTATAAAATGAAAAATAAAACTATTTTTTATCTTCTTCGTGAGAAAGAAAAGTATAATCGTATTAAATAAGAGTAATGTTCCATTTTCATCCTTAAAGTTATTAAGTTTCAATCATCACTTTAATTTATAACATCTTTTAAAATCTTAATTTTCAAAACATAATTTACCTTTGTGTGTTTGAAATAATAATGAGTTCAATTCACCATGACTTTTTAAAAACTATAACAAATAGATAAAATCATGGTGAGTTCACTACAAAAACAACTATTTGTTACTTCCAAAAATCATATCATAATGAGGTGAGTTGAACCTACCAAATTTAATCACTTTATTTTAGTTTTTTTATTTACTTAAATGAATGATTTTAAAAAAAAAATCAAGAATTAAAGTAAGAATTTTATAAAATTCATTAATTAAAAATAAAAGTGCTTGATGCTTAAAATATATAAAAAAATGCACCACAATTCTACAGCCTGTACGATCTTATTCCAATGAAATTCATTTTGGTTGTAGCTCTTCAATCGATCTCCAAAATCAAGTGTGCTGGTCATTGGCCAAAAATCTGCGTGTTCGCTCAACTCATCTCAACCTTTTTGAGATAATGCAAAGGCAAGCAAACTACAATTGTACTAAGAAAATCATGGACTGTACAGTATACAGTATATAATAAACCCACGAAAGGATTCATATTCGTGTCGTACCAATTGGGAGGACCAAAAGATCCGTGGCTCAGAAACAAAATCAAAACCATAATCGTGTATTTCTTTATGATCAACTTGTGAGAGAAAGTGAAGTTGGTGGTGCAGGATCTTCTTGGAAGCATGCTCCCAATTGAACCCATCCCGCCATCACCATGTGCACCATTGCACCACCAACCTGTACCAATGCGAGAAAGAGAGACCCTCTTCTCATGTGCCAACACGAACGAACTTGATATAACTCTGTAGTTATTGTCACGACTCACGAGTACAATTACTTCAAGAGTGACATACAGTACGTAATATTCACGTTGACATTACTCCTTGTACATCAAGTTCCCCAAAAGTGGTCTTTGCATGTTTTTCATGGTCTCTTCATCATTCAACTATGCCTCTTTAGTTAATATATATAGTATATCTTGTTTGGTATTATATTTTACCATTTATGTAACTGCAATAAACATATATAGCCACTGGTCTTTTACAGGAGTACTGTGACATGAACAATTTAGCAAACTGAAAGTGCTGCCACAATATTAGAATTAAATTCAAATGCTCTCTTAGCTGAAAGGACATGGAGGTTACAACGATTTTCATAGATAAATCTGTGTCACCTCATTGAGACATCTCTAGTAATAAAAAACTGCCTTAAAGACCACCCCGATACACATTACACAAAGGACTCCAAAGACATGGTGGTCAACCCATCACCAAAGTCGGCACCTGTGTCTAACTTGAATACACTGGATGGGAGTTAATTGGTAATAACAAATTATGCTTTCCATGTGGCAGCTAACAAATCTAACAGTTTTTCCCACCAGCATGCCTGTATATATATGAGGACTCCCTTCATGGATATGAAACTAACTTCACTTAATTAATCACTTCTTGACTCACATTCTTAATTACTTGATCATCGAACTTCTTGGCTCCTCATAGGTGTCGTAATTGGAGTCATTCCTAAAAACTACCTCTGATTACTCGAATCTCTCTCCTCTTTTCACCACACAATGCCTCCCACTAATTACATTTTATTGGAATAGTTTTAATGTTTCAATATGCTTTATGATAATATATGTTAAAATTTCATCGTTTAAACTCTTTTACGAGAAGCATACACGAAGAGGCCACCTAAATTAAGATTAGAAGAAGACTTAAATGCATTAATCTCATTTTTCCAATTTTTCTTCTTCTTATCACATGATATATTACATCCCAAAGTTAGATATGTTTATATCTATCATATAAATCGTCTATAGAAACCGACAATATAAAATCTTTTTTACAATCATTGTTGTGTATAATAACATTAATTGCTTATATTTTTTTATACATAAAAATAAAAAACAATATAAAATAGTTTACAATAATTAACACATTATGTTCAGTCATTTAGGTTAGACTTCCTTATTAATTGCTTATATAAAAATATTTTAAAAAATTACATTTAATATAATTTCTAATTACAAATTTTTCATACTGATCATATATTAAAATTAAACCTGTTAATATATTAGGAGATAATAATTATAAAGAAATATTCAGTATTTAAGTTTTTTTTATAAAAACATTATTTTAATAAAATAAGTAATTTTCTTTTACTTTTTTTTTCTAAGTTATTTATAAATGACTTTTTTAAGTTTGAAGAAACTGATCCATTATAAAATTTTGAGGATAGGTAACGACAAATTCTCCAGGCCTAAAAGATAAAAGTAATATTAGAAAATAATATATATTAATGGGTTACCGATATCTTGCAACCTTGATGTTGCTGTCTATTCACTCTATTGTTTGGATATAGTCCCATCTTCGTGCTCTAGTCAAAGTTTGACCATAGTGTGTCACTTCATATATTTGGCTAATATTACAAACAATCTTTTTTAATAACAACAATAAAATTTTATACAACTAATTAACCTCACCACTACATCGACCCTAATGATTTATTACAAACAAAATTTGATATATTAAATGTTTGTTATAAGTAGTTTTGCCTACTTTGATATAGATTTTATTTAATGAAAATTGATGTATTAGTATAGATATTGTAAGTTTATATGAACTGAAGTTTTATGTTAATAATACGAATTATGTGAACCACACATAATAGGTAAAAACCATTTTTGTTACATAGAAGGTAAAAAACTGACATGTAAAATCCATCTCTATATATCTTCAATCTGTAAATTGGTTAGAGGGTAAAAAATTTATAATGAACATTCAATGTTTAAACTCACATCATTGGCTATAAATTAATGATAAGTCATTTGATGAGTTTTAGCATCCCATCAAGAGAGGATATATATAAAAGAGTTATTTGAGTGATTCTCTTAGTTTATAGAGAAAGGTGTATTCTTTTTATATATAATAATAATAGATAAAATGTAATTATTTTCTTTTTGTATTTAGAGATATGTTTTTATTTTTCTTCTACTTAATAAAAACATTTCTTTAATCCTATACATAATTTCTTCTTTGTTAGTTGAGAGTTTTCAAGTTAAAATATTATGTATTAATTTCTATTATTTTTTTATTATGATTACAATTGTGAAATATTATTTTTTTACTATGATATATATATATATATATATATATATGACATATTAATATTTTAATTTCCATTAGAAAAATTATATTATATATAAAAGCAAATTTATATTTGTCTGTTAATTTAACAATTCATTTTATCATGAACTATGGTATTAAAAGTCAGTTATCAATTTTCCATCAATAAAACTTTTAAAATGTTTTTTATGCAATTTTTTTAATAAAAAAAAGGTACTATAGAGTTTATAAAAATTGACCATCTTTCTCAACCAAGGAAACTAGTACACCCTAAGTTATGATAAGATGCCTAACTAAAAACGTGAGAATTTTACTTTCAAATTGTTTCTAAAATCCTAATTATGACATAACGCAAAGCTTTAAAACTGCTGTTGTCAATGATTAAAACCAAACACAAAGTAAAGATAATTTGTGGGCTTCAGAATCTATTATTTGGATATTCAAACGGTTTCAACTTTTCTCCTTAAAAATAAGTATCCCGTCAATACAATCTACCAAATCTTTGTATTTTATCCAATCCAACATGCAAAATATCAGCCATGAACATGGTGCCATGTAAAAGATAAGACATGTGTGAGTGAGAGCGGGGTTGGGATGGAAAGAATGGAAAATTCTTGATACCGCATAAAGCATAACAAGTGCTTTTAACTCTCTTTTTTCTTAGATAATATATTATTATCCTTAATTTGAATATTAACATAATTAATAATTATGAGATAAACTAGATGGTAAGATTGCGTGGAGAAAAAAATCTATAATGCCCGTCAAATAACATCAAAATGGATTTCGTTTCATCTTTGCAAAGGGAGCATTTGGATTTTCTTATTTGTTAAGCATTGCATCCGGAAAGCCTTTTTCTTTTGTTTGTTGGCAACAGAAATAAACACTTTCCTTCCCTCCTTCCACAAAGTTTTAGAAAGCCAATTGTGCATTAACACTCATTGGGCACGTACCGAGAAAAGATAATAATTTTTTAATAAAAAATTGACAACTTGTTCCAAACTATTTCCACCAAGTGATTTTGGAGGTTTTTTTAGACATATTTCTTTCTTTCTTTATTTTTTTTCTTCCCGTCATTCCTTAGTTAATTTGGTCAGTTTTCATGGATGCATGAGCTTTCCAACAAATGGAAAAATTCAATGTGTAAGCAGCTTTTGAAACGGCAACTACACCTCTATTCTTAATTTTATATTAATGGGAAAAAAGTATTGTTCTCCAAATAAGAAAAAAAAATTATGAATAAACTAACAGAAAATGTGGCCTATGCTTTGATGTCTTGGAAAGAAGAAGAAAGATTGAGCCTTATAAAGTAGAGATTCCCCCCTCCCATTATTGGTGGGTCTAACCTGCAATACGTCATCGCAAACAAAAGGAACAACATTTGTTGCAAAAGCATTCTTTCATCTTCCATAGTTTTATAACTTTTAGAGTTTAGACCCATGCCACCACCATATCCACCCAAACTTGGTCACAAGCACCTAGCGCTCGAAGGGGACAAAATTGGAGAAGTCAACCAATCCACTCGTTATTTGGGTGTGGATATTTTTTACAAATTATTTACGAATAAGATACTCACGTCCACAGTGAGATGAAACTCATATTCTTTTTATATGAGTTTGTTCCTTCGATCAACCTTTTTATTCGACAACTTTTATTTCCACACATTGGGAAACTGAAAACCCGCATGCAACCTATACCATTCGAGAACGCGGTGTGTTCTTGACCATATTAATTTAAAACACAAACAGAAATAAGGAAAATGCCATAAATTGATTGTTACAATACTATTTTCCCAAGTACCTAAAGAAAAGTTCTGCTCCCAAGGAAAAGGGTTAGATATCCTTTTAAAGTTATTAGCTATGGCTTAAATAATGAGGTTTCTCGTCCTTCACTACCAAAACTGATAAGCATCTAGCTACGTGAGTGTGATGGTGCATTAGGCCTATCCTCTTGTTCGAGAGAAATCGAGTTACACGTGTGCGTTATATATACATGATTATTCCCTACATTGGTAACGCTATCACTCTAAAGCCTTGCTACTAATACAAATACTAATCCTTTGATTATGAATTGATCTGCATTAGGTTTTTCTAATCATATTCTTAGATTAGGTTTTTCAAAGGCTCAAAATTAATACAATTAATATAAACTTTAAGCCTTTGGATTGTATGATCTGGATCTGACTATTACATATTATGAATTACTTATATGCTTTTATGCACCTCAAGTCAAGATAATCGATTGGAGTAAGGCTTCTATCCGGTACTAGGAAATTTTAGTACTGGAGAGAAAGACACAATGCTTTTGTGGAATCTTAGGTGGGCCTCACAAACGTTATATATTTATCTTGGAATCCCATAAAAATATTGTGTCTTTTTCTCTCTTATTGGAATATTCTTGTAAACGAAGAGAATATTTTTTCTTCAATTGGTGATTGGTAACATGAGAACTCATGAGTATCTTATGCATGAAAATCCAAAAGTGTCGTCTTCCACCGGCCTTCAAGGATTTGAAGCACTCCGTAATAGTCAATCTTATTCAGAGGTGATCAATAGACATTCAACGGCTTAAGGATTCCTATGCAGGAACCTGCTAACCTATACTTGGGTACTATTTAACCTAACTAATATCCACCTCAGACTAAATTCTCACTCAACTAGTGTTTTCAAATATATAACAACATTTCTCTCCCTTTAAGGTATGTAACCTGAACTCCCTTAATCACACTATCACCACCTCAAGCTTTTATTAATTAACTTTAATGTTCAAAGCTTATGCCGGTGTCACCACCTTAGCTAATGGGCTCCTTTTAACCCCACCGAGATTTGTCACTTTGCGGGTTGCGATCAACTAGAGGCCTACTTGGAACTTCACACAACCTAGAGATATACCCCTTGAAATAGATATATAGCGTATTTTGTATTTTGGGTCCATGAAGCAACACCTCACATAACTCACCATTTAACACAATTTTTTCTCTTTTATTTCTATTTCTCTCCTTTTATGTATAGTTTTTTTTAATAAATTTAAAAATTCAATCATTCCTTCTTAAGCTAATATTCTTGCACCCCTTCCCATTTTTCAAATGTCCTCTCGTGGATATCCTTTGGACTCACTGATCTTGTGTCAACTCGATTCTATAATCTAATACTTGGTATCCCTTTGTTATTTAATTTGTACAAATGTAATATAATATTTTTATATTAATCGAGAGAGGTCAAAGAAAATGTGATATTATATTATTATAATACTTGCGAAAATTTTGTATAAGATAAAAAAAAATAATACAAGGTCACTTGTGTTCAAGAAGTGTAAATTAATTTGTTAAAGAGAAAGTGTTGGTAACTTTTTCCTCATTTAAAAGTGAGAAATGCATTCATATTTTGATTAGAAAACATAACCAAAACCACTTAAAAGTTACATTTAAGTTTTATTCCTGGTAAATCAAAAGTATATGTGGGTGATTTTGATGCCTCCACGTACAAGCAAATTAGTGTCTCTCATTCTCTTTCCTTGCTTTCAGATTTCATTAACGACTTTGAGGGTGTTGAAGAATAGGGGCCCAAATCTGTTTAATCCACGAGAAGAAACAACGGTCAAATATTTGCAATGATGATAAATTTAAGAGAGAGCCGTGGGTAGCACAAAGAGGCTACTTTCTATGGTTGTGCTTGTACAAGAAGAACTTTGATGTATTTGAGATATATTGCAAAATGATGTTGTCATAACAGAGATTTTTTTGGCGTGAAAGGAGGTGGGGGTCAGAGGTGCCAAACAAAAGAGTATATTCACGAGAATCGACACATTCTTCAAAATTTGGAGGCATAATTGACAATCTATTACTGTTTCAATTCCTTTCTTAGCATTATGTTGGTCTTAACGGTCCCATGTATGCTTTAGACCATATTCACAAGATTTTGTGATGATTCCTCTATGTGTCTGTTTTCTTTCTTCTTTTTCCTGTCTCTGTCTGTCATGCGATTTGTGGATGAACAACTTTTTAATATATTCAGCCCCGGTCTTGAAAGGAATTATAAAGCAATATGAACTGTTTTATAGTGATGTTTTCAAAACAGCTAAGTTTCAAACTTATGCAAGAATATTTCATAAATGCCAAGAATCTTATGGGGTGAATTAATTGTACAAATTTGAAGATCTCCTAATTGATTTGAATGTTACTGACGGTGAAACCACTGGGGTGAACCTTTTAGAATTTATAGCCAAGCTTTTTGTAGAAAGTGTCACTTTTTTCCCCATATTCTTTCATGTTGGTTTCTCTCACCCTATCTACGAAATGATATTTGCATGCATATTTTCTAATTAGGTTGATCCCCCAGAATCTAGGTCTTTCACATTATGCTACCAAAAAAAGAGAGACGCGTCTCCCTTTACCAACACAAACATCTTATCTTTCACTTTAATTAGTCCTTTCTTATAATTCAAAATTCAGCCCCATATTCCTAATTTTTCTTTTCCTTTTCATCATGTTCTTTCATTGTTGGGGTCCTGCTGACAACTTTGATCAACACTGTGTGATTCAAAAGATATCAAGGAAAAGTGCTGCTTTTGTTATTTCTTGGACCAACACACTAATTTCAAAAGAGAGCAAATAAAAGATCCGAATGTATCGCCTTGATTAATTATAGGGAACAAAAAGAATTAATGGAGATTTATTTAAGGAAAATCAAGGCAAGCGGAATCTAATAATACAAATGAAGCTTAATTTGTGAAGCACGGAGACAAAACTGGGTAACCCGTAGGTAAGATATGGCAATTAAAACAGATCCTTGCCCCTTCACTACCCACATTAATCATTTTCTTTTCTTTGACGTCAGAAATGAAACAGTGAGAATGAAAACAACTAGTACCTAATTAGAGGGTCAATGAAGTTGTCAAATTCTGTTTGAAACAGTTTAATTGGTTTACAGAAATGTGACACATAACAGTTCACATTCATATGTAGAATGCAGCTAGCTAATGGGGCCGTCAACCGATTGCATTCAAAGTCCAAATTTGAATTTAAATGGAACCACATTCCCGTATCTTTCGGTGTCTTATTTAAATATTTAATAATTAAATGATTTTTTCTCTCTCCCATAAATAAGAACTAAAATGTTTTTTACATGCCAGATACGTACTAACATTCCAAGTTCCAAGTTCCTTGTGTTCATGATTAAATAAGATTGATAAAAATATAACTCAATGTGCAATTTACACTTTAAAAGAACCCAGACTATTAAACACGAAGAAACAGTCATGAATAATGCTGATTTCCTTTATTTTTCAAAAATGATTTTTTCACACTCAAGGGAAAGATAGAAAAGAAAAATAAAGAATAGGAGAGGTGTAATAAGTGATGTCATACAAACAGAGGCAAAAAAATGTTGTAGATTCTTTTCACATACATAAGATGTAGAGACCTTGAAAGAAAAGAAAAAAGAAGAAGAAAGTGATAATAAAAGAGAGACATAAATATATATAAGATGTGTGTGGAACTTATGGTACAAAAATTAAAGATTAAATAATAATAATTGGTGTAGTAATATAATGTAATACGATTAGCATAATAGATGAAAATAAAAAGAATTAAATATAATTTTGGTGTATCTATTTTACTTAATTTGTAATTAATTTTGATCCTTTAATTTATTTTAAAAGTAAGAAATTTAGTCCTCCTATTTTAAAAAATTATTAATTTTGGTCTTTGTATTTCAAAATACAAACATTTGATCACTATATATGTTTTAGAAAATTTGTATTTTTGGTTTCCATATTTAAGAAAATCTACAATTTTAGTTTAATATTTAATTTTACATGCATTTTATTTCTTTTATTTTATATTTTATAATTAATTAAATCATTTCTGGAGAATATCTTAAATGAATATATTAGACTTAGTTAGGGTTTAATTAAACAAAACAAAATAAATAAACTTTGACAAAATTAAAAATTTAACCAAAATTATAAATTTTAAAAATGTGAGGACTAAATATCTCTATTTTAAAATGAAAGGTTAAAATCACATATTTTTTAAAATAGAAAAATCAAATGTTTCAATTTTATAATGGAGGAATCAAATTTGTAAATAGAATAAAATAAAGAATCAAAATTACATTTAAGCCAAATAAAAACAGTAACATATATAATAATTAGCTTGTTCATAGTAAATACAAGATTAAAAACGAATTTTTAATTTTACCAAAAACCAAAAAAAAATCTCACTAACATGGCATGATAAAGTTCTCTTAATTAATATATGTTTCATTATAAATTAGTTTAACATGCATGTGACTTAGATAAAGATAACTTAAATAGAAAACTTACATATATGAGACGACAAATGTTCCTTAATTTCTTATGCATGGACTTATTCATTGTGGCAAAACAAGAAAATGAATCCACTATAACACAAGTTCATGAAAAGAAAATGCAAAGAACATACGTGGCTTAGAGGAGGATTAATGCATCACCCCTATGGATAGGTGCGCTGAACTCTTCCAGTAGCGCATTAGCGTGGCATGACACCATATTAACATTCAATAAACAAATTAAGAAATATTCTATATTTCTATATATTATATGAGTATCTATAAATGCGTATAAACATGAAATAATATAAGTTAAGACATATTTAAGAAAATATTAATTCTATCTCCAAAACAAATAATGTTTAGACCTGTGAATTATTAGTTCAATGACCAGTTTAATTTTTTTAAAGGAATGTATAAAAACGAACTATAAATAATTAGAAAGCAAATAATTAAACGAACCATTTTTAATATAAATATATAAAAAAAATTACTAAATAATTAAATATTTTTTACCTACAAATCATGACCATGTAAATGAAACTATCAATAAAGAAGAAAACTTTCAGGTGTGAATTAACAAGAATAAATTCAGTTGTCTATAAATAAGGAAATGAAAAGCCTAGTTCAACTTCATGTTTTACTGATAAATAAATAATAAAAAAACTCCATGTTCAACACAGTCTCGTTAATTCTGCAATCTGTTTTCACCTCAATCACAATAAAATTCGAATCAGAATCTGCTTTTGAAATGGTAACTCATCTCAACTCTTTTTAAAAAAATTACGTTACATAGAGTCGTTCATATATTTTTTACGTTAGGTCATTTAATTTTATGCATTCTCTTAGCACTCACGTCGGCATTTATACATAAAAACGTCTTATCTAAATAAACTATCCACTGTCACACGTCCAAAAGGATGGAAAAATAAACTGAAGGTGTCATGTGACTTGGCCGCTACCTTTTGTGTATAATTTCTTTGCAAGAAATGAAAGCAAAACTCACAACACGCTGACACTCTCTCTCACACAAGCCATCAACTTTAATGACCAAATTTGTCGTAGTTCCCGACCCAAGGGGCGAAGGGGGAGTCGTGAGGCATAAAAAGATATTCTCAAATAAATGCTACGGGCTGAAGATCATGGACTGGACTGAATTTCTTCGAATTAATATTTATATTCGTGAAGATCTTTGATTCAAATTTGCAAAACCACTTAAATTCTGAGGTGAAGATGTTGAACTTAATTGGTCAAAACTTTTAAATTCCTGCAAGAGAAGGCTTGTGAATGCAGATGAAATAACAGACATGTGGAGGTTGGCTGAAGACTACAACAAATTGGGTTTTATTAAAAAGACTAGTAAATGAAGACATTAATTCGTGCCTTCTGCTGTTTCCGCAATTTCAACCTCTTTAAAATGGTAAAAATTAGCCAGCGGATAAAACTTGATATATGCACTAAAAAGTGAGAATGTGGAATTCCAAGCCTCCTCTCCTGCGCTATTATGTCAACTTGTCAGGCAAACATTTAAAACACTAGCGTGGCGTGGGTAACCCGTACAACGCATGCATAGGTTAATATTTTGGAATTTTAGTTGAGAGTTCCTCCTTGATTCTTTAACAGATCACGACGGGAAATAACAGCAACAAAATTGGGTAGCTCTTATCAAATCCAAAGCTGAAACTTTAAATTAAAATAGATGATAATTTAGTTCAGATCACAAGGAATGCACAACATAGAGAAACAATAATGTAACATTGCTTCAAGACATTATAAAAATTTTAATTTAAAAATGAAGAACAAAAATGTGTAAAGATTTCATTTTGCACTGCCAAGTGAGAAGACTCACTTTAAAGGAACCAGATCCATGCACTGCATACATTAAAAAATGGCACATGGTGAAAGATTTAGTTGGGGGCATGATGGAAGAGAGGTGATGACAACGAAGGTTTAAAGCCAGTAATAGAAGAACGCAGACAGACATGCAACTCCATTTCAAATTCTAGCTCAGCAAAATCCTATTTTTGAGGCATTATGTTAGGACTTAGACTATATATATTAAAAATCATATCAGATGTCATAGATGTCAACTTGGTAGCCATGGAGGAGCAGTGGAGCAGCTTTGCGCCACCACAAATGTCATCAACTTAACCTGTGTTAGTCCAAGCCTTTGAAATTGTCCATACTTCATGGCAGGAGGCAGGACATTTAAAACTGCTCCAGAATTCCTAGCGTAGGGCTAACGTAAAGGTGTTTCGAGTTTTGATTATGTTTATGCCTCTACCAGTTGGGACTAGTATTTTACATTGCCATGCTAATGAATGGTAGTAGTAATCGGATTAGGTGAGAATCTTCAATATGGAATATATGTTTACCAGTCCAGCAGACTACACTGATATGAATATTAACCATTGTACCGTATTTTGTCGAATTTTAAACGCCTTTGAACTTGATTAAATGGTTTGGGAACGGCACACTAAGCAGCCTCAACCCTCAATATCAAATACGCAACATAATTTCCATTTTGAAATTAAAGTACAAGTGTGCTGTCATCAATGCTACAATTTATTGCTTCCTATTCTGATTTGGCAAAAGTAAAGTACTCAAAAAACAGAAAGAAAAGAAAAGAAATGAAACTGTTGGTAATGACAACAGTAAGATAACAACCCTTGAGGAGAAATGCTGTTCCCATATTCCTCTTCTCTAGCATCCTACAGACACTTGCAATGTTGAAACAACACTTATAATCACGACCATCTATGATTCACTAGAAAAGCACTTGTCTATATTATTTAAGAACTTTATGGAGGTAGCAAGGCCTCCAAATTGACAATACTAAAACAAAACAAAACAAAAATGAGAACAATGGCATCCTCTTGTTCACAACAGGAAAAAATTACCAACTAACAAAAGCAATGAGCAGTAAATCAATCCAATTTTAGAAATCAAATTGGCACCACTGTCAGTCTCAGGAACAAAGCTTCCTTCAGGAGTGTTAGTGGTTAGTACGACTACAATCCAGTTATCTTCTGAACCAATACCAATTCCTGTAAACTTGGAGTCATTAAGATTACCCGAGTAGAGAGATTGCGTGAAATTTGTGAGGACAACACTCGAAACCAGGCCAGGAACACAAGCAGGCATTACAATTCCATCCCTCGTGTTAGAAATATTCAAATGACATTTATTCAAAAGGTCTGGATAGTTGGAGAACCGAGGCTCTGTGCCTGGTACTGTGTTTGCACCTGTGGTATTTGTACAAGGTTGATTCTTGAACTGGTCAGCCATTTCATCAGCAAAACAATTTGCATTTTCATTCTTTGTTAGAGATGTCAAGTTTAATGATTCCCTATACTTGTTGATTCCCTGATAAAGATCATCTTCCTCGTCTGCAATGGGATATTAAAGTTAGTGCAACCTCAAAATGTCAACTTCAATGCGTGCATGTTTACAAGGAAAGGAGACATAGGATGATAGGAGCCATTTTTTATGGAACATAGCTAGTCTGACTTAATTATTTACTACTTGATATACAGTGCGTGCTATGGCCGCATAGATTCACATGGAAAAGCAGAAAATGGCTAGACAACATATCAATACACAGTGTGATCTGTAAAGACATTTCACTCAGATAATTTGCATTCAAATCTAAATGAAATATAACTCTTTGATTTCCAAAATATCTGATGCTGTCACTATATGTGAAATAAGTGGAAGAGGATTCTGTCAACAAGATAAATGAAAAATCTGATCACTAGTAACATGGAATTCTACGATAGTAGACTAGACGATTAGGTTACTCAATGACCGAATTGTCAACCTGTTGATACAAACAAATTTAAATATAAAAATTCAATACAGATATAAAAATTCTGCAATGACAAGCAATAACATTATGCAATTGAAAATTTGTTATTCAGAAGCAATCAACTCAAATAGGCAGATCTTTACAAGATTGAGACTTAAAGAATATAGATACTGTCTCCAAAGATTCGGTGATGTCAGATCAATAGTTCTCCCAAACAGATCTAACTCAGATTTTCCATTGGAAACGCAAGCACAAGAAAAAGGTGAAAACTAAAAGGACAGAAAAAGACCTATTAGCCGGAAATAAGAAGACTTGATGACAGTTAAGCACAGCACAGCGAGAGAAAGTAATGATATAATAACAGTTTGACTATAACAAGTGAAACCCATTCGAAGGTAATTAAGAAAGACAAAAGTTGGAAATTATTAAGAGAGTACTGACCACGGTCGTCGCATTTTACTGAGTGATTCGATAAGAGAATGGAAGAAAGGAGGACTGTGAAAAGCAGAGAGAAGCGGAACAACGCCATTGTTTGTAGTTTGAAGCGCAGAGAGTTGAAATGGAAGGAAGATGGCAGAGTGACGAAGAAACCCCTTTTCTTTCTTCAAGTAAAAGCTTACATCGCAGTTAACACTTAACAGCAAACTAGTAGAAACACCCCAATGGCTACCCTTTCAGAAAATTATAGTTAATATATTAACTAATAACTACACCCTCCTCCATTCCTAATTATAATACAAAGTTGATTAATTTATATTTATTAAAAAAGTAATTAATTTAATTATTAACATTAAATTTATAATATTTTTTAAAAATTTATCCTTAATTTTTAATCTATTTATCTTTTCTAATCTTCATAAAATAAAGAAAGAAATAATTCATGTATTAATACATAAAAGATAAAATAAAGTCTTATAATAATAAAAAAACTAATTGTCTTCTAAATAAAAATGAAAGTAATATTATGTATCATTTTGATCCATGCAATACAAATACTCTTAGTAAATATTAACCATACTTTTTTATATATTTAGTGATATTTTCAAATACTCTAAAATTCACAAAAAATAATTAGTAATTTTCAATCAATATCAATAAAAAAATGTTATGCAAACAAAATAGTATGATTTACTTTGCTTTCCGTCCTTTAAATTTTAGCAATTTTCTTATGATTTTTTTTTGTCTTTTATTTTTATATTTATGTCCATTTTGGTTGAAATCTTATGGAATTTTATCTTATTTTGCCAATTGCCGGTAAAAAAATTCGTCGTCTAGGTGCAGAATTTTAAGTGCCGTCTGTATATGGACGTGAAACAAAAAATTAACTTTCATGCAATTTTTTAAAATTTTCTTCTATTTATTATATTTCCTTATCCTTTATGTTTATTGTTAGTATATTGTAAAGCTTGCTGTGTTTACATTGTTATTTTAATTTTTTATTTAATATATTTTTAAAAATTTAGTGAGTCCGCTCACTAATCAAGCTCAACCTGACGTGTTATAGTTGAAAACAATTTATAGAGGGAGGGAGATCAAAGGGTGTATGAATAAGAATTTCCCAGCGCGAAATTCAGAAAAGAATTAGAAAAACACTTGAATTCATTTTCTTCGTAAAGAATATGACTAAGGCAATTTCTTATTCTTTTATTGTAGTATTTTCTAATTTTATGATGGATTACTGATGTAGAAGTGGGATCCGAGTGGGCTTGTTCACAACATCATAACATCAACAGCACCTTTAACTCAAATTAATTGAAGTCAGTGATAGATGAACCCAATAATAAATCGAAAAAAAAGACAAATGAGAGAGAGAGAAAAAAAAAAAAAAAAAAGAAGCTAAAAATAGAATGGTTAGAGGAAGAAGGGAGAAAAGAGGAGGAGAATGACTAAAAACAAGGGAACAACTGAAACATAGAGTTACTAATGGATTTAACCCTCCACCAAGCTTATCGCTTTTCTCCACTCCGTCCTAAGACATACCGTCCGCCAATCTATATCCCACTCCATTAGGTCTTGTTTAACTACCTTTCCCCAGGTAAGTTTCGGTCGACTCCTACCTCTCTTTGTGTCTAGCTCTTGGTAACAAACTCTTGTTCTTACAGGAGCATCCAGTGGCCGTCTCATAACGTGCCAAAACCATCTCAATCTATGCTCCCTCATCTTTTCACATACCGGCACCTTTCGTCAAATATCATCATTTCTTATTTTATCCATCTTCGTATATCCACACATCCACCTTAACATCCTCATTTCCGCTACCCCTATTTTATGCTCATGCTGCCTATGTGCTGGCCAGCATTCCGCACCATATAGCATTGCCGGTCTAACAGCTTTTTTAATTAGAGCATTTTGTTCATAGTTTAGCCTTTAAATTTAAACCGAAAAATATACTTTTATGAAGTTATTACTCGTGTAATGATTTCACCTTTCTAAATATCAAATATACCCACCTTAATACCAACATTTACCAAAATACAATTTAAAGCATAATTTTAGAACATGCACACGATGCAACACCAGACCGCTGATAGGGCAAACACCAACCATCGCTAATGCCCCAGTCCATTCTAAGTCCATACCCGTTAAACAAAATCGGCCAACCCAATTTGGCATGAGAAAAAACAGTGATAACGAAATAAATATTAGAATGACCAAGTCGTTTTCACAAACAATAAAATGCGCCAAAAAAATAAATAAAACTCTTCCTCTCTATAAAACTTCTGACGCTAGCAAACTAGCACGCACATGGTCCATCAATACCGGTGAATCAGAAACTGAAATCAGAGCGAACCTCAAAATAAGAGCGAGCCTAGTAGAAGAAACCCAACACTTTACCACCAACATTCTTTCTCCTAGCCTCTTCATGATCCATGATACCAGCAGAGGTTGTCAAGACAATATAACCAAACTGCGCAGTTTGAGCAATCAAAGTTTAGGGGCAAACAGGAGAAACCATACGCACACAAGAGAATAACGGACAACATAAAGTTTAATCACAGATAGGTTAGCAATTTCACATCTACACAACCTATTAAATCAAATAATGTTTAAAAACAATATGATCCTATTTTATAAAGGCCAAGGAAAAACCAATTTTCAACCACAACTGACTATACGAATTCTACAAGTACATCAATATACAAAGAAATATTCTAATTTTGCTGACCTGGAAACAACAATACTAATACAGATAGGTTGGCATTCTTTAGATTAAAGGTACATTTTTTGGTGATTCTCTTCCCTTTGGAAGGAGAAGGTAAGACACCATTTCAAGAAAGCTCTTAAAGACAAAGGTAGCTTTTCTGCTAATGAACAAAAGCCAAACGAATAGAGTTTCTAGAGGAGCTAATTGAACAAATTACTTTAAAAGATAAAAGATTAAAAAAAAAAAGGCCAAACGCTATAAACAAAGACATTGGTAACCTTTGAACTTCAAAAAAACAACGGATTAACATAATCAGAATGTCTTAATATTTTGTTTATTTTCCTAAACATAATGTAATTCTCTTGACTTCAAATAAAAAAAACCTATTCCAGACCCTCCCACAACAGCCCACTCTTAAACATACCATTAAAAGACAGTTCATACAACACAAAGTTAAATAGCATACGCAAAGGTGTGATTGAACAGGGTTGGGTTTTAAGGTTACCTGTCTCGAGGGAAGCAGTCTTGCAGTCCAACCTTCAATCTCTTTGACACCAACATCAAAGCGAGGGCTTATAACCCCACACTTATTCAGCCTACCATTCAATTCAACCACGATTTTCCCAGCCCGGTGGTCATCAACATACTCGAACTCACCAATGTACCCTAGAAAGCACCACACACCATAACAGATCATGCCAACAACACTGAAACAAGTTCCTATTATCTATTATATTCAAT
>CM023941.1:41531295-41586866 GCA_013407115.1 Glycine latifolia
AATACCGTGCTTCTGCATGACCAATAGGAATTTTATGATGACCTTGGAGGATGGCCTAATCATGACCTGGCGCTTCCCGCGCTTCTCGGCGTTGTACATGCTCTTCAGAGCATCATTCAACACACTAACCCTCACCATTGTCACAACTACAGCAAACAAAATTGTATATATAATTATAACGAACAATTTCCACATTGTCCGGGTATTTAAAACCATTTTCCATGATAAAGCAAAACCAAGAATAAAATCACATAAAAGAAGCATAAGTTAATCTATAATGATAATCTAGATGGAAGTTGGAGTATACAACAATGATAACATAAGAATAGCAATCTAAAGGACGAAGGCTTGCGGATCTAGTTTCGTAATTGGAAGAAGATCTTACGGAGACTTGAAACTAGCGATGAGAGAAACGGCGAGGCGAAGGAGCTCTGAGTTACAGCCAAACCAAAGTGTTAATGTTTAGGGTTTTGGAAAACAGGCATATCACGGCTTCTTCATCGGGTAGGGGGCTTGGTTCGCTTTTGGGCCCCGTGGAGTGTGTTTTCAATGGGCCTTCGGCCGTTATAGGCCTGGCTCTTGCTATTTACACCAACTTTTCTAAGTAATCCCCCATATCCCTTTTCTACCTCTCAATTACCCATTAAAGCCTTTTTCTTAAAAAGTACACCCATTTTGCTTCCACAAAATGTATTTCTGGAATTACATATACTTATTCTAGAAATATATCTCTAGAACTATGATTTATAGTTATGGATATATACTTTCGAAATAGGTATGTATTTTACAATAAAATATCACTTAAGAATTAAGATGGTTAATGAGAAATAAAAAAAAGATGATAAACACTTATCTTATACTCATATTTGTTAGTCTTATTTTTAACATATCATTAGTATTTTTTAAATCCTATATAAAATATTATTTTCATCTTATCTTTATTATTCTTTAAACCTTAATTTCAAACTGTCTTCACCATATATTTGTTACATAATATTGCATTTTTTTCATTATTACTATACAATATTTTGTATTTTTCTTCATGTGATACTACGTTCCAAGGTACGTTTATCACTAATTTTATATATTGTACACCTTAATTACAAAGAAAAACTTTTGATGATGATTTCTTTCCTTTAAGTGTGTTTGATTTCTTTCTTTTAAGTGCATTTGGTTTCTTTCCTTTAAGTGTGTTTATTCATTTTTAATCCAAGTCTAAGTCAATGATTTTGTGTCACATGAGATTAGTGATGAATGTACCTTGAAACACATTCGCACAAGAAGGAAAATGCAAAATATTATATAATGATGATAAAAATGTATTATTATATAATAAATATATTGCGAAGATAGTTTAAAATTAGGGTTTAAAGAATAATTAATATAAAATGAAAATAATATTTTAGATAGAATTTAAAGAGCTCTAATAATAAGATGAAAATAAAACTCAAAGACATGGGTATAAAATAAATGTTTATCTTTTTTTTTATTTCTCATCAATCATCTTAATTCTTAAGTGATATTTTATTGAAAAATATATACCTATTCTAGAAGTATATATTCGAAACTATGAATCATAGTTTTGGAGATGCATTTATAGAATGAGTATATGTACTTCTTTAAAAAATAGTATAATGGAAAGAGGGTACTGGGTGTACTTAGAAAATAGAGGTGTAAGTAGAAAGAGTCTACACCTTTTATAATATGACCCATATCTGAATTGAACTTTTTTGGTGTTTACTTTTTTCACCCATTTTTTCCATTTCAGAAATTTGTTCTAAAATATGTAATTTTTGGAATTTGAAAAAATAGCCAAAACATTATGTGCTGAAAAAAAATGCGAAAAGTAAAAAAGCAAAAGCCCCTGGAGTTATTCGGGGAATAATAGTCAGCGAGCGAGAGCTTCACTAGAGGTTGCTTCTCTTTTATTTTTGCATCGCTTTATAAAAGCGAACAAGAACTGTGAGCTATGTTAGGAATTTAGGATATTTAGGAATTGTTGGTCCTAATTTTTTTTAAGCTTAAAAGCTATTTTTAGATTAAAGTATATAATTATTTTAGTTAGGTTTTTTAACTGAAAAAATATTTTAAGTTGAAATTTATTGTGTAAAAAAATATTTTATTCAAAATCAATTTAACTTACATAAAATTATTTTAATAATAATAAAAATAATTAAGTACCAATATGACTTAATATGATTGGCAAGTAATTTTATCTGTTAAGTGTCCAGCTCAAATATATGCCTATCTAAAATATATGTTGGGAGAAATAAGCTCCATAAATGAATCGCAATACATCAACAAATTAATCCTTAAGTCACATACAAGGATATCCCAAATTAATCTAAGAATAATTAAGTTGGGCTGCATTTGACAATTCTTGTTGATACACTTGTTTTTTTCTATGTTTGTTGAAGTCATGATTCAGAGAAGGACTTAAAATATAATTTTAAACTGAAAATCAATCCTAAAAGAAAAGAAAAAAAAAAGAGACTAAAAATGAGTCCAAAGACCAAAGTGCCGTAAGTTTCATCTTGTCATTCTCTATCAAATAGTCCACTATTGAAAACAATAGTTGCATCCTTATCTCCTCAGCCACTACAAGTCACTACCACCTTACTGCCATTGCATAAAGTTGGGACCAGCTTATCTAAGATAGCCAATGCATGTGCGGCCTCCAGGGATGGAAATATGCCCTCTAGTTTGCATAATCTTCCGTACGCTGCGAAAACTCACACTTCATATATGCTGTCTTGTTTTTGCTTATTGTGAATCCTTTAGACTTTAAAGTGTTTCTCCACAATTTCAGTCTCCTATTAACACCATCTTTGGTATCATCAATAAACACGATATCATCTGTCAAAAGCATACATCACGACACTTCCTCTTCAATATTTTTCGTTAGTTCATCTATCACTAAGGCAAAGAGATAAAGATTAAGAGTTGAATCTTGGTGAACACCTACTGTGATAAAAAAAATATCTTGATGTTCCATTACAAGCTTTCACACATGTGGTAGCCTCATTATACATATCATTGATTGTTGGGGGCTTTCCATGGTGGGGATAGAAGGTATAGGATTGGGGAGGAAGGGATTGATGGTAAGAATGGAACAATGGAGGGGTTAGGTGGATAAAGATTCAGTGTGGATGTTAGGATTCAAGAAGAAAACAAGGACAAAGTTCTCAAAGGAGAAATGACTCTCACTCAAGAGAAAAAAACAAGAAAACAATAAGCTCGTATTTTATGTATATTCATGACGACTTTTGTGTACTATTATTTATAGTTATTGGATTGATCTAAGGTGCATAATGTTATTATACACCTAGTACATCAATTTTTCCCCCTACTCTCCGACGAATCCTTCAGTGCTCTGTCGACTTCTTCACCATCTCCAGCGACATTTCTAGCGACTTCCAATGACATGGTTCAGCCTCCAGATCTCGTATTTCCAACATTGGTAACGAAGCTGCGACTTGCGACCTCAGATCCTGACAAGAACTACCGTGAGGAGTCCATCCATGTTCGACACTCCGAGATCCACATGTTCACAGCACACCCACATCGCACCAGATTCAGATGCTGTCAAACAACGATACCACCTAATGTATGGCTGAACCCATCAACCATTAGTTTTCCTAAATCTACCTTGCAATGAAACTCAATCTTCAAGAATCTTTCAAGAACTTTAAGCTTTCAGCACTTTCACAGAATATGGGTTGTTTAGAAGTCTTTGTTTTTAGCAATGGAAGATGGAAAAGGTAAGGGATGAAGATGGATGACACCATGGAAAAGTTTTCTATTAAGCCTAGGAGGAATCACCACAATAGCATTGAGAAGCCATTGATAAGACCCAAGAGATTCTTACACAAGAACAAAGAGAAAACTCTCACAAATTCTCATATTTGCATTCAATGATCAAAATTTCAACTCCCTACATTCTGTTTTGGATAGCCTTATATAGAAAAACAAATATAATTGCATGTAATCGATTGATACGTCCATGTAATTGATTAATTACTCTTAAGTAATCGATTAATAAGTCTTGTAATCGATTATTTTGTCCTTGATCTTCCTGGAAACAAATGTATGAACAAAATAATTGATTATTTCGTCATGAAATCGATTAAAATAAAGCGTTCCCTGTCAAAACGTGCTTTGTAATCGATTACGGATAGCTGGTAATTGATTACAAGTGTCTGGTAATCGATTACAGGTATCAGAAACTAATTACAAAATGCCTAAGTAATCTATTACAGGAATATGGTAATCTATTACAATAGACAACACTTCTTTTGTATTTGCACTGAGTTAGTATGCTTCTTCATGCTTGTCCAAAAGATACAAGTTAGCATGAATGTGGTCTTGAAGTGCTTGAGTTCTAGCTCTTGTCATTGGTCTTTTAAAGCTCACCAAAGGAAGTGCTTCAAACTCTCATTCTAGACCTTTAGCTTGCAATGGACCTCCATCACCACCCCCGCAACACCGGTGACCACATATTCCTAAGAATATGTGTGTGTGTGTGTGTGTGATGTTCACAACACAATTGATTTTGGTTGCGGTGAATGTTGTCGTGATCGTCATCGACGCATAAACGAGCATGTCGCGCAGGTCAACACCATTTAGGGCGGCAAAAAAACTCAAATAATACTTTTTTAATAAAAAATTACCAATTTGGGGTTGCTTGCAAACATTTTACCAATTTGGGGCAGGGAGTCACACCCAAAATGGGCGTGACCTATTCCGTCGTTAATCCGTCTCCAATTCCGTCGCTAACACGTTTTACAATAATATTATTTTTTAATGTTTGCGACCACATATTCAGTCGCAAAAAGTGTCAGTGACTGAAATAGAGACCGATTTTTAAAAAATTGAAAAATTTTGTTTTTTTAAATTGTAAATAATTTTTTAATATAGAAAGCATTTTAAATAAAATATTATATTAAAAATTAGTTATATAAAAAATCCAAAAAATATTAAACAAAATTATATAAAAATATATAAATTATATTAAATAAAATAATATTAAAAAATATAGAAAAAATATTAAATAAAATAATATAAAATGAAAAAATATACTAAATAAATGTCTAAATATACTTTAAAATTAGATAAAAATAACAATTAATAATATTAAATAACAATTTATAATAGCAATTTCTTTTTTGGATAATTATTATATTAATTCTTTTACTTTAATAAATTGATTAAGTTAATTGTTAAAGAAAAAACGTTGACTGTTAAGTAATGTGACGTGTCAGTGTATCACTGTAGCCAGTAAATATTATTGGTAACTGGATATTTAAATTAAATAAAATTTATTTATTTTATAATTATAAAAAAAGAATAGCATTAAATATGTATATAAATTTTGAACGGTCATAACTTTTGATAGAAATGTCCGATTGAGGCGTACGATATGTCAAAACACTCGAAATTAAGAAAAGTAATTAAAAAAATAAAAAACAGCACTAAATTAACTAATTAAATAATTAAAAAAGTAGACGAAAAGGAAATTTTTGGATGACTGAATCTTAAATCCTAATTTTGAGGCACTTAAAAGTGTTTTTTTGTAAAAAATAGTTGACTTTCCTAGGGCTTCTCCTCTCAATTTCGAGCGCTTTGTCACCGATGTCGCCTCAATCAGACATTCTAGTCAAAAGTTATGATATTCCGAAGTTTATATAACCACTGATTCATGCATGCGTGACACATGGCGCAACGTGGTGAAACACGCCCAATTTAGGCGTGACTCAGAGGAGTACTACGCCTATTTTGGGCGTGACCAATCATGCCCATTTTGAGCGTGACTGTCTGCCCTAGATTTGTAAAATGTTTGAAAACAACTCCAAATTGATAATTTTTTATTAAAAAACTATTATTTGGATTCTTTCGCCCATTTAGGACGCAGATGCTGGCAGCAAGGCGATGGTGGCATCCATGGTAGTGTAGAAGTAGTTGGAGAAGGTTTGCGTATGGACGTGGAAGCTAGAAGGAGGTCATGGAAGCCCTGCATGCATGTTGGAAAAGAAGAAGAAATTGAAAACGAATATGGTTTAGTGTGGGTGTCGTAGCGTGGATAGAAACTGTGGAGGTGATTGTGGGAAAAGATTCGGTGTGTAAGTTGTAGGATAAAATTATATACCTTATTATATCAATATATGAGGGTGTAAATAATGATGCATGATGGAGTATGTTCCTATAGAGAATTCATCTTCTTTCATATATAAAAAATATTGCAACCAAGGGAAAATTATTTATTTTAAATTGCCCGTTATTTATATTGAGAAAAAGAAATGTAATGTATAGTTTAGGAAATAATTATATTTTACGTTTTTCTATTATTATAAATTAATAATTTAAATTAAAAATTTGATGATTTTTTTTCCTTATATAACATGCTATAGATAAAATATTTGACTAATATTAGTTATGATTGACTTAAATTTATTGAAATTATTAATTTTAATGAGTCTTACTTTTAAATCTTGAAAAAATCATTTGAATGACAAGTAAAATTCATTAGTTTTGGGTCTCTCACTAATGTGAGAAACTAACTTACCTATTATTAGGGGCTTTGATACCAAAAACTCTATGATATAATTATCTTTGCTAGCTATAACTATTTAATGTTATCCCAATATTATTACTTCCTTTCTATGTTTATTGTCTTGTTTATGATACAATCACCCATGTACATATATGTTATAGTGTAATAATCATTGAAAATTATTTTTACCCTAAGAACTGAAAGAGACTTCTAATTAACTCATATCTAAAGATGGAATGATGTTGATTAGACTTTTTTTATAAACCCTTGGTCTTAATCAAATCTCTTGGTTTTACTTTCTAAGAGATTAGGAGTGCAGTCAAGTGATTTAGGTTTTTTAGTTAAGGTAATAGTTGGAATAACATTAATTGTCGAAAATTCATTAACATTACATTCATAATTTATTTGATAGGCCAAACACCCAATATTTCTACAAAATCTGCACTAGAGTTATCTCTTGCACCCAAAGTGTTTGCGTTTTTGCTTCTTTAAACTGTGCGCTATTTTTAATGTCTTTGCTTAATCTTGAAGTTTAAATTTATGCACTTTTATATTAAAAACCAATCAACTCATATTATTTCATTGCTTAGAACTTGGTTCACATAAACTACTTAACACAAATGAAGTTCCTGTGAATACGATATTCAATCTTATCGTTTTATTACTACTTACGAATTTGGTTAACTTGTCAATTGGTTAACATTATTGCCAAATAATTTTATATTTATCGAGTTATTTTTTATGATTAAAATATCTGAAAATTAAATTTTTTAAATGTAGATTTTTGTGAATTTTAAATTCTATATTTATGATAATAACATTAGAGACCGAAGATTCAGTCTCAAAGTACATTTACTATATATTAACAACCGAATGAATGAGTTAACCACAAAATCTTACATATCATTAGCCACCAATATTCCTGTGACAAATGATTATATAATTGTTTTGCTTTAATAATATTTTTGCCACCAAATTAGTGACTGTCGTTAGTTTTAAACTTTTGCGTCGAATAGTGGCTCTAATCCTGTCGCTACTGGACATAATTTTGTTTTTGGATAAAAATACAAGGATTGCTCTATCGGTCACCCTTTGTGACCGATATTAGACAAGGCAAATTTCAGTCACTAAATGGAGGTTTTTTGTTGTTAGTGTTACTTTATAAATGAAGCATATCATAACGCATAAAGATATGAATATGTCCAAATAAGGGATTCTAAATTTGTGATACTAAAATAGAAAATACTAAGCATACAATCATTTTTTCACTTTCATCACATTTTAAATTATTTTTATCTTTTTCTTCTTTTTACATATCATATGTTACATTTATCACTTATTCTTCTTCTTCTTCGTGTCTTTTTCTCCATTTCACCCATTTTATATATGAAAGTTTATCATTGTGCTACTAAAATTTAACACATAATGTACTTCAATCAATATAAATTTTACAAGGAAAAATGGACTTTATTCATTCGTCATGAATGTACAGAGGTTCTATATATAGAGAAAGACTGCAACTAAATATGCCTATCATCTTCTACTTATTTGAAATAAAAGATAAAACTCTATCATCTATTGAACATAACAAATATTAGATAAAGGTCTACAACTAAAATTCTATCATATTAAACATAACAGATTTAAGTTAAAGATAATGAATGATTTTTTATCTAAAACTCTATTGTCCTATACTGGGTTGCATAGTTGCATCATAAATAGCTATGAAAGCGAAAAGTTAGATGAGATATTTTAATTTGTGGTGTGGAAAACTGGAAATTGAAGAATATCGGGTATCTGGTGCAGTGACAGTTACCAAACATGTTTTTTTTGTGTCAGTTACCAAACATGTATGATCACATCCAACCATTTTTTTCACATTTTTGTTTTCGCCCTTCCTTTACTTTCATAAGTTACATTATCTAACAGTTATGTTGAATAGGCCTCATCATATTTGTAATTTGTTGAGACTTTGACCGTACTGCCACAAATAAAAAAATTATTTACCTGAATGTCACGTCAACAATAAATTTTACTAGACTGCCACGCGTTCTATTTCGCTTGTCGGTCCAGCGAACTACGTGAGTTGGCGTGGCACAATTTTGTTGGCCACCTATTTTGCTACAGGAGCCAGCGAAATACCTGGTGGACATGTGGCAGACAGGAAGTATTTTGCTAGGGAGCCCAGCGAATTACGTGGCAATGGAAAAAAAAAACTCAAAACTTCAAACGATCATAACTTTTGATAGAAATGTCCGATGGAAGCGTACGATATGTCAAAATGCTCGAAATGCAGAGAATTAATTAAAAAAATAAAAAAAAGCATTAAATTAACTAAATAAATAATTAAAAAAGTAGAAAAACATGAAATTTTTTGGATGATTGATGCCTAAATCCTAAATTTGAGGCACTTGGAGACATTTTTTGGAAAAAAGAGTAGACATTTTCCTAGACTAGAGGACTGAATTTCGAGCGTTTTGACATATCATACGCCTCCATCAGATATTTCTATCAAAAGTTATGACCGTTTAAAGTTTTGAGTTTTTTTTTCCATTTCCACGTAATTCGCGGGCTCCTCAACGAAATACTTCCAATCTGTCACGTGTTCACCACGGATTTCGCTAGCCTTTGTAGCAAAATAGGTGGTCAACAAAATTGTGCCACGTCAGTTCACATATTTCACTGAACTGATAAACGAATTTGATAAAATTTACTATTGACATGATATTCAGGTAAATAATTTTTTTATTTATGACAGTACGATCAAATTCTCTAATTTGTTTCTTCGTGATGTTTTGGGGATCTCCACCCCATTTCTAATTGTTGTTTAGTGTTTTTCTGGTTCGGACCTTAGGCCTTCCTTTGAATAAATTACAATAAAAATTTAACAGATTTATTGAGTATTGATTAATTTAAATTAATTCAAATAATTAATTTAATTATATCCCAATGTTACTTATGTTTAAAATAAAAATGAAATGAACTTTTTAAATTAATTACAATACCTCCTGTCAAAATAAAATTACAATACCTTATGACAATTATTATAATTTTTTAAAGTTTTTATTTTCAGTTTTTCAAAGTTTAAAGTTATTTATTAAAATATTGCAATTAGTTGTGTTTGATGTTTCTTTTTAATTTATAATAAAGTTAATTCATTTAATATGTATTGGCATTACTGATTTTAATTAAAGTTTTAACAATTTTTATTAAAACAAATAGTTATTGAAATCATTAATTAAGAAAATAAAATATTCTATATAATCTAGTATGTTCACTATGTTGTTTGTTATATATTTTTTATTTGTATAATTTTATTTACTGGCTTAAACATATTCCTTTTGTGAAGTCTTATGATTTAAATTAAATATCTTATAAAAAAAATAGGATAAATGAAAAGTTTTAAATGCAATTAAGTCTGAATTGAGGATTAGTATCATAAATTATCTAAATGGTTGAAAATTATAGAGATATCTCGGTTCCACTAATGAGTCAAAAGTTATAATTATAATGATAAAAAAAACTTTATTAAAATAGTAAAAAAGTTTCGTATCGTAACCTTGTTTTATTATTTTCCTATATGAAATGGACAAGGTTATCAATTTGGATTATATAAGTTGCTATTTGGCCTGAATTGATAGTTGACTTCACTAAACTAATTTTTTTATTGTATAAATTTATTGATTTCAATTAAGACCTTCGTGTTGTATATATATTGCACAAACAATGTTCACAGTACCTATAAAAATACTTCGACCTTTAAGTCGTAATAATTCTACTAGAGTGACAAGGCGTAATTAATGCATATATTTCATAGTGACAATGGTGGTGTATATATAAATATTAGATCTGAGATTGAATACTTAACACGTGGCCTAAGGTCTCTTGTAGGTGATTATATGTTACTTTAGTGTCATAGTGTGAACTTGTAACTACCATACTCTTGGTGATGACTATGGTTAAAACTTACTTAAGGCGTAGTCTTCGTACGTAAAGATATTATGAGTCAAGCTTAAGTGGATATATGTTCAATATGTAACAGTTGCCCTAGCTTGGTATGCGTGCAAGTCATGCATATCGAGTTACTCCCTCTAATCTCTATTGAAAGCATACTAAAACAAAACTGATTAATTTAGTTATCAACATCAAATTTGTTTGTAATTATAATATTTTTTTTAAATTATTCTTAAATAATTAATGCACAGACAGATAATTAGAAAACAAGTATTGGAGGGAATACTTTTTATTTCAGGTGCCAATAAATGGTTTAAAATTAGGAAGTTCATTTGCTCATTTCAATATTATAATTAGTTTTTCATAGTTAATCACTTTGACTATCCTTCTTTGATTTTAATTAAAAATCGCAATGAATAAATATTTTTCAATAGTTAAATTATATTATAAATAAACTTTATAAAATATTTTGGGTATATAGATTATATTTTAAAATTATAATGAAAAGTTGAAATTGTGATATAAAATTATATTTTTTGCAAAATCATTAAAATTTAATTTACAGATAGAGATAAAGGTAAAAGAAGAGTAGTTTGGGATAGTTGAGAGGAAAAGTTTTTTACTAGTTAGGGTAGTGTGTAAAATACACATTAAAAAAAGAAATATAATATTAATAATGCCTAATTGAGAGAGTGAGAGTCTCTCGATATTATGTATTATAATTTATAATATGAAAATAAGTTATTAAGAAACCAAAATTACACCTTAATTATAATTGAAGAATTATCACTATATTTAATCATGGATGTTGTAATTGAGAGAGTGAGTCTTTCAATAGACCCTCATTATTTTTCAATCTTTTAATTATTATTTTCTATCGTGTAAACTTTTTACTGCTCAGGTACAAACTGGATTTTCGATTTTCATTGTTGATCAGCGGTTTCTTTTGACTTTATGTAGAACGGGAACATTAAGGTACGTCTACGCCCTTTAAATACTCGTCTATTCTCAATAGACCTGCTTATTATTCCATGAATAGTAAATACTCGTTCTTTTAATGTTCCTCGTTGTAGCTTTTGCATCAAAAGTTACAATTAAGGTACGCCTATGCCCTTTAAACAATTAAACGTGTTTCCAATGACACCTAACATGAATGATAATGACTTGCTGATGAGTGTTGCAATTGGGGCTGTTATTGTCGGAAGTCGCTGGACCAATTGAAAATGGACCATGCCTCAGAGTTGCGAAGGCCGAAGTTGGTTTTTTAAGGCAGGGCCCATGTTTTTTCCAAAATTTTATAATGGACTTCTCAATTCAGATCTACTAACTCATTCGCGTTGGCTTGCTGTATGTTGGTAATTTTTGGGGTGTGCACTTCGCATTCGTGGGAAGTGAAAAATAATTGCCTTGTTTGGTTGAATTTGACAGCATTACCCGATAGAATTGCCAGAAACAAATTAACAAACTAACTCACTAAACCAGTTTTCCTTTTTTCTTTTCTTTTTCTGTACACAGTTTTCCTTATTTTATATTTACTTATTAATTCACAATAGCATCTATAATATCAAAAATTAACATGCACACAACAATTATAGAAAATCATCACTTTTCTATCATATTTTAGTATTATTGTACTTCTACAATAATATATATTTTTCAACATATTATATTTTATATATTGATATGATTAAATTACATTTTCTTCTCTCTCGAATTAATATATGTTAATATATGTTATTCTTTAATTTACTATAGGGCCATATAACTATCATAGTTTTTTTTTCTTTTGTTATTTACATTAATTAATCATTAACTTGTTCTTTAAGATTCTTGGATGATTTAAAACGATACAAAAAAAAAAACAAGACTAGGGATATATGAAAGATCAATTTGTGCATCTTACTTAAATTGTGAGACAACACATTTTTATTTTTATTTTTTTAACAACTTTATGTTGTTATTATCACAAAATAATAAGAAGTAATTAAATAGAAACTAAAAATGAGAGGCATCCATCAATATTATCTGTCTTTGAGCTATCTAGTCGTCATTTTGGGAAGGAATATAACTCATTAATTAAACAGGTGCACAGTAAAACTCAGCCCATGTTCTTCTGCTAATGAATTGTACAAAAGTTAAATAATATCTTTAGTATGCATCAATAAATAACATTGTTTTTATGTATTGGATCTACAACACATGTTCATACTCTTTATACCAAGGGTTTCAAAATATTTAAGAAAAGAGTAAATATTGCTCTAATGATTAAGAGGACCCTCACTTTATTACAACTACTTCATAACTATACTTGGATGCTATAGTTATAACTCACACATAATTATTGAATCTTATAAATAAAACACACACCAACTTGATAGGTATAAACACTTTTCCTAATACTTACGATCGAGATTGCAAACTGATTTGACTCTGGAGTCCTTTTGTAGGTATTCTGAACTTTTTCACGACTACTCAATTACCTATTAAAAAAACAATTAATTTAGTTAATAATATAAATTAATCTTAGATTGGTAACTTTTTCCAAAATTAATCTTGGAATTAATATTTTTCTGTCTTCTAATTGTTTATTAATACATTATTTCTCTTCTTTAAACTAGGGGTACATATTTGTAATCTAAAAATAATTAATGTAAGAAATATTATAAATTAAATATTATCAAAAGGAACCAATACTATTTCAAACTTAGATTTTATAAATAGGAACAAAAGGAAATATAGATAAGAAAAAAAAAGGAAAGATGGAAGAGAAAGTAGTGATATTAAATTCAATTTATCAAAAGTAGATGGAAAAGAAAAGGAATAATAATTTTTTTTAAAGTCAAACTATTCTTTTTAGTTTTTCTTAAAAATATTTGTCATATTATATTATATATATATATATATATATATATATATATATATATATTTAAGCGAAAAAAAATTAAACTTTCATTTTTTCCCCTTATCAAACAACTTTAAAAATTATCTCATTTTCTATTTTTTTTCTTCTTTCTTTTCCTTTACTTTATTTTTTTAATAAAGCTAAGGAAACTAGCTAAAATCTAGTGAATAAGGACTAAAGACTTAAATGAGATACAACAAAACTAAAAAATTAAGAAATTAACATAACTAGAATGGATATAAAAAATGTATTTAATTAAATCTAACAGTGAGGATATATATACGGAGCTGAGCTAATTAATCCGGGTTTGTCCTTTACACTGTTGTCCTAGCCACTGGCTACTTCAATGTTATCTAATCCTCTTGGTTTCAAAAGATTAGGAAAGACGTACCGCTTTCATTAATGAAAATTCTAGAATCGACATGCATTAAACAAAAGCTAGCTAGATATTCGAAGGTTCATATTCCAGCGCTAAATTTTAGGACCTGGTGCAAAATCATCAGTACCTTCACTTCTCTTTTACCTTTCCCAGTATTTAAAACATTAACTTTGCCTGCCAGAAAAGACAGACAGTGAAAAAAACAGTGAGTAGATAATGCCTTTCCTTGCAAACCTAACCAAGTAATGAACATTTCGAGTCCTTACTCTGTGTGATGAATTTAATAATAACCCTACGGTCTCTAGTACGTAGCATCAACTACGCCTCTGCCTCAATCTTCTTCAGCAAAAATGATCGCAGAGCTTGCGATAATAATTTGGCATGCATGCACCCAGTGTGAAATGACGTACGTTTCTGCTGTTGATTCTTAATTTCCGATATAAATGTCCAACTGACTTTCTCAGTGCTAGCTTATCATCTACCTTATGCTTATTAATACATATAATAGTATAAATATAATTCATAAATTTATGAATGAATGCAAAGCTAGCAGAAGAAGTTTGTAGAGGAAGTTAAAGAGAAAAAGAGATGAAAGAAGCAATGAACAGCATAGAATGAAATTAGCTTACGAAGTTATGACAGTTGGTCATATAATTAATTACTAGGGTAACTAACTCACAACTAACTCAATTAACTCTAGTTACATAGAGATTAACCAACTAAGCTAACTCTAATTATATAATAATCCATGCTAAGAATAATACCTTATGTGCATGCATGTGCTGAATACTGGATATATAGGTACGATATGCAGATATTCTGCATTCCTAATTTACTCTTCTATATATGAATTAACTATTGCGGCAGGCCATTAAAATTTGAACTGTAACTACTCGCTACGGTAAATCGTCACCACAATTTCCTTGGGTCGATGTCTCTCTTTTACTTTAAATTTAGTAATAGGTACATAGTAAAAGTGTACTGCTGCTATGACAGTAATATAATTACGGGGCATTGTAGTACTGTAGTCTGTAATGTAATGTGAAAAGTCAGAGACGGCAGCAAGGAGGCACAACGAAGAAGGGTACAAGCCGGTAAGACATGGCATTGTTTCTGTCTAGCCCAGCCTTCTTTTTCTGACCTACACAGCTACAGTTTTCCCGCAGCCAATATGTATCTAAATTAGTAGTATTAAACATGATTAGTATGTATTTAAATTAATTTTACATTTAAAAACATGTGCATGATATGGAGAATATTGACATTTTTATTTTTTTCCCAAACAAAATTCCAAAATAAGTGATCAAATAAATTATTTATCTGTTATTGATTATTTTTGTGGTAAAATGCAGGAGGTGTCATCTTGTATGATACAAATATCTTTTGCATCCATTTTTTTTACATGTAAAAGAGTATTCTTTTTATGTCAATTATAAAAATAACAGATATAAAAACGGTTGTAAAAATATTCTTGGTATAAAATAAATAGGCTATTCAATATGAAAGAATTAAACTTGTTTTAGTTGTTAAATTTTACTGACTTCATTTTATTATATTATTTTAAAATGTCTCGTCTTTCATTAGGTATAATGATTATGGTGCTTATCTTTTTTTTATCAGTAGAAATTGAAATTGAATTTGAGTATTATAAAGTTTACAATAACTCACACATATTGCTTAATCAATCAACTTATACCCCTTAATATATGTTCATGGTGCATATAACAATTTCATATAATAATTTGGGGTTTTAATTAGGTTAAAATCAAATTTTCTGCATAAACATATCAGTTTCTAGCTTCTTCTTCATTTTTTTTGAAATGGTTGATAAAAGATTGTTGTGAAATGCACATCCAAATGTCAAAAGAGAATATTAAAAATGTGTTATTGATAAAACATATTTATTATAGTTTAAGGCGTGCTAGTAAAATACTCTAACGTATTCTTTCTCTAACATGCATGTTTATATATCGTATAAAACCATAAGTGATGTACGTAAAATAATAAATGAGACCTATGATTTATTATTATTATTATTTTTAATAAATTTTAATTAATAATAATAAATGCTTAAAAAATTATGTGACTAATTTATAAGTTACGAAATATCTTAATTACCAAATACATTCAAAAGGAAAATTTGGCATTGGGACAAGTAACAGAATTTACATTAACCCCCACCATAATTTTAGGCGTCGAATCCTTTTCATACCCCACAGTCCCACACACCTTTAAAAAAAAAAAACACCACGCACTTAAGGACCCTTTGAATGCTATTGTTTATAACATTGAATGGTTTCACCAACTCCGGTTGAATTTTGATGAATATAACATAGAATTTTTAAATATTATTTTGCACAATAATTTTGTTTTACAAAAATATAAAAAACTAGTTTCTAATTTTTACTATAAGGTAGTTTAACTCGAATATTAAATGGGATAAATGTTTATTTCTATATAATCAAAATCTGAAATAAATATATATTTTTAACATAAAATTTACAATAAAAATACATTTAAATATATAAAAATATTTTAATTTAAAATGCATAAAATAAATTGTGATGTAAAATTATTTTTAATTATTAATAATTTATCTTAAAAATTATTGAATTTTTTTTATTGATAGAGATAAAAATGATAGATTGAAAGACATAAGAGATTAAAATCAAATATACGGATATTGATATAAAAGATGTTAGTGTGAAATGATCGAAAGAGATATTCTTTTAGCTGTGGGGTGATGTGTAATACCTGGAACATTGAACATGATCCAAAGAGATTTTCAATAAAACCTTACTCTTATTACATTGAACATGATTAGGATTTTCATATTTTTTTTCATGACATTTTGAATTCATTTTAATAGCCAAATTAACTTTTAGAACTAATGCAAACAATTTTATTTATTTATTTTTGTGTGTGCATATAATGGCAACAAAAATGAGGTTTGAAACTAGGATCTTATATGCAAATTATTCAAACCTTTTACCACTAATGCAAACTAGTTTATGTTTGGGGTTAAAAAATGATGTTCTTAAATAATCATTACTTTTAAAAATTAAAATTGAGAAATAAATTTTGATGATTTCAAAATGATTATTATCTTAGTTACAGTATTAAAAATGCAATTATAATGTGAAATGGTAATAACCCACATAGCAAATTAAGGTAGTGCCCATTTCTTGGTGTCATGTAAGTAGTCAAGAATTTATCCATTTCAAAACTTATCAAGTCTTACTTTAGCACATTTAAAAATTAAAATCAGTAAATAAGATTTTTTTAACCAGAAAAGTAATTAATTTTTTTGGTGGTACATAAAAATGTAACTAATATTGATAAGTAGACTATTTTACCCAAACTTAATGTATAACCACAATTTAGTCCTTATATTTAGAAATTTATTAAATTGCTCTATGTATATGCAAACGTACATTACACATTTGTTCCTTACCCGCATTTATACATTCTTAATTTAGTCCATATATACGTAATTCTTAATTTGATCCTACACCAGACATATTAATTAGAATGTGTTATATGTACAATAACTAAATTAAGAAAACACTACAGCTATGGAATAAAATAATAATGTACAATACATGTGGGAACTAAATAAACTAATAAAGAATGTGTAAACAACATTATAACAAGGACCAAATTGATAATGTTTGCACATATGAAAACTGATTTTTCTATTAAAAAAAAAGTATTTGGGATCAAATTTAGAATCCACAACACATACAAGAACTAAACTATTCATTTAACCTAAAATCAAATATAATAATCGAATATGATAGTTATTAATTAGTATAATTATAATAATGTCTTACAAACTAGTTTCTAACGATATTGGTTAAAAAATCAATAATAAAAATATTTTTTATTGAAAATCACAATAGAAATACATTATATATAACTATAAAATGTATTGTTAGTATTGTATAATTTTTAAGGTAATTATTGTAAAGATTAACAAAATTTTCATGAATAAAAATTATTCTTGATTTTAACTACGTTCTAAGTCCATCGTTGGATAATTGTTTTTACCTACATACCAAGCCCATATATATAAAAATATTTAGCCATTAGCATAAACGAAAGCAAAGAACAATTCAACACCCCAATTATTCTTAAAGAGAATATTTCTTATTTCATTTGAATTTATTCACAATCAACCATATATAATGTTTGGAAAGGAAATAAATTATAAATACTAACTATTTCACTCATAAAAAAACACGTTTTCCCCCAACAGCTGGTATGGTATCCCTCTTAAATATATATGTACGAGACAAGCTTCATATAAGGTACCACCAATCTGGGATCATTTAATTAGTTCAACCGCGGAAAGGCCTTTGCCTTAATTTAGGTAGGTTTCGTTAACGGAAATTTTGAAGTCATTTGCACGACACTTCTTTGACAGTAACTGAACGAAGTCAATGATACGTGTAAATGATTCAATGAAAGAATTTTAATTTAGTTAGTTATATTTAATCAATACTTTATTTATCAATTGATGAGAAATGTTTTAAATAACATCTTACATGATCTACTATATCCTACCTCTTGATGGAAATTTGAACCGTGTATTCGTTGGATAGGGATTGAGTCACGCGAGATATATATGACTCATTTAGATTATTGAAAAGAATGTAAATGAGGCATAGTTATATAATAAAAATGACAAAAATAATGTATAGAAAGTACAGTTCTGGACTGCTCACCAATAATATTGTTCGTTCTCTTGAATATCAATATCAATATTCAATTTAGAATATTATTTAATTTCTTACGATAATAATAGAAAATTACACTGGCTACCCCCTTTAAGTATATAAAAGTACCTTTGACAATACAAATATCCTTTGACATCTTAGGGGTAAATTATGTATATGTTTGGCTGCTAGTTGGATGAATTTAAAAGTACTCTTATTCTCAAAGTTACAAATGCATTAGAATTCTAAAAGCTAGCTTCTCAACTTTTATCCAAAGATAAACAAAATCTTTGTTTATTTTAATTTTTTATAAAATAAATTTTTAACCACTGAATACAATTAAAACGTTTACTTAAATTGCTGTAAAAAAACGTTACTTAAATTAGTTTTAATAGTTAATTTTATATTAAAACGTATACGACATGTGTAAAATAAATTCATTTCAAAAACTAAATAACTAGCTAATAAAATGTTGAATCAACATCTTTTTTCATTGGTAAAAGAAAATATTTTTTCAATTTAAAAAAATCCGTGTAATGGAAAGAACATTAGGAGATGTAATAAAACTTTGCATGAAATTATTATCAGAGTTCTTTAATAAATATTTGAAATAATGATATGATTTTTTTTTACTGCAGGAATGATATGTATTGTTATTTTCACACTTCAGTAACTCAGTTCTTTTATATTTACCTTACATCTCTTCCCGTATGACCAAAATGGAGGAGAGAAAATTTTAAATTTAAATTTCTCTCGTAATATAGAAGAGTGTTGGAATAATATAAAAAAGCTAAAATGTAAAAAAGAAGAAGATTTTTCCATGATAAATAAAAAAAGACTTTGTGAAACTGTGACGGTAACATCTGCGACAACACTACATAAAAAAAAGAGGAGAGATGAAAATTTGCTTTAGTTTACAATACAATAGGAAAAGTCAACATAACAACAATTGAGGAAGTTTGCTCAAGCCAATCCTACAAATACAACGCCAAAATTAATTCTACGCTAAAATAAATAGCGAGAGCCTGAAATTTGCAGTTTTTCTAAGTTAAAATATTACAGCTGGATGGAGCCACTTTAGTCTTCACATGAGTGAAAGTCAATACCCGAACCTAAGATTCTTCAAAGTTCTAACGTTGTTGAAGTGATACTATGAGGTGCGTTCATTGACTACTTGCCCATGTTTTGAAAACGAAATAGGCACCACTCCAAGTTCGTTACTTTCTCTACCTTAACTTGTTCTAACTGCAAAAAAGAAAACGGTACCTTTCAGTGACTTGTTCTAATGAAATTTGCCATGCACTGTAAATTAATTTGATTACCATATAATATATATGGAAGGTTCTGAAATCAGGTGGTGTTGTTACGTATGACTGCAACTTTGATCCTTTCAACTGTGCACTTAATTAAACTGTTAACAGTGGCGACTGAACCCAGAGATAGCTTTGCTGTTGGGGCGGAATCAACTAAGATCTGGAATGCAACTGTGAGTAGAGAACCTCCAGACCCAACATCATGTATGGGCCCACCGTTTAATGCAGGAGGCCCATCAGATAGAATAGCAAAGCCCGAGGGGAGCAGGGCAACATAGTCTGGATCCCCTCCACTCAAGACAACATTCATAGCAACAATATCCACAGGAGCATAAACTACATATGAGCCAGTTGAATCTGTGCAACTCTCTTGAAGTATCAGCATGTTGCTTTGGCTTGAATTTGCGCTCTACGCACACAAGGTGGGTATTTACAAAAATACAGGGTTAGCTTTTTGTGTCATGAGATATATGCATGCCAAAAATTAAGTACATAGCAGGAACTTACATTCACTCGAAGTAAAGAGACACAGTTGCCGGGATCACGACCATTTGCTATATGTGCCAATTCTTGAACTAAACCCCCGTTGGAGAGAATGTCCCACTGCGAATTCAATTGAATATTGTATCAGCTCCATGGATGAATACATGTATAAATATTGTAGACAGAGTGATAGATAGATACCTCATTTCTTGAGTTTTGATCACGTAGGAAATGAAAAACCCTCTTTGGAGGAACAGGAAGCCAGAAAGAAGTGGCAGCACTGAGCACTATACCGGGGGGTCTGCCAGGTTCGTCGGTGCTCTTTCTTGTCATGACCCATACATCATCACATCCAGTTGCAGAGAGCGTTGTCCAAGCATGTGCGGTAGAAGCACCAACGCCAGTGCAATAGCTCATTACCATTCTCTCCGCCAGCTTCATCATACTTTTCCTTCCCTCAGCACTCGTTATCACTGCATGCATATATTTGAGTTGAGGATATATATTAATATTAATTGAAAACAAACAAACAAATTCACACTCCACTCGATCACATACCACAGAGGTCCCCTGCTGGTATGTTGTTGGCCATTGAACTGGCAAGACGTTCGCATTGTCTTTCTAATGTAGCTACCCAGCGTTTAGCTCCAAAGGCCAGGCCCGAATTAACCAGAGTTCTATATATGCTATGCACTGCTCTATCATCCACTTCTACATGTTCAATCCATGTAACCTGATCCAGGAGGAATAATATATAATAAAAATTCTGTTTTCTTGGGATCGATGTATATTACTATGTAAAAAAATTAAGATGGGCATAATATAATTAATGAAAATGTGATTGACACCTTGGAGTAACCGTTTGGCAATTCTTGAATTAAACAACCAGAGGGCCTTCTTCGGCTTCTTGAGATTGTACTGGGTCGCAGATTATCCAAGGAAACATCCACCACTGCCCATATCCCATCTGGTTGCTGCTTACAGTACCTTACGAAATAGTTCTCACGAGTAGGAACAAGTGGTGAAGGGACTTGGAACTCAGATGACATCTAAACACACAAAAAAAAAAAAAAAACACTTTGTTAATTATATGAGGTGCTAAGAAAGATATATATTTTTGTCCTGGTCAAGGGTAAAGTTATTATCTGTCAACAATACCAGCAAGGTCTTTCATGGTGTAGAAGAAAAGGGGAGAAAAATGCGTACCACTTGCAAGGCTCCGTTGTAGTTTCCTGCTACTCCAGTTGAAAGGACTTCAAGGGTCAATGCTCTCGAGACAATACCGCAAAACAGTGTTGACCATTGGTTCTGAAACCGGTACCCATCAATGTCATTGTCAACTCAAGTGTCTCACTGATTAAGAAATTGTAAGCTAGGAACATCATTTAATTAGCACTCACCACATCCATAAGGATATCAATAAGGTTAATGTGATTCAAGATGACCACCACGGACTCCCTTGAAGCTTCTGATCTCAAGCCCAAGGGTTTGGGACCTAAACCTCTAGTAGGGAAAGTCCTCAAGTATTCATCTTCATTTAGAATCTCAGAATGGTGGTTGCTTGGGACCCACAAAGGCTCTCCAGCCCGAGCTAGCCTTGTGAGTTCCTCCATAGCTGCAACAGCAAGCTCCACAATCATGGGTTTGTCAGCATCAGCAGGAGCTGGGAGTGACCTAAAAAGGTCACTACCTCCATACATTTCTCCTACCGTGCCTGACTGTGATCCATAGTCACCGACAGGCACGTGGTTGTTATTCAGAGATGAGAGGTTGGAGTACGAAGAAGTCACTGGCTTTCCAACATATTTGGCAGCAATTCCTGAAATCCTATCGATCTGAAGTAAAAGTAACTAACTTGGTTATTTGATTAAGAAAAAAAAGGAACAAGGACGCGTATTAATTAACGGGTTTCTTTTGTGGTACCTCTTCTCTTAACCGAGCATTCTCAATCCTCAAGTGTTGCTCGTCGAAGGACATTTCGCCAAGAGCAGCTGGGCCTCCACAGTTGGGGCATGTAGCATTGGTTAGGGCCTCCTTGTACCTGTTGTTCTCAGCGCGAAGCTTTTCATTCTCTGCCTTCAAAATAGCATTCTCATTTCGTTCATGTTGAGTCTACATGACCATCATAAATTAAGAAAAACTATATATGTTAGTGGTGCAACTTCAAATTCATATACTTCACAGTTCAATCTAATATAACTTCCCTCTCTATCTTTTTGACTTACCTTCATCTGGGTGCGTTTGTTTTGGAACCAAAACTTGACTTGCAAAGGCTCTAACCCCAGCTCACGGCTCAGCTCTTTTCTTTGCTTGTCGTCCGGGTGAGGACACTGCTTGAAGAAGCTGATAAAAGTAAAGTTGAAAAATACATTATACCAACTAAGCAAAAAATATATATATATATATAAAGAGTGATGTATTGGAACAAATTAAGGTTTCATAATATTACGTACGCTTCCATTTCTTCAATTTGGCGCTGTGTGTGGCGGCGGTAACCCTTCTTTTTGGGTCGGGGGTTGGGATCTTGGTCGTCCCCAGAAGGAGCGTCCATGGTGTCAGTGATAGATTTGGTCTCGCACTCATCATCTCTGCAGGGCTTTGCCAAATCACTCTCAGAGCAAGTAGTCTTGTGGGGTGGTGACATATCAAGCAAGTGAGGGTGAGAATCAAACATGTTTGTGTCAAACATTGACTTCACTTAAATCCTTAAGTTCACAAGCCGCAATCTTCTTCTCTAGCTACTCTGCCAAACCAGGATTTCAAAAACATTTAACACGCGCGAGGGATAGAGAAAAATGTGGGAGATTGAGCAAGAAGAGTGTAGTTTGTGTAGCCCTATATATATCGAGGGCCCTTAAGAATATATTTTAAAGAAGTTCAATAATCAATATAATATACGTTAGAATTAGTTTAATACATTAAATGTTCTTAACTACAAAAGGTAAATATTTAATATTTTTGGTAAAATAGTAAATGAGCAATGCTATTTCTTTTAAATCAATTACATTTTTTTAATATTGACTTTCTATGTACATTTTGTAAAATGTATTAAAAATTAAAAATCCAATACATCTAGCATCTCAAAAAATATGAAAATATAGATATTTTATTTAATAAGTATTAGCATTAATAGAAAGAAAATATGCCTCTTGTTAACTATTACCCACACATTTCTTAAGAAATTATTAAACATATTCAATTAAGGATGTACCAAAAAATCATATTCAATCAAATATTTAATTTTTTTTATAATTTGAATCTTATAAATATGAATGGAAATAGTAATGAACAAAGATGTATTTTAAATTTAATTAGATTTTGTAAATACAAACAATGATAGTAATATTTTTTAATGTATTTGATGTCGTTAACTTACACACAAAATGAAAAAATATATATTATATTTCATGTAATGGGGTGAGAGAATTTGAAAATTTTGCATGAAATCTTAAGTTTAAATCTATTATTTCTATTGCATAAAAAAAAAATAAACAAACAATTAAAAAATTTCTTACAATATCTTCTTATTAATCTTCTTAGTTAATTAAATGAAAAATATATGAAATATAATGCTTATATTTTAAATTATTAAGTGTATTTTTTCCTATTTAATACGCTTTCTTTGGACAAATTGAATTGAGATTAAGCTCAATTGGTTCCAAAATATAATTGAGAAGGGTTGATTTTAGTTATACTATAATAGTTGTGATTTTAATTCTGAAATGAGTTTTTTTATTTAAGTAAAAATTCAAATTCTAGTTTTAGTTAAAAATGTTAATTATATATCCTAAACATTTTACAAGATTAATATATATGGGTATGGGAAAAAATTGATATAAATCACATGTATTTTCTTATTAGTGACAATTTTGTACAAGTATAGAAATTATGCGTTCGATTATTTAACGCAATTATATATTCAAAATTTAAATTCAAAATTATCTCTCTTAATAAATTTCATTTTAGTTTTTTGAATGTAATACCAATGATACTGTTTAATACTCTTTTTCATCTATTTAATAAAGTTTGTTTTATAAAATTATTATTTTCATACATATATTAACTTTTTTTTACCTGTGTAAATTAATAATTTAGAATAATACTTATTTTAGGATGGAAAGAGATTATTGGATTATTGGTTAATGTATACGGGGATATTTTGTTTGAAGATATAGAACATTAACATATAAAGAATGTAGGAAAATTAGTAAATGAATATTAAATGATTTAGAATTATTTGTTAATTGAGCAGATAGAAGGATTTTCTTATAAAAAACCTACAAGTATACTCTACACAGACAGTTTATCCTGGGTAACAAAGATTCGATAGAAGCAAATTAATGTTCTATTTGAATTAGAAATAAAATAGAGAAAAAAAAATAAGAAAGATAAAAAATAAAATATTAAAGGAATAGAAAAGATGTGTTATTTTGATAAATGGAAGTAAGAAAAACGTAGAGAATTTTTCCTGTAATTATTTAGATAAGTGAAAATAAATAGATGAGTATAGGGGAGGGAGTAATTGAGTTCGGTTTGCATATTTTGAAAAGGGGAAAAGGGAAAATAGTTTAAGTTAGTATCATAGTGATGCTTATGGAAACACGAAAGAGCAAAGGATTTACAAAAAAAGTTATATTTGTCATTCTAATTAAAAAATATAATTAACTTTAAAAATCAAACTTTTTTATATTTAACTATTTTTCTTAAGGTGAAATCATTTATTTTTTATTTATAAAAAACCATCTTATATATATATATATATATATTAAAAAAACTAAAATAAAAATGAGTAAGAGATCTTTTTTCCCCTCACCCCTTTCATGCCAATTTTGGGAGGGAAGGAATTGATTTTTCTCATGGGCCTCACAACTGAAACTTTTTTTCCCTATCAAATAAACATTAAAAAAAAATAGTTTTTTTTTTCATTTTCCTTCCACTTTCTTATCATAAAAAACAAATACTGTAAGAACATAATAGAGTTCTAATAATTTACAGAATATTTAAAAAATATAAAAGTTTCGCAAATATAAAATCAGTTACTAAATTTTAATTTGTAATTCTTATAAAGTAAGTAAAAGGATCCTATAAAACAATAGATAATAAAGCATTAAGTTTGATACTTGGAAGTTTAGGTGAATTGACTAAACTTTGTTGGCAACAAAGCATTAAGTTGAACATATTTGATAACAACAGCAACGATTAACAATCGGAGTTCTATATGTAAAAAATTTCGAAGGGAGATCTCCCCATCGAGAATAAAGAAAATGTATAAGTTTTTCCATTTAGTCAAATTGCTGTTCAACTCAAAAAAGAAAAAGTGTTCTATCTCTGTTTAATTAGGAGAGAAAATAAGAAATTAATGGAAGTGATCACCTGTTAGATTAACCACGAAGATGACAGCAATAAATCAACCGCTTTCCCTCTCTAAAATTTGATGGAACTTGCAATTGGGATTTATGGAACCGTCTCGCAAAGATGAAACTGATAAAAGCATCGACCCCCCTCGTGTATCTGTTTCATCTCTGATCGATTTGGAGCACTTTCAACTGTTTGTTTGGAGATTCATTCTTATATTAAGGTTGCAAGCCGGCACTGGTGACCTTACCTGGCCTTGGCCTTAATACTCTTATCTTACACGCAAAACTTGCTACCCCAAAAACCAAAAGCAAGGGAAATCAGAAAAGACAAAATAAGGGTAGAGAGTGTGAAAGGCTTGACAAAACAGATGATTACTAGTTACTAGCTATAACGCTAGTCAAGTAACCAATTTCAATGCCGGGGAACGTAGCCGTTACCCCTTTCTCTCACTCAGAAATTAACTAAGCTAAGCTAAGCAAAGCAAGTCAAAGCTAAACTTAAACATGCGTATATGCGAGAGGGGACCTTAAGCGTTTGATAGTGGAGTGAACCTTAATTAGTTATGTTGATGACTGGAACGGTTGTGTGGTGGGTCTTCAGAGAAACAAGAATGTGTGTGGGGGAATGAGGGAAGTGAAGGAGTTGTTGATGGAGTTTTAGTATGGGCCAAAGCGAAATAGAGATAGAACGAAACGACGCAGGAGGAGATAAATAGAACAAGTGGGAGAGAGAGGGTTTGGCAGCATGGAGTTATTGCAGAGGGTGTAGAAGCATTTATGGAGGGACGACTGGTGTAAATTTAATTAAATGGATATACATGAACAGAAGAGAGTTAGATCGCGATACATGCTTAATTTAACTTTTTTTTTTGACCTAGGTCCAGTGAAGTGAATAACTTCTTTTAACTCTTGTATTTCTCAACCCTAGCCCATTCCAGTCTTGCGTCGCAAATTATAAAGTTAAGAAGTATTTATAATTAAAATAATTATAAGCAAACATTCTATTATTTATTAGTGCCAAATTTTGATTAAGCATATTTATAAATTATATTTTATAATAGAAAGACTCTTTTGAAATTTAATGATTTCCACATTAAAAAATTAATGATTTCGTAACAATTCTTATAAGAGTTTAATTTTGATATATCATTATTATAATTTCTTTAACAAATTTATTATATATAATCATAATGAAACTTATTGGAGGTGTTAAATATGAAAATTTCTTATATACTAATTTTAGGATACAAAATTAGTCACTAAATAATAATTATGTTTATTTAAATTTGATTCTGACACAATTTAATTGTAAAAAGATTTAATTTGTTGATTGATTCAGAATATATGAAATGAGTTGAATGGTTAAGAAAGAAGGAAAAATTTGTGAATTTGATTCTCTCTATTAATAAATTTAAATTAACATTGTCTGATAAAAAAATTGTTGATTGATACATATTTTTTTATTAACACACACTCAAAATCTAATAACAAAATTATTCTATCATCACTAAGTGAATTAAGAAATATTAGTAGTCTTTGGTCCAGAAAAAAAGACACTCAAAGTCTAAAGTGATGATTGATTTGAGTACTTTTTTATTTTCATTTTCAAAGAAAATAGAAAATAAAAATATATTTTTTTAAAATTTATAAAACATTTTCTTTTGAAAATATTTTTAAAGATAGATCCAAAATTAAAAACAACAAATCGATATTTTTAACCTTTTTCTGAAAAACGAAAAATAGCATGATATCTTAGACTTAATGTTCTATTTCCTCATTTTTTTAATTTAATTTTTGTGAAGAAAGGGAATGGGTATACTATAAACTTGCATTATTAAGCACGGTTTTTAAAATAAAGGTAAAAGTAGAGAATCAAGTTTGACTGGCTCTAGAAATTAGCCTGAGAGGGTACTTTGAAAGTGAGGTGTCAATGCACTACAATTGAATCCATAGTTACTTATTCCCAAACTCATGATCAAGGTAAATGGTGAGGTTCTTCGACATTTTATGACTTGATTTAATTGGCTGTCGGTGGATATGGTGATTTGGTGGAAGTTTGAGGTGTTTCTTGGTGGTGTTCGGTTTTGGGAACGACATTTGCTGAAAAAAGTAGGCCCAAAAACGCTACTACAAATCCGGCTAAGAATTTAGATTTAATTGTTCGTTTATATTTATTTATAACATATAAATCTTGAAATATGAAATATGATGCTGACAATTAAATTATGCTTTCTTTTTTTATCTTATCAACATTTTAAGTATTATTTCGCAAAATAACTTAATATTTTAATTTCTTACTCTCTCTAAACCCAATTTATATTTATATCAACAATTTTTTTTTATTTTTCTTTAGTTTCTCATGAATTACAAGTCATCTACAAATTAACTAATTTAATAATTAACCGCTGCCTTTTATATATAAAATTCAACTAACTAATTCATACAAATTAATTAAATTAATTAATTTAATTAATAATTATAAATTTATCCTAAATTTATATATTATTATCCAAATTACCTTTAATAATAATGAGACATTCTCTTATTCTTTTTGTTTAACATATTTATTAATTGTCTTTAATTAAGTCAGTTAATCTGTAAATATGTTTATTGCAATAATTTTTTTTATTGATTATACATGTAAAGATAAGGCTCAATCAATTGGATGTACTTTTAAGGGGAATACCAATGAAATAATATATAAGAATATGTAGAGATTATAGATCTTAGTTCACTACTGTAGCTATGCATTTATATTTCATTGAACCATTTTCTGATCGAGTAGTGCTTCAAAATAATTTTTTGAACCTTTTCTTTGTCATTAATTTGATGTTAGGTTAAAAAGTAAAATTCATAGAAGCAGCTTCAATATATTCATTGGTTTAAATAGAATTAATAAAATTACATGCCACAAATTTCATATGCAGAATCCAAGCTAGGTAGATAAAGATAAATACTAGCAAATTAGTAATAGAGGCGAAAATGTCGTAAGCTAATTTTTATGTTAGAAGCATTCATTATTCTCTTATCATGCAGGAATGCCGAGAGATTACAGATGGTCTAACTAGTGGCGTTCATCATCATGCGGAGGTCCCTTTTAAGGTGGTTGTTGAAGTAAAAATTATAACACCTTTCAATTCGTCTAGTTATCTGTAGAAATACTTAAATGAAAAACGTGCATATGTTTTGCACTCCACAAGCTGGAATATTAATTGTCCCCTGTATTGAAGCTTCAAGCCTTCAACCATAAGATTTCTGTAATGATAAATAAAGCATCCATGATTATGGGTTTCAACCATGAATATCACTATGCCAAATGATACATTTAGTTTTATAAATAGGATGAGACATGATCCATCCCTTCAAGCTTAGCTGATTGTAGGTAAGAATAAAATTAGTAGAATGGTGGTAGTGACACTGACACCACAGTAGATTTTCATTCCTCTAGACACCTTAGGACATATGTTAAGATGATTTTCACAGGTAGGGGATGTAAATTTACAAAACTATCTAATAGGTATAATGTAGGAACAATTTAGAAGTTAGCTTACGTGTGTGAATAATAGTGAATGAATATTCATGACTAGTTGTTTTCATTAGAAATTATTAAATTAGTTTTAACATCCAATTCAGTATTTGAGACGAAAAAGTCCAACTTTAGCTTTTGGCTTTGGTCGTTCAATTTTTTGTTTGAGCTGTTGCAAGGTTTCCATTTTCTACTTTTTTTCCATAGGAGGGAGATGCAAACTAAGATGAGAGAGAGAGAGATTAAAAACAAAGCTAGATGCGTAAACCTGTCTAATGGAACTGTTCTTAACATTATCATCTTAATACAATATTTGACTCATTGTAAAAGCTAAGACTAAAGCTAATAGTAGGTTTACTGAATCTACATTATGTTGGTTTCCATTTCTCACAGGGAATCCGGTAGGAATAGAACACTCTTCACCATTAAAAAAGACCCTGGATGGGAACCCATCTCCTTTTGCAATTTTGATGCCTGGTGTAAACTTCTTAGTAAAGGAAACAACAGATTGGGCTTTTCCGGGAACCTTTGGGTTTGTTCCATTGTCTGAACCTATAAAAAAGTTCGACCCTTGTATTCCTTGCAAGAAAATATTATGGTTGAGCGTTGGAAGGAATGTTCCATTGAAAGAATATACTTTCTCGTAACCAAGAGAAGCCTTCTTCTTGAATTGCAGTGCAGTGAACCAATTCTCAAAATTCGTATACTGCCAATTGAACAGAGTGATTCTGGCACTCCACCCACCTTTGAAGTCCGAAACTACATGCCAGTTTATGCTAACTCCACAGTTGTCACACATGGTAATTTTGTTGGGACATTAAAATGCTTTAGTTTGGCCCAAGCAACTAACTTTTTTGTCCTATTCTCAAAGGGTACAAGAAGAGTTTCCGGAGGGAGAAGCATTGCCTGTGAATTCGGATTACATCTTCTGGTATTGTCATCACAACCACAGGCACATGTGTTGCAAGGTACTACGGACTCATTGTAATAAGCAGAGAAAGAAACACAACAGCGAGTGCTCCTCTTGGTTGGCTTAGTGATATTGCAGACTATTTGCCAACTTGAAATGGCAATAACCGTTGCTTCAAGTCCCCTAGGGTCTTGAGATTTTGCAGGATCTACTCTAATAGGTGCCCCACATTTGTAATCCGGGTTTAGAATGCCCATTATTTTCCATTTCTCTGGAGGGTAAATTGCTGTTTTGTTTAAATCAGGTGGAACTTTGAACACTTGCATTTGGAAAACAGATTTGGATTTGCTTGGATCCATATGGATAGGTAAAATAGTTCCGTTTTTGCAACAGTGAGGTATCTTTCCAATTTCAGTGTCATTAGCTTTCTCCGGAGGCAAGTCACTGACTATTGGATTCTTTTGACAGTTAACGACTTTAGAGAAATCCATGTCCTTGTAATACTGTCCTACAGCACACCATAGATGCAACCTGAGTATTCTATCACACGTGTGAAAGCACCTTTCATACTGTATATAAATTCCCCTCTTGTCCACTCCCAAGCAAGTTCCAATGGTCCAGCCGTCCCAAAAGGTGATTATTCTCCATGGTCAACTCTACCTTATAATTATTCTCATACACTTGATTCACGTCATAGGATATGGTAAGATCCCCTTTTTGCCGTGGAAAGAATTTTGTCTTCCGTGGTGTAGCCTTGAATTTAGGGTCTTTTTTACAACACGCATACATGGAACCCTCTGTGAAACATGATTCCACTAGTTAGATTAGAACTCAAACAAGAATACAAGTAGTAATATTAATAACACATCCACCATATGAATGTTACCAATCTATTCTTATGGGTTTTGATGACTGTCCCTATGGTATGTATTGTGCATTTTAATAATTTTTTTCTTTTAGTTCTTAACCAATGCTTTAAGGGAACCGATTAATATTTACCTATTCTTATTCTTATTAGACACATTTTTTAAAACACCCTATTTATTATTACTTGAAATTTATCATAAATTACAAAAATGTATGAGTCTCATTCCTCATTTAATGATCTGAACTAATGATTTTATAGTTTTCAATCAATTCTAACTAATAATAAAGAGTATATTAGCAAAGGTAGATTAAAGGTAGAAATTATTACATGCATATGATCTCAAACTATCATGATTTCAATCTATATATCTTGGTTATGTATCACATGAAGATTCATGGATCATGACCTAATAGGCTTGAATCATGTAATAATTTCTCATGTTAGAGAGTATATTTCTCACACTCCTATAATAGATGAAAGAGAAGAAAAAGGTAAAAACATGAAGAATACTCACTACGGGTAGTTGGTTGGGGGCAATTGTAACCATCAGTTAGCAACTTTATGGTTTTAGGCATAGGAATTGTAGGAGGCTTTACTCCAAACTGGGTTCCAATAAGCTGGATCATGGCTGAAATTTGGGATAAATCTTGAGCTGTGTTGATGGAGCTATCCAAATCTGGCACAGAAGATCCAACAAAGGTAGTGCCATTTCCTACCAAAGCAGGGAAGTCAGTTCCATCTATTAGATTACCTCCACTGGCAGAGATTAGAATCTCATCATGTTGAAAACCTATGAACAACCTCCACGCCTTAACCACGTCTTTGCCTGTGTTGAGAACTGTTGCGGTGGCATTGAAGGCCCAAGACTGTGCCGTGGCATTCTTCACGCGAGGGAATTCTTTCCTTCGGGTGAGAAAGTCATTGGAAATGAAAACTCCGTTACAAGTTTCTGCTGCTGGAGGCAAAGCCTCAGGATCTTGACCTTCACATTCATGAATTCCACATGAAATCAAGAATAGTAGCACTAATGATAATGATAGATATGGCAATGCACTTGTCACGTCCTTTTGTTTGCAATTACCTTAATTAGATGATGAAAGATAAAGAGGCTGAGCTTGAGCTTCATTGTTAGAGCAAAAGAAATAAGTTTGAAGAAAGGAAACAAGGGTTGGGGAGTGTAGGAGGAGTAGAGTTATGGAATGTGGAGTGGAAGGAAGTGAGGTGCATGGAAAATCGAAAAATGGGTGAAGAATAAGTCACGCGGGAACCTCAACCTCTAAGTGTGAGATGGATTTGGCGGAGGCAACGACTAACGGGCATTTAAAATTTCTATTTTTTGCACTCAATTGCCCTCACTCCCAGTAAAGTAGTATAAAATGTTTTCCTTATGTCTCGGGATAGACTAGATGAAGAAATTGATAGTTCTTTCTATTTTGTCAAACAATAATTCATTGCTCAAATTCTAGCAATAAAATGATGTACTGTCAATTCTTACCCATAATTCTTACCAGATGTCTAAACTTATTTTAAGTTTTAAGAATAGTTGAGTATTATTCTGTAAATTACTGCTAGGTTTCATTTTTTTTTTCAAATAAGAATATCATCCTCTGCACGTGGATGTAGTTATTAAGTTCTAGTTAGTGATAAATGGGTTTCATATTGTTTTTAATATAATTGGTAATGGCTTTTATTTTTTGTTGTCTAAAACTAAAAAAGGTCTTGTTAAAAGGATTTCCTAATAGTTTTTGTTGGGTCGACAAGGGATTTCCTATTACAAAAAGCCAGTTTAGTCACGAGAAGTGCAATTTTTTCCCCGAAAATATTGCTGAAGCTGCAGATGACAACAAATATTTACAGTTTACACCCAAATAGTAACAAGCCCAACTTTTTTGTTTAGGGATTTACTACTACCAAATCAGATTTTGTACGAAAAGTGCAAAGTTTTCCCCCAAAATGTTGCATGCTGAAGCTGCAGACGGCATCAAATAGGCCTTTCTATTTGCACTCCTTTTTTCTCACTAAATCACCCTTTCTTGTTATTTCAAAATTTCTAAAATACTCTTATTCTCTTTTTTAAAAAGAACTAAATATGTTCAGTGTTTCTATATTTTTGAGTGTTTACTTAGATATATTTCAGTCTAAAAATATTTTATGCTATAAATTAATCATAAATTGACATACTACTAAAAATCAGGACTTTATAACGTTTTTTTAAAACATTATATTTAAGTTATTTTAATTTTTTTTACATATATCAAAATTAAATTCTATATTTAAAAGAAACTATATTTGTATCTATATTTTAAGCAAAATATCATGAATGCTTTTGTAAATATATTTTGTTAGTTTGATTGTTAATCTTAGAACCTGTGTGTTGCATTGGTTTAAAGCTGGTTTTAGACAAAAGTCATATTATTTTATTTACATATTTCAGATAAATTTCATGCAAAATTAACATTATTTAATTTATATGTTTCAAATAGAGTTGGGAGAATATTTTTTTATTATTTTTATTAATTTACTAACAATAATATTTAAAAAGTAACAAAAAATAACAACTTATTAATAATCTATGGACAACACATGCGTCATGGCTCCTTCCTTTGCTCATAGGCCCTTAGTGAAGTTCATTCGGCCTTGGTTGGGGCTAGGCTAGAGGGTCAATGGCATAGGACCTGCAGCTAGAAGGGGTCCCAAAAAATTAAATTATTTTATGTTATTTTTATAAATACATTAAAGTCACTGTCTTATGTCATGAATCATTTTTTATATCTAAATTACAATGCGATGTGTGATTATGAAATACACTTACTTGGTTGTTTTTCATTCTTCCTTAGGATACATTCATAAATTTCTGTTAAAAAGAACTCGAACCCAATATAATATCAAGTAATGAGCATATGATAATAAATAGACTTAAACATTCTTCACCAAAAGAAATTTTTGATTTTCAACTAGATAAAAACCACATACAAACTGAAAATTAAATTACAAATGGATTTATTCTTATGTTATTATATATTAAAATTCACCAATCTCTTAATTACATATTTTCAACACTTTTCTCTCATTTTCTTTTGGAAATGCCATTTTCACACACCTTCTACAAATAAACAAAAATATCTCTCTTAGTTATCTCAAACTACTATTTATCAATATATATATATATATATATATATATATATATACATGCACATATATAAATTCTTAATTAGCTATTAATTTTAATTTAAACATAATCATATACCATAATTTAAATTATTTATTATAAAATAAAAATATTTTATATATTTATTTATTATAATTATATAAAAACCATTTATCTTGTGCAATGTATAAACTAAAATACCAGTTAAAAGTAAAAATTAGTATATCAATAAAGAGAAAAAATTACATATAATACTTAATTTTAGACAAAGATATTTCGTAGATGAAAACTATTTATGTTGTGCAATGAATAAACTAAAATGCTAGTTAAAACTAAAAATTAGTATATCAATAAAGAGAAAAATACACATAATACTGAATTTTAGATAATGATATTTTGTTAATGAAAATTAATAGTTAGTAAATCATGATAAAGATTCATTAAATAAAATATGAAATTTAAAAAATTGATGATTTTCAATAAATTTCAATTTTATTGATTGAGTATAAAAAGAGAATTTTAGAGAGAATATAATTAGGATTTCTCAACAAGAAATATACAATTGTCAATTTATCCAAGTTACCGAGTAGTAGTACGTACTTAATTCTATTGTTCAATATATTTAAATCTGTAAACTAGTTCTTTGAATTTGTTTTAACAGGCACGTGAAATATATATGATAACAATCTTACGAATTTGTTTTTGGGTTGATACCTACCACGGAAAAAGAAAAATGTGACAAATAGTTAAATATAAAAGAGGAAAAGAAAATGGAAAACAAAGTACATGTATGAATATAATTACTTATATTTATACCAACATCAATTTAATTATTATTTAAAGAAATAAATCTGTATAATTATGTGATTTTTGTTTAATAATATATAGAAAGTTGGTTTTTTCCTTATTTGGCCTGAAAAATAAGACATATGTAGAGAGCTGCAGATTGAGATCACTTTGTATTTTATTTCTTTTCCCCTTACCATTTTAATTAAAAATTATGTATTGTTAAAAAAACATTTTTCTTTTTAAATTATAATATTCTTGATTATTGTTAAAGTTTATTGAGATGTTATTTTTGTTTTAAAAAATAAGAAACCGGTATAAAGTGAGATTATTTAATTAAAGTATTGAATTGAAATGAGATTATAATATTCTTGGTTCACTTTTTTTGACAAATCTCTCATACTTATTAAACTATTAATTAAAGTATTTTAAATTAGATTTAAAATTCTGGTTAAAAATCTTGTCCACTCATCTGTTAAATATGAAATTAACAAATATAATTTAGGATTAATGGTAGTTTTAGTTCCTGAATAAATTTTCAATATTTGGCTTTTGTCTTTCAATTTCAAAATCAATTGTTTTTTGTTATTATACTTTTTTAAAATACCCAAATTTTAGTTCTTAAAGCTAACATTTTTCACTTTTCAACATTCGAAAATTGGATATTCCAAAAAATATAAAGACTACAAAAGTGTGTCTAAAAGTCAAAGACAAAGTCAAAATTTTCATATACTAAAAACACAAGTAACCTATATGTTACATTCACATATCATTCACATATATATTCTTCTTTTTCTATCTTATACACGCATCACATGGGTAGGGAAAAGATTGAAATGACATCTCCTCAAATTATATTTCCTTTTTAATTTGTCCCTCTCATCACATTATGTCACCTTAATTAAAAACTTATTTTTCATCTTCTCATGTTTAAATAGCCAAGTCAGTTAAACGGTGCAGTCAGTTGTAAGACGCTGTAAAAAAGGGAAGCTAGTACATAAATACATTAGTGCAGGAGGAAAGACAAGTAAGATTCAAAAGTAAAGGAGCATAAGGAAAGAACCTCAAGCTGATTATAGGCAGCTAAATGCTCAAATATTAGATATGTGGAGAGAACAAGAGCTACAAACACAAATATACTTGAACTGAAGAATGCTGAACAAATTGGATTTAATAATAATACTCAAGCGTCAAGCCTATATATATGTAATTTTCTAACAGATCTCATTTGCGAAACAGACATATATAATGAGTAATTAATAAAGTATGTAATGTGGTGGCTTTAATGCTTTCTAACCAATATCTTTGCCTTTCAGGTGTGATCGTATTCTGTCATATATAGCACTGGAATGAGATTACTTAGATATGGAAGAACTGAACTCAGGTTTTCAGACCACAGACCAGTGACTGCCACATACATGACTGAGGCTGAGAACACTCTCCAAGGAAGCTGCAAAAAGCCCTGACTTTCACTGATGCAGAGATTGGTAATGAAGAAGTCATGGCAAATTTAAGTAGTTGGAATTTAGCCAAATAATCCGGACAAGTTGCTTTACATTGCTTTCCTGTAATTTGAATAAACTATGGGATTGCAACAACTATTATTTGTCTAGATTTCATGGTTAACATGAATATATTGAACATCTATAAAATAATACTTTTGACATATGTCCATAATCTCTATTTTCTGGTGTAGGGCCACTGTATGAGTCCTGATGAACAGGGAAAAAAGTTTTTGAAGTTTAGGCAAACTATACAGGGAAAAAAGAAATTCTAAACCACATTTAAAGGCATATTACCAGTCAAGATGAACAGTTACTACCGATGAGCATTTACTCTAGTTTTTGTATGTATGAAAAGTCATTTTCAGAGTACTCTTACCTGTAAGAGGGCATTAAAACTATCATCTGTATTCTTAAATTTGTCATCTGTTGCACCATATGGCTCTATCTTTCGAATTTTCTTCCATGATGGTTTCACCAGCTCACAGTAATCTAAAGAAGGACTAAACTCATCCCCTTCATTTTCTTCAGGCCATGTATCAGCTGCGCGAATAATAGTCGATTCTTTAAGGTTAAAATTTGAAGATAAAACATCTTTGAATTGTTCCCTTTTGATAAGATTTTTACCCTGCATTTTCATTCATTTTGTAACAGAAAAATCAAAAGTTTTCCATTTGGTACATATCGATGGTTGCACAAGGAGTGGATAATCAACAACAGAAAATTCTTTGTTTGGTAGAAATTTCATTGTTACCTGTCAGCATATCTTAATGTATTCAGAGTATGTTCGCATGAACCCGAACTTAGTGTCTGGTGATATGCATGATATCATTACAGTGCGGGAATCACCAACAGATGAATCCCTCAGAACTTCAGTCAATTTACTGCCTCTGAATGAGATGTGTCCTTGGTCATTATCTAAAGCTCTTATGCATTCCTTTAGTCAATTCGTTATTCTCAGCACCTTCTATTCTGCATTCCATGTAAATTGGAACACCCGACCAAACAAACAAATTCATTAAGAAGGCTAAGAAGAGGAAATCTGATATACCGTAAATAATTGATGATATCATATGATAGAAAAGATCAAGGATGTCAATAAAGTGTTATATACAAATGAAAAAAATTTCTTGCACAACCTTGAGTTATTTATAATTTAAGAAAGAAAGAAAGAAAAATGAGATAATTGATTAATTTGATTAATGATGTAGTGTGATAAAAGAGATATATATAAAGAGAGAGAAAAATGTTAATTGAGTGTTTGAAATTTTTTATTGTAAAAATATAATTACTTTATATATAAATGGGGGTTATAATAATTATGAATATGCAGTATAGGTATATTTGATATAAATTTTTAAAAAACAAACAAATATATAAGAAATTAAAATTTATTATATAAAGTGTGATAAAATTATATAAAAATACACAAATACATAGAATTTAATTAGAATATACTCGTAAACTTTTTTAATTTTACCTAAATTAACATTGTGATTCGATGATAGATATAAATTACTATCATGTATGTTCAATTTTTTAATTTGATTCTTTATGCTGATTTTATTCGATTAGAGAAAGTGTGTTTGTAAAAGTATGTTAGACAATATGTTGTTAGTCCTATTATTATTGTTTTTGAAATAATTATTTTAATACTCTTATATACAATAATTTTTAATTAGATCACAATTTATATGAAAATATTTTTTAATTATATTAATAGTATATGGAAAATAAAAATAAAATTCAAAACAAAATGTATGAAATAAAATGTATGTAAATTGTTGTAAGAACACATCTAATAAAAGAAATTAACAAATTGAAATCGGTGTATTAAACGCTTAATTTAAACTATACCCCTATGTATTATGTAATGACATTAAATCAATCCATTATATTTTGTGAGGAAATCAAAGAAGCATTTTGGAAGTCACAAACAAGTTTATTTTACATATATGTAGCGTTACATAGCCCCTACAGGATACAAGGCCATCGCCAAAGCAACTTCCTATACAAACGAAAAAGTCCAAACCTCATTGTGCTGCCTACATAGCAAAAACCACCCACATGAGATATAAGCACACATCAGTTATCCAAAGGCCATATTTAGAGGCCTTCAATGAAGTTGACCCCAGTGTTCTTCAACCAAACATTGCCTTGGATGAGTTGTGCTACCGTGAACTTGCTGGCCTCAGCTGCAGTGTTGATGATATGGTAACCAGGCCAATTCACTCTCTTGCTGGTACCGGCACCTGGGCCATTATTCATGTACTCTCCATAATACAACGTTTGCAAAAAGTCTTTACTTTTGGCATCCCATTCAGCCCATCCTGTTGGGTCAATGTGGCTGTCCAATGTCGACTGCATCACAACAGTTCTGGAGTACTTCTTCCATGGGCGCCCTAGAAAAGTTTTGATGGAGCCCACGACAGGCTTAAGATCCGAACTTGGTGTTAGGTTACATTGTTGAATTGAAGTTCCTGTGTTCTGGTTTGGATCTTCTCGTCCTTGGGCCGTGACCATGTTGTTCTGTTTATCCATGGGCTTTCGGGCCACCAAGTTGCACTTTTGGAACACAACAGCTGCATTTCCAAATATAAAGTCAACAGTGCCAGTAATAAAAGAGTCTCGGTAGAACTGCCTGTTGGAGTGAGCGTAGAGAGTGTCTTGGAAGGCGTCAATGCGACAGCGGTTTATGACGGATTGGTCAGCGCCTACACGAAGAGCCACTGCTTGGTGCTTCTCTGGGCCTGCTGTGTTTTGAAACCATATGTCTTGAGCTATAAATCCATCACCCACAGCAGCTGCAAAACCATATTATTTAGTGCGTGATTAGTGTTGAAAAATTCAAAATCTATTACTAGTTTTACAAGTCACAGCCAATGGGCCCTTTTAAGACTTGCTATCTTGTTAGACCCTCTAGATAAAAAGCATGAACTGTACACTTATTTTTCTTTTCTTTTTGTCAAACAATAAATAGTTGAATGTGCCCAGTTTTTCCTTCCTATATGAGTGGACTACTAATATATACTATTAAAAAATAAAATAGCTGTACTGAATTTGGCATGATTCAAGCAATTAAAGATAAGAACAAAGATGTAATAATTTATACATCTATTTTTCTTTTTATATATCTATTTTGATCACGTCCATTATTGGTAGAGTTTTATTTTTATACATGGTTAACCAATAAAAAAAATGTAAATATGATTTAAAATGATGTCCAGTCGTATATAGCTAGTTAGGTAAAAACGTTCCAGTAGATAGAAGAATGGAAAATACAGACAAAGAATTGGGGGAAGATCCTTACCAACAGTGGCAGTCTTAAACGTGCTTGTTCCGTCAATGAAATTCAAGTTGCCGGTGATTACAGTTGCATCCTTACCATCTCCTACCAGCATCACGTTGGTCTTCTTCTTGCCGATTTCAACATTCTCTTTATAAGTTCCCTTTTTCACGTAAATAACGTACCTTGTCTTACCGTTGTCAGGTGCGGATGCTACAGCCTCAGCCACAGTCTTAAACTTGCCACTTCCATCCTTAGCCACCACAACATTGGCCTTGATATCGCCAACAGTAGACTCCAAAAGTTTCCTATCCTTGCTGCTCACCCATGAGGGAAAGTCTCCATTTAGAGGTTCATCAATAATTTGTTCAACCTTTGGGGGGAAAACAGCAACAAACATGGCCAGAGAAGTTCTTGCTCTGGATATCAAGTCCTCGAGTTCAGCCTTCATAAAGGCACGAGCTGGCCCCTCTAACCCATCCAAACAAGTTGCATGGTTAGTAAGCACGCTGCTTAACCATGTGTGTGCATCTTGTTGGGACTCAAAGGTTTGTTTTGTTAGGGTGACCATTGAGTCCCAAACTCTGCTGATAGATAAGTCCATCAACTCCTCACAATCGTGCAAAGTTTCTTCTTCTTTGGGACTGTTGATCCTAAGTTTGATCGAACTTGCTGTGTTCATAGCTCTCTTAATGTGTGAGGTGTATTTCATTAGGAATGACTGTAACAAATTGAATTTGTGGTCTTTTGTGGGGGTCAAGATCGGACCTTGTACCACTTCTGAGACATGGGTTAAGCATGTTGCCCTATCAAGTGCATGATCACAGAGATGTTGAGGAGAGGATTGGTTGAAGAAGGAGGTGGATTTGATGAGATAAGAACCAACAAAGGCTGATGAGCTTATGACAGCAGCTATAGAAAAGATTAAGCAGATAGTTTTGGAAACAGATTTTCTAGGCCTGTCTAACAGAGATTGTTGGATAGCCATACTGGTAAGTGTTACTGGCTGTTCTTGGTGACCTTTGCTTCTGTCGTTGTCCTTATATGGGCCTTCAAAGGAGCATGATATATATTTTAAAATGGTTATGTTTTTAGTTTTCCATTGACGGAAATACAATGTCTCTTTCTACTTACTGGATTCCACAAGACATTCTTTATAAACAAATACTACTCCATTTAATTAATAATATATATATAGGTTGAGGAGACGAATCCAAGGATTCAAGCGATTTGATTAATTAATGGATTCCATTAATTAAATGATACTAGCAACCTTTTATGTCTTACATATATATTTTTAAATTTAGGTAAAATTTAAAATTAATATATATAAGAGATAAAATGTTAAAAAAATTATATATTTTAAGAAAAGAAGTACGACAAAAAAAAGTCTACATTCTAAACAATAAAGATTTTAATTTCCTAGATGAAAATAAATAAATTAATAATACACTGAATTATTTGAATAAAGACATGTATATTATTTTTATGTTTACTATAGGCACTTTGTGTCTCTCTACTCGTTTTTAAAATAAATAAGATAAAACAGGAAGAAAGAGAATGGAGGTTAAATAAATGTAATTGTTATGAGAGATTGAAGCTGAATGTGATGGGATATATAGCTTGCAAAATTAATTAAGAGGTAAATACATCAAAACCAATGTGGAGACTAAATCAATGTTAACTTTATTAACAGTTGTGGATTATTTTATTTTAATTTATTTACATTGTATTTTTATATAAACAATATTATTTATAATACCTACATTACTTTTCTTAAATAGATTGCAATTTTTGATTTGTCACTTTGTTGAAAATTAGATACTTTTACTGGTCTCATTTTTTTTTATTGATTTGTGTTTATTAATTTGATATGATGTATTAAAATTTAAAATTAGTTTTAATTTGAGATTTTTTAAATTTGAACAATATTATTTAAAAACTACTTGATGCAATAGAAGTATAAGGATTAAAAAATAAATAAATAAAACTCAAGAAACCATCATATTTCAAAGACAAAATGCATATTCAAATCTTAATTTTATATCACTCCTTCATAATTTATAATAAACTCAAAACAATGGCATGTGCAGTTACACTTTCCGCCTTACAACAATCACTGTTTTTTTTTTTTTTCTTGTAGAGAAGAGTATGGCAAGTGGAGTCACGTGCATATATTCGCATTAGTCATAATTAGACATTATTGCACTGACGGCTATATTTAATTGCACCTTAATTTATCGACATGTTCATTGTACCCCCACCTTCGCCATTTCTTTATATAGTAGTACTATAAAAAAATTAAAAGCTAATAAAAGACTACTTTCATGTAGTTATCTTAATTTTGGTATTAAAAAGTTTAGAGGACGGGTCCCCAAGGAAAAGTTTATGGGTTTAAAAACTTACAAATCTATTTATATATATTTACCTTTTTCTAGAGACAGGAATAAAAACTTAAATCTATAATGTAGGGATCAGTTTAATGAGTGAAGTTTAAAATAAATTTTATTTTTTATATTTTAAATGAGAGAATTATATAGTAGATTTTTTTGTCAAAATATATGTTTACTTTGTTTTAAAATAAAATTATTGTAAATTGTTTCATATTAATAACGAAAAATTAATAAATATATGAAAGAAAATAATAATTTTAGAAAATTAATTTCTTATTAATATAACATTTAAAAATCAAAGTAACATATATTAGAGGTATTAATAAAAAACAATTAATATTATATTAAAAACACTTATTTTTTGAAATTTTTTTCTCAATTACGAAACTTATTTTTTGACAGAATGTGTAACTTTTTTTATCAACATGTATGGCTTTTATTACTTTATAAAAATTATTAATTTTTTTGTTGATATACCTAAAACTTAAAGTTCAATTATTTTATTCTTGAAACAGCAATGTGATTGTGTGTCAAATATGAGATTCTATTTTAATTGAGACTTAATTATTGTTTGTTTTATAATATGAGTTTATGCTTTCTATTTTGATAAATACTGTTATTCTTATTTACAATTTTTTCACTCAAAGTTATGTACATTATTCTTTATTTACACAATAATTATCAATATTTGTTAACGAATTTTTTTCTGTCATTAAAAAAACCAAGTTTTTAATTATATTTTTCAACATTAAAAGTTGAGACCCATGAAGCACGGATCGCTTTACTAATATTAATAATAAAAAATATTTTGTTTTATTCTATATCTATATAATACAATTAATAAAAGAATGTCTGACCTCGTCGATCACGGGGCATTGTAATAGACAAAAATTTTGGCGATCAAATAAATTAATCACCTCTCTACCTAGAACAATCAACATATGTGCCATTGCACTTTTACATTTTATCTTGTGTTTTTTAGTATTTTTATTTTTATCATTTTGATATTGACAATGTGCATTCTACTTTTTAGTAGTGTCTTGTGGCTTTTCTAACGTGCAATCAATTTTTTTATTATTATTGTATTATATCTTGTAGTTATAAAAAATTATATTTTGCAGTTTATATAAACATTTCACTTGTGTACAATTTATATAAGCATATATAATAATAAACATTATCTTTGTCTATATAATATATATATTTTGTGATTAAATAATATAATGACTGTCTCTTCGTAGTGTACCCACATTTAGTATATATCTCATCTTACTTTTGCTTTTTATAGAGTTTTACACTGTACTTTAGTTATTATATAGTTACTTAATTATTTTTATCATTCTTATACTGACATTGTCTATTCAATTTTTTTATTAGTGTCTTGTCTTCTGTCTTTGGTATCGTGCAATCAATTTTATATTTGTAAAAATATATATTCTATAATTTATATAATCATTTATTTAATTTGGATATAATTTTTATAAGCATATATAATAATAAAAACATTATATTTGTCTACATGTTATATTTATTTTTTATAAAAATATATAATAAATTGACACGCTCAATATTACATAAAAATAGGTTATTATTTACATTATTTGAATCATAAATGTATACAAATACTCAATAAAATTAATTATAATTTAATTAATTAAATTTTTTTATTGTGAAATTGTATAGAGTGATTCTACTGCACCACTATAAAAAATAAAATTGGTGAAGGAACTTAGTGGTGAACTATATTCCCTCGTATTAATTTTTTAATAATTTCATAAATATTTTTTAATTAATATTTAAATGATGAGGTTGAAATTTTTATGTGAAAAATCAATTTAAATTTAATTATTTAATATACTTACTATAAAAAATATTTGGAATCTATATTTAATAAATTCATTTACAAAAAATTTGTTAATTAACATTTATATGAGATAATGAGAATTTTGAAATTTTTTACATAAATATAAGTTAAATTTCTCTTTTGGTTTCTTTATCTTTTTTATTTGTTATATTTGATCTCTTATCTTTCAAAAAATCGCTTTTAGTCATTGTGTTTTTAAAATGGTTGGTTTTAATATTTTTTTTTTGTCATAGACGTTGCCTTCAACGTTAAGAAAATCATGTTGGAATTTTTCTTGCGGTTTAGAGTCGCCAATAATTATATTTAGCTTTTAGTGATTAAGTTTAATTAAACAATTTTTTGGTGATTTTAAATCGCCTGAAATTGTCCTTTTTTTCAATATACTTTTCTCCATCTTTTACTTAGATTAAAAAAAAAAAAAACTTCAAACCCAAACTACCAATCACACCCAGGATCCAAACCAAAATTGGGTGGTGTCAAAACAGTAAAAAACTAGCCAAATTCTGGATTGAGGTTTGAAGATTCAGAAGATAGAAGCCCCATGAATAGAGAATGTAATTGATAGGGTTAGGGTTACACAAGTAGAAAAAGCAAAACAAATATGTCACTTTTCAATTCTTAAACCTCATTTTCAACCATCATCGATTAGTATACTAATGAAATCCATGTTAATTAGTTAATGTTGTTAGGAGATTGACAGTAAATTAAGCATTCTATGGGCTCCTACAATTGAAAAAAAATGAAACCTCACTGTGCCACATAGCAAAGATTTTCTATTTTATTTCCTCTAGAAACCATGCATATCATACACAAGCACACATACTCTTCAAAGCCCATATTCAAAGGCTTTCAATGAAGTTGATTGTTGACCCCAATGTTCCTCAACCAAACATTACCTTGGATGAGTCGTGTTACTGTAAACTTGTTAGCCTCTGCTGTAGTTGTGATGATATGGTACCCAGGCCAATTCATGACTCTCTTGTTGTTGCCAGCACTTGGTCCGTTATTCATGTATTCTCCATAATACAATGTTTCCAGGAAATCCTTACCCTGGGCATCCCACTCTGCCCATCCAGTTGGGTCAATATGGTTGTCTAGCGACGAATGCATCACAAGGGTTCTAGAGAACTTCTTCCATGGGCGGCCCAGAAAAGTTTTGATGGAGCCCACGACAGGCTTAAGATCCGAGCTTGGTGTTAGGTTACATTGTTGAATTGAGGTTCCTGTGGTTTGGTTTGGATATTCTTATCCTTGTGTTGTGCCCATGTTGTTTTGGTTACTCAAGGATTTCCTAGCTACCAAGTTGCACTTTTGGAACACAACAACTGCATTTCCAAATATGAAGTCAACGGTGCCAGTGATAAAGGAATCTTGGAAGGCATCAATGCGGTAATGGTTTATGATGGATTGGTCAGCGCCTACACGAAGAGTCACTGCTTGGTGCTTCTATGGGCTTGCTGTGTTTTGGAACCATATGTCGTCTTGAGCTATAAATCCATCGCCCACAGCAACTGCAAAGCCATATTATTAAGTGCATGGTTAATGTTGAAAAATTCAAAATCCATTATTTTGTTTAACAATTCATAACCAATGTACACAATTATGTATTACCCTTTTCGTCGAAACAAGATCCAGTAGTTTTTCCAACGTAGTACTGGACTACTAATACACTAGGTCTAGATTCTATACATATCCTGAAAAATCGTCTTAATAAAAAAAGTGATACATATTATATAAGTATAAGTTTGTATATATAATATTATAAAATATTGCAAAATTGAAGTGAAATATAATATATATATATATATATATATATAATACTAAAGTAATATAAATATTAGGGTTTAATTTGATTTCATATATAAATAGAATAAAACTGATCGGAGTAAAAAACATTTAAATAATTTTTTTAAAAAAATAGTTCAATTTTTGATCTATTTGAATTTAAATATTTATAGTTTTAAGAAAACAAATTATCTCAAAATAATTATTATTCTAATTTTTTGATATAATATTAATTATTTTTTTCAATATCTAGTTGCATTAATAATAGACAATAAAATTTATAAATGAATTACCATAACATAAAGTTAATTTTGTAAAATTATTACCTTTTTATTTATTTATTATTTTTTCTTAGTTTATGTAAAATAAATTATAATTATTTTGGGATTTTTGGGTATCATTAAATTTAAAGTTTTTCATTAATTAAATAATAATTTGACTTATAATAACAACGTATGATGATTTAAAAAATCGTCACAATTCTCACAACAATTACTTTTACAATAATGGAGATCCAAATTCTTTACTGCCTTCATTGCTATTTCTCTTTTTGCGGTCGAGAATATATACTGGATTGAAATGTAACAACAGAAACCATCCGTTCATACCGTGGTCATTTTTATGTAAAAGTACTCATGTATAGTACTCAATCTTTTGTGTGTTTTATTTTTATTTTTATTTTTATAGAAATTGAAGATAAATATAAAAAAATTATAATGATTTATACAGCTTATTTAATCAATTGCAATAAACACTTAATTATTTTTCGTGTGATTGGTCCAAACTTTGCTAATTGCTGAATAACTTTCGGTTATTATTCTTTTCACGCAAGCATTTATAATAGTATATACAACTGTTTAATCAACGACTTATAGCAAAAGAAAATAAAAATTTACTCTAATTACTTAAAAAACAAATAATCACTGTCAATATATGTGTTGTGATTTTAGTATTATTTTAACAGCAGTGATACACAATAATTTTTTATTTTAAATAATTCATTAATATTTTTTATTTATCTCTATTTATCACATTATAATTTTTATTATATCTATTTTTTAAATTTTCTTTAGATATTGAATAATACATTAATGAGTATTGATCAAACATTTTTCTTATTTTAAAGGATACCTCAGCATGTTGATCACATGCATCGTCTCGTAAATTGAGCAATTCACCATAGCATCTTTTTTTCTTTTTATACATGGGGGCAGCACAACTACTAAACTAGTACCACTCTATGGGGTTGACAAACCCGTGGGAAATCCTGGCACAGAAGGTGACCATAAAATTGAGGGGGTTTATCAAACCAATGATTCCCCAACCCCAAGGTATACTCCATAGCATCTTATCCATTTTCTATTGGGCTAAGAGTAAGACGCTAAATGTATTACTCATAGCACCTTAAACAAGCCTTGTTTGTCACTGGTTTCCTGTAATCGCCGTTGTTTTGATGGATTACACATTTTAAGTGTAATTGTTAAGCAAATAATATAAAAAGCCGCACACAGAGTTCATAGATGCGACCATTCTTTTGCTTTTTGACTATGATTGCTAAAGCAACTTGTTTAACAATGGTTAAATATCCTAAAGGGGATATACACCTCCATTATTGTTATAAGGCGTTTCATAGAATATATAACATTAGAGAAAAAAAGATGCTTTTACATAGCTTGGTTTAAACTTCTTTTTAATTTTCAAAAGTATAATATTTTTAAATTTTATTAATGTCTACTCTTTATATTAAAAAATATATATGTAGTTTTTCCTAAGTATTATAAACACTTTTTTTTTATAATTTTTAATGGCTAAATTTTTTTACGTTATATTTTTAACCAACAAACATATATATAAAAAGACCAAAATGATAGAGTGTTATAACTTAAGACTTAAGTCTCTCCAAATATAATTGTTCTTGGGAAACCCTTGTAACAAGACGATACTCTTTGAGAACAGGAAAAGGACATGGATTTGGGGCAAGTCATAAATGGGAAATTTTGTACATTCGGGAGAAGCGGAATAATAATTATAATAAACAAGTAAATGTGAGGTTCGGTCGAAAAAGAAAAGAAAGGCAGTGTAAGTGTATGGTCTTAGAACTGGATGTGCCAAGCCAAGATCATGTTCAAGTTCTGATAATTAAATGAATATCACCGTCATCATCTGGTTTCAGAATAGATGCATCGCTTCTTCTTCTCATTCATACGAAGCAGCTATATCCAAGGGATTTTTCCAAGATAATTTCAGCATAAAATGTGGTCTGAGGACCATTTTAATTACAACCTACAAAGATGGGCAGATCTGGTATCTCTCACTCGACAACGACACAGGTGCCAAATCAATAACGTCATTTCTATTAGGTCCATTTTGTTGGATATATATCATGTATGTATTCTATATTTGCATATTCTTATTTGAGTTTGTTAAGAACTAGTCTTTTAGGTTGAGTTTGTCTTTTATGCTTAAATAGTAACAATATAATTAATGTGATAGTTAAGACATAAACTCTCACTTATAGTATTAGACTACTAATCTTTTGGGTTTTGTGTTTAATCCATATATATCAGCCATTCCATTTGGGACCATGTCTAAATCATTCAATGTTTGATCGGATGTGGGTTTCACACAAAGCAGCGCTAGCTACAGATTTGGGTGGTTCAAACAAATCACTCTGCTGGTGTGATGTGTATGAACATACATGTATTGATAATATATACAGTAAATGTGCCTCTTTGATGGGTGTCTCTATTGGCGTGACTGTGACCAGAAAGAAAGAGATGAGGTTGATTTTGAGTTCTCGGGAAACAGAACAGGGGAGCCTTGATTCAGTCACATGCTATATATGGTTCGATCCCACTCCCACTGAGGACTTCCACACCTATTCCATCCTCTGGAACAACCACCAAATATAGTGTAAGTTCTCCTTCTCTCTTATTCGAAGGATGGAGTTGGAATAAGCAAAATATTTATTTGAGAAATACTAATTTAAAATTTGTTTGCTGAATCAACTATGTGAAATGCAAACAAACAGATTTTTTTGTGGACAGAGTTCCCATAATAAGGGTGTTAAAAACCAGTGGGAATGCACGACCAAAAATTGGTGGCATCAATATGCTGCTTGGTACCTATCACCTGATAAGAAAACGGATTATGCTTGGGTTCAGAGGAACCTCGTCATCTATGACTACTGCAAGGATTTTGAGCGCTATCCAACCCTTCTAGAGGAGTGTTCATTTGATAGGATGAGCTTAGAGAAATCTAGAGTTTAAATATTATACAACTTAGGTATTATCCTTTTTATATTTCTTAAAGTTAAATGATGGTTGTTATTGACAACCACTAAGCTGTATATTATATCCCTCATTTGGTTATTTGTCATGAATGAAAATATCTAGTTATTATTTTATCTTTTCTCTTAGTTTTGATCTAGGAGTAGTGATAGAAGTGTTATTTTGGACCTATTATCATTGAGCCCCAAGGATTAAAATACCCTAAAAAAAGAAGCTAAGAAAGAGTGGAATGTGCAGTTCGTATGCCATGAGCTCATTCTGCTAGTGAAAGAATATTGGATACGTTTCGATACCGGCTGAATTTGTTAAAACTTAAAAAAATATAACTTTAAAATAAGTGTATTTTATATAAATATTTTTTTAATAAACACATATGAATTATTTCTTAAAATAAATTAAAAGATATTTTTAAGCATAAATAATTTAGTTAAACATACTTAAAAAAATAAATAATAACTTATTTTATTAAAATAAACATTTATTTCAACAAATGAGTTTAAACAAATTGATCTATAATAATTATATTAACATGATTAAAATTTAAGAATCTTTATTTATGTCTCAAGGCTTTAGTAGATGAAATTTGTGAAAAATAATATTCATTTTGATCAATGTAGACAATATTTGAGTCAAAGAGTTATTTTTAGAAGTGTGACTTCCATGTGTGAGATTAAATCAAAATTATTTTAGCCTAGATATATAATCAGCTCCTGCAATTCAAAAAACTAAAAATTATTATGGACCAAGGATATATATAAAAGATAAATTTAGATTTTTTTAAGATCTTACTATGACTATATCATGCTTTCGTAAGTATTGTTCAACATATAGATCAATATAATTTTTTTTTCATGTCCTAAAATTTTATATACGTAAGAACTGAAACTTATATAATTGTTTAAAAAAAAATAATGAGTCAGTAGCTATTAACACATAAATATGACATACCTATTTTATTTTTTTATTTACACAAACTCTTTGATTAGATATAACAGCAAATTAACAATAGTTACATAAGAAAGAATAGTGGGGGAAGCAAATGACTAAAAATATAGCAAACCATAAACTGCAACTGGTATTAACACCACTTGAAAATACGTACATGTGCTGTATTATCGCAGAGAAAATGCATGCTTGGCAATTGGCTAAAACCCACTCCTACAATACCCTGATTACTCTGAAAATGAAATCCTAATTTGAAAGATCTACCCCTAGTACAAAAGAGTCTAGATAAAGAACAAAAGTTAAAAAAAAAAAAAAATCTTCGTCAATTGCTTTTGAACTACATTATGCCAACATTTCTGGCAATCTAAATGCATGCAGCAAGTGCATTTACACGAAACCAAACAGATAAATGATAACCTTGTGAAGAGCAACGATAGCAAAAGAGGTTCATTAATTGATAAGCTTGTGAAAAGTTTGTAATGCATTTTTAACATGCATATATATATCTCTGCACCGAAACTTAATTTATTTGTGATTTCTCATAAAATTAAGGTCATGTTTTTAGGGATGTTTATTTCAATTCTTTAAGTAATTGTTTTTGTTGTCAAAAGTTATTTCAAGAAGATTAAATATTTAAAAGAAATTATTATTTCGTATATGTATTGTTGAAAGTGACTTGCATAAAAAAGCACTAAAAGATTAAAATAGAACTTATAAAATTCATTTATAATGATAAGCACACGATATGAAAATGTTTGTGTCTGCTAATAATGATGGACCTCTTTTTTTAAAAAAAAAAATATAATGGACTTGTTTGTTACATATTAAAAAAAAGTTATTCTAATATAAAATAATCAATTAACTTTGTTTAGATATATCACTTTTTTACATGATTATAATTACAACCAACTTCAAAAATCAAAATGTCAATCACTCAAATAAATAATTTTTAAAAACACCTAATATATATAATTTTATCAAATCACCTAATAAAAAACGTCTATGTTTTGTGCAAAGTTATTCTAGATCCAATTATTGAAGATGTAAAGATTTATTTTGAACTTTGTAGCATTGCATAATTATTATCAGCCACGGTGGAAAACTGAAAGGACAAAAACATACAGTTGCTTATAGTTCAAAATCAGCAAGAACTGAATAAGTTAAAATCTAGAATATAATCACTATTACCCACCTGAATAACACAAGAAGTATTTACCCAATATGGTAACCCTTGCACGCACAAAAGTCGAAAGGTAGGAGGTATTTGGTCATTAGGAACATGCAAATTACGTGTCTGCATTCCTTCCTTGTTTCTGGCTGCTGCTTGTTTCAACCTTATCCTGCAGGTTTCACACACACACACACAAAAAAAAAAAAAAATTGCAAGTAAAATTAGCAACGATTCTTAAGGATTGATTCGGCTTCCTTCTCTTACTCCTGGAATTAACAACGATTGGGTTTGTCCCATGCTAACATATATTTGAAATCACAAATTGAAAAAGAAAGTAAGCCTCTTGTCCTCAAAATTTTGAGTTACCGGAACCAGGTATCCAACCCAACCTGACCAGACACACTCAGAATCAGAATCTTTCACAGCCCTGAAACTATACCTGCGTCTCAAACTCCAACACACGATAGAACTGGGCCTTCTCTCAAACTCAAAGATTTTCCTTAAAAGCCCAAAATCCTGCGAGGTCAGTCCGTGGTCCCCTTAAAAAACACTAACCCACCTTTACACGGATTAACCTAACCCACTCATGGTGGACGTACACTAGTAATTTAATTATGAGTGTTCTCAAAGCGGATTGGTTTCAGTTTTTATTTTTATTTTTATAAGAAAATCATTCAAATTAATATAAAAATAATGTGCTTTAGTTTAAAAATAACACTACCTCCTGATCTTTTTTTTATTTATAAGCAAATGATAATGTTAAAAATACTATCATTTGTTTTTTATAAAAATGGTCGACGACGAGAATATTAAATGTGAACCCATATCAAATCAGGTTTTTACTGTTGAAATTGAAGTAATTTGGTTGTTTGTTAAATTTATATCTTATATAACTGTAAAAAACACTTTTAATTTAACATAAACCACATTTTTTTTAAGTATATGTAGTAGAATAGAGATGAACCCTTAATATCACTGGATGAGGTGTCAATGATACGTTGAGGTTATCAAACATAAGTATATGAAGATTAATATTATTACAAATAAACCACATTCTTAAAGAATGTTGTACATCTCTTAAAAAAAAGTTGTCCATCAAACAATATTTTAGTGGCAATAGGATATTAGGATGAATGAAATCCACCTCTAAATCTTTAATCACTTATATCAATTCACATTTAAAAAAATGTTTTTCTACATACATTTCCATCAGTTTTAGAATTTCAAAATTTATTTATCATGTTTAATTTTTCAATTTTCCTTTTATTTATTTATTTTCATCCAAACCAATCTTTACTTTTTTTTTTTAAATATTTTTTGCATTCAAATAAAAGCTTTATTTTTTGTTTTTAAAATTTATTATTTGATTTAAATCCAAATAAGGCGTTAAGGTTTGAATGATTTTTATATAATATATATTATAAATCGCATGTTTCATTTAAAAGACTAGAGCCAAGTATACCATGCGAATCGATGTAGACAGATGCAAAATTGACAACAGCAAAAACCAGCATTCATAAAACAAACGGGGCGGGGCCTCATGTCCCATAGTCAATCCATATTCCATAGTGACCGGGGATAATCATTGCCGACTAATACATACAAACTTGGATGAATAATGAATGTTGGGCAGACCTTTTTGCTTTTGAGAAAATGATGGTGCTAAATCACTGTAACATATACTGTTTGTCTCTAGTAAATAGAAAGAAAGGATATATAGGCACAAAAGAAAAGGATAAAAATACTCTTATCAATTATTTAAGAGAAGGAAGAAATAAAAAAGATTTTTTTTTCGGAAACAACAAATTCAAATTGGAGTAATGAAAGAGAATAGCTTTTTTTGTTTTCATTTTATCATTTCAGTTACTTAAAAATAAATAAATAATTATATAATATTAAAAAGTAATTAAGTTTAGGCCAATGTTAACCACTATTTAGCACTTGCCTAAAATTAAATGAAAAATATTTTTAGTGTGATCATAAAAATACGTTTTGTTATTATTTTTAAATGCGCTTTTGAGTAGTAACTAAATCAAACTACTATCATAATTTTGTTCGGATAAGTTTTCCTGTAGATATTTATTGAAGAATAAAAAAGTAAAATTAGCTTATACCAAAGTTAAATTAACCAATAAGCTTAATTTTAATTTTAGTTTAGCTTATGAAATAAGCTTAATTTATTTATTATTTTTTTAATTTTCTTCTCATACAAGTAATTGTAAATAAGTTTATTCAAAATGACCAATATCAACTTAACTATCCTTTGTTCATGCATTTGATCCAACCAATTGACATACTTCTCATAAAAGCCTAATATTTACCCAACTTTCGTTTACTTTCCCATTCATGTCAGAACCTGTTTTATGTTTTCCATATCAGCCTCGTTGATATAATACCCTTAGGATTCTTTTGAACAAAATTGAATTTCATGTGTTTACCTATCTTTTATTACAACCATATGAAAATATCAATTATTTTTATTCTCTAGTAAAACGTATGCATTATGTAGATGCAATATGAAAATCGATGCCCCACTCCTTGAAAGCATAATCAGCAAGAAGCAAATTGAGAGAAAGGGGAGGAGCACCAACAATGCATATGGAAAATTAATAACATGACTTAAAATTATCAGTAGTAGGACCACAATGATGATAATTAAATTTGGAAAGTGAAAGCATTATTATTTAGGGTCTCGTAATGATTGAGGTGCCGTCAATAGCCCAATACTCACTCACACGTCACCGCCAAACCGTCATGCTCCACTATTCTTAATGGAGAGCTCCAAGTCCAATCGCTCTAAAGTTGTACACAGTAAGTACAACTACTACAGTAAGTTATAAACACGTCCGATTTAGATGTACAAGTTTGGATGAAAAAAATTAGGTTCAAATATCTTGTTCTTGTAGTTGTAACAATTTTTTTTTTCATTTTTATAGTTTAAAATATGTCAATTAGTTTTTTTATTGCAATTTTTTTTTAAAAAAATTGGTCATCATTGTAAAATCTTGCTGATGTCAATTGTGCAAAAATTAAGTGTGGAGTTCAATATTCAATATGCTTTATGCATGTAGTACACAGTATACATTATGTAGTCAATAAATAAAAACTTATGCAGTTCACAGTAAGCATTATGCAGCAGTCATCACAATATGCATTGTGCAAATAAATACTAACATACATAGTACCTCAAACACACAATGTTGAAGAATAATTTCAAGAACTTAGGGTTTCTAATGTTTCTCCTATAAACAGAGTGAACCAAATTCAAGAACCTAACCTCAGCATCTTCAATGGGAGGTGCTTAGTGAATTTCTAAGGATAAAAAATTATTTCTTAGAAGAAATTATACATTGGAGAGTATCTAGGTGACACGAGAGTTCCTTCACAAAAAATTTGGATTTCTAATATAAGAAACTCTTTCTAGAGTTTCTTATTTTTCAAACATCACCAATCAAAGAGACTTTTTGGAGTTTCTTGTAATTTTTTGCATTGGAACAAAATTTGATTAGAGTTCTTATGAATAACATGACAATGTAGGAACCACAAAAAGATGAATAAATGACTCTAAAGAACTCATTTAAGTACTCTCCATTGGATATATTCTAATTGAAGAAGAATTTCAAGAACTTCAACCTCACCAAACAAATATGCACCACGTGGATAAAATAAGACATCTCATTTATCACAAACAATTTAACGAGATTTGATGATGAAAACTTAATTAGAAACAAAAAACACAAATATAAGAACTAAATTGGCATGCTTAAACTATTAAGACCAAAATAGAAAATAGTCGACTATAGAGATTAAAATGGTATTTTAAAAAAGATAAAATAAGTATAAAAAAATGAAAAGAGAAAAGAATGAAGAGTGATTTTTTAAGTTATTTAAATTAAAGAAAAAAGAAAAATATATTTTTCTTCATTTATTTAGATTGATAGTAAAATGATAAGAGAATGTAAGCTACACTTAATCACTGTTACATCCTTTATATATAACTTTTTAGATGTCTCTCACAATAATCATTTAGGATGTTCACAAATAACAAGCATTCAAAATAAATAGTGAAAATTAGGTAGTTTCCATGTCTATTGTAAGATATTTTTTTTAGAAGAATAAAAGAATAGAGTTATTCTTCTACTCTTAAACACTTTGAAAGAAAAGATATGTGCCTAATTGATGACTATATTAATTTTAATAGACATAATCCTCTAGTTAGATTTGCTCATTACTGTCTATCATCTATGAATGTATATGCTCATTACTTCTTTTTTATCGATAATTTATTAATTATTAATTTATTAATTATTATTAACAGGAGAATCAAACCTACTATCTTTCATCTTCTTTTTTCTTATTAATCATAAACCTTATATCTTCACACACACACATAGATATATATATATATATATATATATATATATATATATATATATATATA